>JARFYF010000112.1:70839188-70851060 GCA_030265395.1 Rhina ancylostomus | reverse complement strand
AGTTAGTGGAGGTGGCAGAGAAGGTGGAGAGATCCTTTTGGGATGAATTCCACTATTTGGTGATTGACATTTTAGGCAAACAGATATACTTAAAAGGAGTTCTTTAATAGTTGCCTAGGAAAAATAGACACGCCTAGTCACTGGTACAAATTAGTCTCTTTTTTTTTAAGATCTTAAATAACTGGAGGGGGTGCAGCATAGAATAATGCTGTGCCTGAGAGTTAAATTTGTTAATACTGAGAGAATTTGCTTTGTTGATATTCATGAATGTGTGCACCTTTCTTCATCAGGTCCTACACTACCAAAATGAATTGAAGAGGCTAAATAAATCAGAAGGCTTTTGTTGATCAAAAGCCTTTTGAGGTGCAGAGCATTCTAAATCTCCGATACACTGTTGTAGCATAGCATTGAGTATTTTTATGTTCATTATCATTTTAAATTTGTGTATAATTTAACATGTGTTTTTGTTTCTAGGTGAGCTTGCAACCAGAACCTGGAATGGAGACGATAGGTGGCATTGATGGAACAGAATCTGATCATGTGCCAGCAACTCTTGTTTTACACCGGGCGAAGATGCCAGCCAGTATCATCATCTCTACAGTCCTGTTCATAGCTGAAGCTGTAGCTGCTGGTGTACTTTGTGCCTTGTACAGCCGCTGGGGTGATTTGTATTGGTTGGGGCTAACAATCGCCTTCATGTTGGTACCATCTGTGCTGGTTCAGTTTGCATTCATCTTAATCCATCGGGAACTGGGGACAAGGAGGCCGTTTGTGCTACTGCTTCATCTACTGCAGATGGGACATATCATCAGGTTAACTATGATTGTTGGTGTCAAACATTCATAATCAATCAATGGAGATTAGATATAATGTACATAGTTTGTTAGTAATACCATGTCTGATAAAGTAAGGCTTAATGAAGATGGGAAATGACACTCCCTCCATTCAGGATTACATTGTCAACACAAAATGGTTAGATGCAACACAGTTACATTGCCAAGCTCTTTCCACCATTTGTTTCAAGAATGTATTCGGACTTAACATCGGAAAAGATGTATCCAACAAAGTTAGTGTGAGATTTCCATTTCCTACACTGATCATGCAGTGTATCATCATCGTACACTGATCAAGTTCAATGGTTCTTAACCTATTTGCCATTGTGGGTCACGCTTGTAGCTCTCGTATTGTTACATCTGCTGAGTCCACACAATTTACTTCCTTCATGTTATCTGATAGTAATACAATACAAATTAATATTCTATTTTTTTCCTGGGGGGGAGAAGAAATTGCAACAGGAAACAGGTAGTGGAATGGAATTGTTGTTTACTTTTAGAGATCATACCAGTATGGTAGGTCAAAATCCAATTTAGCTGGAGAATTCACTTCGTTCGCACCTAATCCTAACCTTAACAATGCAATTTCTATCTAAATCTATTTGTTCCTATTAGTTGGAACTGAATTATTTTTACATACTTGTTTTAGCTTTTAAATACACTTTTTTGGAATCAAAATATTAGTGCAAATATCTGATTTGGGAAACTAGTCTGAATGAAAACTGGTCCTTTGCTCTGGTATTAATCTGTTAACTTGTTTTAAAATATTTTTATTAGTGTACTATTGGAATTCAGGACATTAAAGTAGTTCCCATTGGAAATTGTCCTGTAGCATTTAAATCACGACACCCTTCACCCCCCCCATCTCCAGTTTATAAGACATCTAATCCCTATTCAAGATAGTTGCAAAATATGCTTTGATTGCAATTTAAAATCAATGATATTGACAATTTATCCATCAATTAGTCATGCTAATAAAGCAGAAAAACCAAAGGAGTCATGGAAAGCTATCTGACAGCAGCATGAAAATGAAGAAAGCACTAAGTTTATGGGCTTTAACTAGTCATTTTATTGTGCTATATGCCAAAGTCCACTCTTGTTTGTGCATACTCATCCCCACTACTTATCTTGCTAGGTAGGACACTAGTCTCTTTCATCAAGTCATTGCAGAAAGCAGTGTAGTAAAGATTACAAAACTGTACCGCTGAACTAAGTTATGAACAGTGAATGAAATTGAAAGTTTGTCTTTCAAAGTCAAATAAGCAAGTATGGGCCATTCCATGGGTAGGTGAATAAGTTACGTTTTTACAGACATCCATAAATTGATTCTGACTTGTGACAAAAAATACATAAATCACTCAATGCAGTAATCATACTGCCACAGTATTGCAATGAATGGCATTAAAAGCACATCAGACTAATAAGAATAATTACTAAAAGTGTGGAGAGAGAGGAAACAAGTTCTGCCTTTTCTAGGAATTAATGTATGTGCGTATGTTGGACTTTCGAATTTAATAATATGGGAAAATGCAGCTGCCAATATGCATGTCCATATGATGCACCCTTTGATTTATAAACAAATTTTTAGTTATCAAATCCATTTAACAAAACAAGTTAATAGACAAATGTTACAGTGTACTGTTAGCATACTAACTAATAACCAACCACTTCATTCAGTAGTTAAGTATCTTTCATCATTTTGTATTTTTATTCTAGTAACTCGGGTCAGGCAGCATCTGTGAAGAAAGATGGTTAATGTTTCAGCTTGATTACTTCTTGTCAGGTTCTAAATTTTTTTAGGATCTTCAGTGTTTTACTTTTATTTGTACAGGTCATCCCAAGATACGACAGGGGATGACACTGTCATAAGGGAACAATTTTCAAGTTGGAAATGCAGCTACAATCCTAGTTCCCACATGGCAGAAGATGCCTTCGGCCTCGCAGCAGCCAGCATATCCACACTGCTGGCTTCCCAAATGCTTGTTTGTATTTACAGCAGTACATAAGTTGGGCGCTAGTAAGGAGGACCTGTATTACCTTGTTAGGTTGCTACAGAACAAAGTGGTTCAAACACTAAAATGAACAAAAGCCATAAGCCCCAAGTTGGGCCTCAATGTTCTGCCACAGGACTGCTAGGATCACCAACCAACTGGAAGGATCACCCATCCAGTACAAGGTGGACATGACCATATTCCCTTGCTCCCTCTACTTCGTCCTTCAACCCTGTGGCACTCAGTTTTTATTAAGCTCGATTTAAATGGTGAGTTGAATATAGAAGCTATTATATTCAGTATTGATTATAGACTTTTAAAATTTAAAATATTTATGAAAACCTTTTACATAAATAGGTGAGTTCAGTATGAAATTTGTTAAACATGGTCCATGGAACCAAGAAGGAAGAATGATGAAAAGAGAAACAAATTTTCAATCCTTTTAGTTAAAAGCATGTAATTATACCTCCATATCTACTGCCCACACCACCTTCCCCACCTCAATCCCAATGTTTTGATTAAAACAAAATTCATTTGTACTTTTTAAAACTGTGTCCTAATTTCTGATAGATGTGTAGAAGCCATTGTTGTACTCTGCAAGTCTGGAAAACATGAAGAGCCATATGTAAGCATTACAAAGGAAAAAAGACTCCACCATGGCCAGTCAAATGAATTTGAAAAAGAAGTGGATCACTCAACAAGAAAGTTGCATATCCATCGCAATGCCTTTCATCGGACATCTGTCATTCAAGCCTTCATGGGTTCCACACCCCAGCTTATCCTTCAGCTGTATATTAGTGTAATGCAGAAATACATTCCACCTGCACGAGGTAATGTGTCCGCCTCTCTTTCTAGTGCTTCAGATGGGCCAGTGGTTTCACTTTGTTGTCTGTGATATTATCTGCAGGATATAGCAGTGAAAGCAAATATTTAAATGCATGCATCATGGCTTCTATGTTACCACCAGAAGAATGTCCTTTGGGCAGTTAAGTAGTTGACATCTAAAGATTTGATGAATATTCTTAAGATTTGCTTAATTTTTCATAAGAGGAATTTTAAGTTTATATTGTAGAGATTGCCCTAAGGAAATTAAATTATTGAGCTAAAGGAGGGTATATTTTACATAAGTTTTAGAGAAATCTTGGGGACTCAAATTGGCTTTTTTTTCTATACTTATACTCAGTTTATTACAAATGTTGCATTTCCTCCTAGTGGTCATTCCAGAGCACAGCTACAAAACAGCTTTTCAGTAGCTTGTCACATGAGTAGCTGTCATAGTATATGAATTAAATGTGAAATATTAGCATTCTGCTTAGCAGAAAGTGGACAATTTTGCCAAGTTCTATTTCCTTATTGCTCAGTGTCTCCACATATACCCATACAATTTCCTAACTGATTTGCACTAAATTGCTGCTTCCAACCCATGTGAAGTGGCAGTCAGTGTTTCTAATCGTCAGCTCATTTGTTTCTGAAGTCAATACTAGGCCCCTTGCACAACACAGTTTGCAATTGAGGAAACCTGCTCTAGATGACTGTCACCAGTCATCTATTGGCACCAATTATGTTAAAGTCTTCAAGTCATTAGGTGATCTGCTATATAATACCAGAGAAGAAAAAGCTACCAAAAGATGGTATTTCTAACCTTAGAAATACCTTATTGAACCAAAGTAATGTTTGTGCAGTTTAGATGACCTCACTGTTAGGAACTAGCACACCTCTTCAGTGGCTTCCCATACCAGGACTGTGCACGACAATGAAATATGCATTTAATCATCTTCTGCTGTTCTGTGGCAGACAGCACAGCAATGTCCATACGTTGCGCTTATTTGTTTTATTTTGTTTCATGTTTGCTAGATTTTGCCTCCCTCACTGTTTTCTCCCATGGTGTTGATCCCAAGCTTACATTGCATTCCATGGTGTCCACTAGTGCTTAGCCTGGCTGCCTGGCCTTCCATGTGAGTTTGGAGAGTGAGATTGTAAGGCTGTTGAAGTATGGCTGCATCAGAGCTGAATCTGACCCCAGTCAATCAGTCCCTAGGCAATCTCTGCAAATTGCATTTTTACAATAGGTGTTGAACTATAGAATCAAGAGTGTAAGTGCATGTTTTGTTTGGAGAAGGGCTTGGGATGCAGTTGGCATTTGAGGTAGACTTCTCAGTCAAATTCTTGGCAACTGAAATTGGATAACATGACAGAACACAGAATTTGGGACCTTCCTGGTAGACAAATTCTGATGAGCTAGTAGGGATCTTTTATTAAAGCTTATGTACATTTGTGTTTCCACTAATTTTTGTGTTTTGTTCAGCTGCTCTGATGGTGTTGTCATTAATGTCAATCACTTATGGAGCCCTGGTGTGTAACGTCCTCGCCATTCAGATCAAGTATGATGACTACAAGATCCAGCTCAGACCAATTGCTTATATTTGCATCATCCTCTGGCGCACCCTAGAAATTGCTACAAGGATCACAGTGTTGGTGCTTTTCAGCACTGCTTTGAAGGAGTGGGTCTTTGCAGTGCTCTCTTTCGACTTCCTAGTTCTCTTCCTTCTTCCTTGGGTGGAATTCTGGTGTGGCCACGCACCCTTCCCTGAAAACATTGAAAAGAACTACAAACGGTTTGGCACAACTGTAGCATTGTTACTTGTTTCCATCCTCTATGCTGGAATTAATGTGTTCTGTTGGTCAGCGGTCCAACTATTGCTCAGCAGTCGTGACTTAATCAGCAAGAAACAGAACTGGGTCAGGCTATCTATCTATTATACTCTGCGGTTTATGGAAAATGCAGTGCTCCTAGTTTTATGGTACCTTTTCAAGACTGAAGTGTATGAGTACTTCTGCTCCCCATTGCTAGTGGTCCAACTAATCATTTCCTACAGCCTGGCTGTCATCTTCATGCTCCTCTTTTATCAGTATTGTCATCCATGCAGGCAGCTTTTCACCCATAACGTTGCAGATTGTCTTGTATGCGCCTGCTGGAGGGGACCTCATTTTGAGCCTGCACTTCCGAATTCATAAATCATTTTTTCATTGTACCTTCAGATAGGTGTGGTAAATATGCAATTTTGTTGCTTCTTTTGTTAATTCTTCTTGGTAAAGATGAAAATATGTGAATTGCAAACAAGCTGGTGAATTTCACAATGCTTAGTGATGGGTCAGTTTAATGCTTGAAGTGCATGCTACTGTACAAACTGTGACTGTGCTCCAATGTTGCTTTTTAATGTGCACAATTAAGCAAAGAAGAAAAAGACTGTTTCCAACTCTCCTTTTCCAAGAAGGCCAAGAGTTATTTTGGAAGTCATTCTCTCAATCAGGTCGAAGAATGTGCAGGCCTACAAACAAATCCTTTTATATATTTAAAAAGACACAACTTCATATTTGGGAATATCTGGGCTGAATCGTATGGATCATGTGTGTTGAATTAAACATTGTGATTAAATTTAAAGCATAAGGTGATGAGCTCTTCCTCTGAGCCCTTTTGTACGGGGCAGTCTATACACCAACTTTCGAGTGCCATTGACTGAATTTTTCCCAGTAGTAAAACTTCTTTTGAAAATGTGTTTGAAAGTAAATTATGTTTGATTGTAAAAGCAGTTTATATTTATTGTTGATTCTGTCTCCTTTGCCAGTTTTTATCTTCCATTCTTTAAAATACCCTCATGCTGTATTACAATTGAACGAGCATTTTTGGTCTGCAAATACCTTTATCCAATGACCAGGCTTTACGTGAGCATTGTTGATGGAGTTGACCCACCAGGGTTCAATCATATTGTTTTCCATTATCTCACACTTTCTGGTAGGACTGTAAGGATTAATCCTAAATAAAATATCGTAGACTAGTCACTAATCTGTTAACGCAGGGTTGTTGACCAAATAAACTTTATTACTGATCATGGATATCTACCTCTTAACCTACAGAAAACTTTCCAGATCATAAAAAATGCTTCCACCTCATTTGTGTTAACATGGATATTAAATTTGGAAGTGACTCCAACATTTGTTTTCCCACTGGCTTTTGCACAAGCATTTGCTCAGAATTATTCAGTGTGGATATCATCTTACTGATTTATTTAAAAATTTGTTGAAAACAAAACTTGCTTTTTATTGCACTAATATTTTCTGTTTAAAATTGAATGTAAGGGTCTGATTTCTATTTTTAAAAAAAAGGTTTATTGTTTCTAGTAGCAATCACTGAATGATCAGTGTCAGAATTTGTAACTTTTTTAATCTCATAGATGATAGAAGAGGAATTATTATGGATATCACATGATAGTCAATAATTCTCTTGGACCCTCTCTTGAATTTGTTAATGTTCAGCCCATCTTGACATTTGCAAGATCGATATGTGTCTCACATCTATTTTCCTGTCTGTTTCCTAAATCCTTTGATTCATTTGCTCAGCCTAAAAAATAACCCCTGAGTTAGGGAATTCCAAGGGTTTACAGTCCTTGTGAGATGCTGCTCCAAGTTCTGTATCTCCAGCCTCAGGAAACATCCTTTTAGCATGTACATTGTCAATCTGTTTTGGGATCTTGAATCCTTCAATGAAATCACCTTTCGTTTTCTTTTCGAAACTCTAATGAATTTCAGCCAATCTTGCTCAGTATCCCCTGAAGGAACAACCCATTTGTCTGAGGAAAAAATTTAATGAAGTTGTGCTCCACCAACATTAAAGTGTATTCTTGGATTTGGAGATCAAAACTGCACACCATATTCCAAAAGTAATATAACTAAGGCCTCTTTCAATTCCAGCAAGATTCATTTCCTTAATTTCATTCTCCAATCCCTCCTGGAGTCAAGGCCAACATGACTATTTGCCTTATTAATTTGTTTATTTTTGAGCCTGGGAATCAGCTTCCCAATATTTTACCATATACCTGAAGTAAAAACAGATCATTGGGCTAGTCTGAAGGTCAGGCAGCATATGTGGAGAGAAAAGCATTTCAGGTTTAATCTTTCATCAGAACCGGAAAAATGAGAAATCAGCATGTATTCAGTTGCGAAGTGGGAGAGGGGTGCCTCTGCAGGTTTTTTTCTGCTTACCACTTCTCTCAGAATACCATTTACTAGTTTTCAGGCTTTAAAAAGAACATTCTTGTATTGTTCTAAGCAAAATAGTTAACCTTGTATTTTCCCATGTTATTACTCTGTCCCTTACCTGCCTAACACACTTTTAGTCTCATCACTTGGTGCCCTCTTCCCTTTCCTACGGAGCATATCAACAGCAAACTTTGATATTGTACACCTTTTTAATGTAAATTGTGAATACTCAAGGGACTAGTACTGACCCCCTAAGATGCCTCACTAGTAAAATCCTACTAATCTGAAAAAGCCATTTATTCCTGTTTTCAATTCTTTATCCATGCTAACATGTTACCAGCCATGAGCCCTTGTTTAATGTAACTACCTTTTTGAGGAGTAACTTAACTTACCTTTTGAAAATCTGTGTAGTCAAAAATCCTCTTTAGATTTTCCAATTTCCCTTTCGTACAATCTTGTTTGCTTTGCCTATACATATTATTTTAATGTCCTGTTACAGTGTCTTTAATAATGGATTCCCCCAATTTGCTGACAACTGATATCTGGCTAACTGGTCCATAGTTTCCTATTTATTCTCTCCCTCTTTAAATAGTACTGTTGCATTTGCTATCTTCTGCTATCTGCTAACAGGACTGTTCCAGAATTTGGGACTTTTTTAGAAAATCAAGCGTGAACCCACTTTCCCTGCAGTCATTTTTACAGTATTTGGATGCAGGTTATCAAGGGGGCTTTTAATCTGCTTAATTACTCTAATACTTTAGTAATATAATTACTTTAAATTCATGACTTATTAAACTCATTACCATTTCTGCCACATTTGGGTTTTTTCAAAGACACCTAAATATTTAGTGTGTCAAAGATTTTATTCTCCATAATGTATTCTCTTGTCACTTGCATAGTTGTAGTTCTTGCAATTCTTTCTTTGCATGATGTATCTTCTCCTTTTATCACTAATTTGTCATCCATTGCTGCTTCCTAATACTCTCCTAATCCTTTGGTTTATTACTAAACTTGGCAATATTTTAAAATGCTTAATTTAATCTAATCTAATACTATCTGCAATTTCCTTATTTAACATTAAGTGGTGCAGGCCTGGATGGAAACTTGGTGTGAGCTCTGATGCTCTGTTGAAATTTGAAACCATAATGCAACTCCAATTACATCAGTAAAAGTCACTGAGGGGAGAGAAATAGAGCTAAAATAATCCTCGCATCCCTCAGATTAGGAGAGAAAATTTGCATAAATCCATTTTCTCAGTGTCTAGTGACTACTTTTGGAATTGTTTCCTGATTGAGGACCGGTTTGACTTTAGATATGATATCAAGTGTTGAAGATCTTTCAAAAGGGAACAGATGAAAACTGCATCAATCTTGAGATTGATGCAGTTTTCATCTGTTCCCTTTTGAAAGGTGTTAATTGCTTGTTGACTATGATCCCTTTTGACAATTTCCACTGCTAAGTATTGCTCTTGTGTACTTTGATAAGGACTGTCAGCAAGGTTATTGTGGTGGTTCTACAATTGAACCAATCCTATTAAAACAGTTTCTTTTTTAGTAGAGGTTACTGAACAATAACTTGAGAGAATATTCACAAGAAAAAAAGTAGATGCTAAAAATCTTAAACAAAATGCTAGAAATGCTCAGCAGCTTGGGCAGCATCTATAGAAGGGGAAACTAAAGTTAATGTTTTAGATCATTAACCTGAGAGATTAATGAGTCTGTGCTGTCTCTTTGCAAGAGCAATTCTTCAGATCCAATAGCACTGCTAATTTGCATCCACTTAAGAGATGTCTATGATGTTTTAACACCTCATCTGAAAGATTACACCTTCATTGCAGCATTTGCTCGGTGCTCTTTTAGAGCATCACCCTTGATTTCTATGCTCTCGAGATTCTGAGGCAAGAGTGCTATCAACTGCACCACAACTAATATACTCTTGCAGAGATTAGACATGCCTTTACTTTGGGCCTGCTTTAACATAGATTATCAACTTTATGAAACTGTTACACACTGGGTCTAAGGAACTCTATTTATCAGCAGGGAAGATTTGTAGGACATTTCCCGTACACTTCTATATTGCAGTCTGTAGGGTTATATCGTGTCCCCTATATTTTACTTTTTCCACTACTAATACTGCACGTGTTATTCTTTGACGCCTTTCCTTTGCAATTCTGACACTGAACCAAAAGGACAAAATTTTAAAATTGAATGGTAAAATTGCAGCCACTGAGTGCGTTAGTTACTAATGTGGATTGATGGGAGGTCAATTATTTCAGATTTTCTGAACTTAAGGCTTTTTTCCCCTAAACTGTTGCAATGTTTTCAGTTGTTGATAGAACAATAATGCAGAAGGAGGCCATTTCTACCTGGTGGTGTGTACCACCCTTAACTGTGTGTTTTCACTGAGTTGTATGCACCCTTTTATTATTGGACCAGATCATTTCTGGACATGGCTTGCTGGTTAAAATCACAGGCTAAAGACCTGGGTATCTGTACTTCACAGAGCAACACTGATGTGATTTGCAGAGTATTATCAGAGTTTTTTTTATTTAAAAGCAGTTTTTCATTGAGAGGCCCTTGATAGCATATCATGTTAGCCAAGCTGGCATTGTGCTTGTGTTTGCGTGCATTTTGACTGGGGCTAGCGGGGAGTCACAGCATTGAAGTATAACAGACCAAAAGGTGAAATCTTTATTCAGTTAGACATTCAGAGAAGTTACGCAGGCATTTTCAGGATCTACAAATAGCTGATCCAGTATGCCTATGCTGTGATATGAGAAATGGTAATAATGCATTTACATATTTTCAACTAGGTTGTGCTGCTTGTGATGGTGTACGAGCCTGTCAGTCTGTAGCATTCCACGATACCGTTGCAGACACAGGACAGACAAATGCTAAAGAATGAGCCTCTCCAACATGAAGAAGCCTCACCAACTACAATGCAATCATGTAGCATTTAGTGCTGCTGCTGCGCAGTACTGGTGCCCTGGGTTTGATCCTAACTTCAGGTGGTGTCAGTGAGGAGCTTGCCCATTCTCCAGTGGACTGAATGGGTTTCCCTGTGAGTACTCTGGCTTCCTCCCACATCCCAAAGATATGAATGTAGGTTCACTGGCTGCTGTAATTCTCCTTCATATAGGTGGGTGGCAGGAAAATCAGAAGAGTTTGTGAGGGAGAACAGGTTGTAGGGAGATAATTGTGGGAATGGGACAGATAGGGTATTCTGAGACCCTGAGTAAGGAAATATGAGAAGTGACTGGCTGTTTTTGACTTCAACACTGCCACCAAGCTGAGCTATGTAAGATAGATAAAGAAACAGGTCTTATCCACTCCACCATTCAATGAGATTGTGGCTGATCTTTTACCTCAGTGTCACCATCCTGCAATAACTCTCTATCCCTTGATTCCTTTAATATGCACCATCAATATCTTGAGGGCGATGTACAGTGAATAAACCTTGGCTGCAGGAATTGGGAAGAAGCTGGCTACTCCATGATTAGTGACTCAGCTCAGACCTTACAATGCTGACTGTTTGGTCTGGAGAACTAACATTTCTATTACAAATGGGCAGTCTGCAAGTTAGTGCTAAGTGGGGTAACAGCCTAAAAATTTTATTACCATTTTCCTTACCACAGCATAAACATACTGTGCCATTTATTTGTAGATGTTTAACTCTAATAGCAGCATTTGCAACCCAGTCAAGGTGTGTAACCTTCTGTTTCTTGTGTTTGCTCGATTTTACAAATCCATTTCTTTTGTTTTTATTGGAAGTGAGAATTGGAGAGGAAGGCCCATCTTGGTTTTGAAGTTGTTAACAAATGGCCTGTATTAGAAAACAACTAGGTCTCGGAGTAATTGATTATTCCTGATGAAGTTTTAAAACTTAGTAATAAAACAGTAGTGATCTC
The DNA here is from genome assembly GCA_030265395.1 of Rhina ancylostomus. Taxonomy (NCBI): domain Eukaryota; kingdom Metazoa; phylum Chordata; class Chondrichthyes; order Rhinopristiformes; family Rhinidae; genus Rhina; species Rhina ancylostomus. Next base: position 70,839,292 of record JARFYF010000112.1, on the reverse strand, counting down.
ATTATCCACATCTGGGAAGAGGAGGATATTTAGGAACCTCAGATGGTATAATTGTGACCACCTTCAAGAGAGACCAGTTTGAACTACAGAAGGGTCTCCCTGTT
>JARFYF010000112.1:70767216-70779603 GCA_030265395.1 Rhina ancylostomus | reverse complement strand
CCGACACACAGCATCTACATAACTCTCTCCCTCCGTGCTTCGCAGTGTTTGAAGCTGTGACTTGAGCTCATCAATTCTGAGCTGAAGTTCCTCCACCCTCAAGCACTTACTGCAGATGTGGTCACCGTGCACCACAGTAGGGTCCACCAGCTCCCACATCATGCAGGACTTAGTCCTAGAATTCTGGCTAATATTTAACCTTTAGGCATTGGCACCTAGAGGTTATCCAGTCATTATCACATTGTTGCTTGTTGGAGCTTGCTGTGCACAAATTGCTTAGTGCACTTCCTATGTTACAAGTTTTGATATTTCAAGAGTATCTCATTTGCTAAAAAAACACTTTTGGACTTCCTGAGATTGTGTTAGACACTATATAAAATAAAGTCTTGTTTTAGTTCAGATAAAAAGAAAATAATTTATGTAAATTTAATGAAGCACTAACTAAGAGGTGTTTTCATAAATTTATCTCTTCCCTGGTAAACGAGATGAGCTGTATTCCATTTTTGTCAGTTTGCCATACACACACATGTGATGTGAGGATTGATTTTGACTTAAGTTATACTGATGTATCAAATACTTATAAAAGCAAATGATTTGAGAAGCACTTTCAAAATTTTGTATTTTACTATCAGACTGGAAAAATGCAGACTGCCAATGAATCTCCTGTTTTTCATTACTTCAGAAGCATGATACTGTCAAATTAGAAGTGATGAAAATAAGAAGACTTTAATTTTTAAGGGATGCATTAAAGTAAAGATATTAAAATAATTATGAAGGTTAAGAACTTAGAGTATTATAACTTGTAAAATGGGGTAAATATCTTAATATTTTTGATTTTTTAAATTTCCTTTTCCAAAGCAGCATTTTGTAGTTAAGTGAAGGTGCAGGCTCCTTGGTCTCACAGTGTGGTGCAAGAGATCATCAGGACAGCTAGCTGTATTCTCTTTTATTTTCTGTGCTAATTAGCCCACACATTCCCATGAATTGAAATGGTTGAGCTGGAGTATGTAGAACCAAGAGATCTCTGTAACTCTCCTAGATTGTATAATTATGAGAGGCATAGATAGGGCAGATGGTCAAAATCTTTATCTCTTGGTAGGGGTATGAAAAACAAGAGGGCAGAGGATTAAGGTGAGAGGAAGGAGCTTTAAAGAGAATCTGAGGGGTAAGTTTTTCTTTTACACAGACAATGGTTGACATCTGGAACATGCTGCTAGAGGAGGTGGTAGAATCAGAAGCAATTACTATGTTCAAGAGGCATTTAGACAAGTCACAAGTAGGCAAGGCACACAGTACTAATGCGAGCAAATGTGATTAGTACAGATGGGCAAAAAGATCAGCATGGACATGGTGGGCTGAAGGACCTGCTTCTGTGCTGTATGATTCTATAACTGAAGAGGTGAGCCCTGAGCTCTTTCAAATATCCTGCCCTCTGGATGGTTTAGTTGAAATGTAGGTTACTGAAGAATTGTAAAATCACATTAATCTGAGGATGAGCCAAATCTAAATTAACACTGAATGTGGCATGAGCTATTTCAGTCTGGTGCTTTGTAATCCTAAATTAATTGTATACGGGGGTCCTAACTTCAATTAAGAATCAGTAGGTGTTAGATCCAGAAGACCATGTAAAATATTTTCTGCTTTTGAGGGGGTAAATACCGTGACCAATGTTCTAATGGAGGCAGAACACTTTGTTAGCTCTGAAGCAATTGATGATGTATTTAGGAGCATGGTTGCTATACAATGTTTGTTGATATCATCTTTAATTCAGCATGATTTAGTTTCTTCAATACTTCTCCGGGGATAAACAAAGTAGTTTTGAACACCCTGCATGGACTTTTTGATGAAGATTTGCCATGCTTATCAAACATCTGCTATAGCTGTGTTCATGTCTCTCTGCAATCATTTTATGGATCTAAAATGAAAGTATGAGAGCAGGATACCAAGAATAAAAACTATTGAGAAATTTCTTTAATACACATGAAGACCCTATTTTCAGAAGTAGGATTTTTTTGGAAATATGTAAACTACATGTGGGTAATGATACATTGACTGCAGTGACAGACAACATGGAGAAGTTGCAACTTCATAATCGAAATAAAGTAATATTTAATACAGACCTTTTGTCATTTATTTACAGAGAACTCTGCTACATTAATACATGAATATATTTCCATGTCAGCTTCTCATTACATATCATACAATACAGCTGATATCACACAAGGGAGGAGGATTTGATATTGCCACAAGGACCATAATAAACAGGGCTCAAGCCTTTCCTAAATATGCTGTGAATGGGAAGGTCCCTTTATGGGGATGAACCATCTCACATCGACACAACACATAATGAGCCATGGCAGTAGTGGAGTGGTATAATGCAATCATGCAATGATTATTAAACAGTTGTGGTAATGTTGAATGAAAAGAAGTACTGAACACTCTAGATGGACAGATATATGCTGCAGATTGGTCCGAGTTTCCTCTTTTACTAAAAACCTGAAGTATCTCTGTGGATAAAAATCAGCTATCACAGAAAAGCATCACTTTGAAATGTCCCCTTACTGGGGATGTGATTTTGTTAACAGTCTCTTAGTCTGATTTGTTCATATCTAAGATAAAGGGACATGGGTCCAATGTGTCTCTGGAAAGTTTTATGAATGCCCTTCAGCTGTGCCCTTTTATGTACATCATTGGTTAAACTGCTCACTACCTGGTACAGATGGATCAAGCTTGTGTTGTTCCTGGAAGTTATTGGTCCTGAATATTGCACATGAAATCCTGGAACCAGCATGGGACTTGCATCCTTGCCATTCTTCTACTTCTTTCTGCGAGGCAGGCTGCTTGCTCATGTACACATTATTTAAAATGTGTCATTATGCAGATGTTATAAGGTTTGCCAAGGGATATCCACTTCCCACTTGACAAGTTGGCTTTTTTAGTTGAAAATTATCCTTAAATTTCCAAATGCTATTATTAAAATAGGAATTCTCCTGTTCCTAATGAGGATTTTCAGTTACTTTCTCTATTATTGTCCTTACTAACTCCATAAACATATTTAAATAACATATTTTGCTAAAGGACCCCCTCTGATCCCTAGATACTATTCAGGAGACTGGCAATAAACAATGGCTTTCAAAAAAAAATTAATGAAAAGCCCTCATCCACCTTGACATTATGGGTATATATTGGTAAATCTGGAAACTGTGAAACTGCCAATATTTTGTTAAATTTCATTGGGATTATATATTAGGACAGATTGGATATAATCCTTGTGAATTCCTGTCCTGAGCAAGTCTAGATTTTACACCCTTCTCGAGAAGGAAGGAAGGCACTGAAAGTCAACCAATCCATATGAGCAGGACCTAACGAGAATGGTCAATTTGTGCCCAATAATGAAATTAAGACAAGCAAGCCACTTTAACTGAAAACCAGACTAATGTCCAAATGGTCTCAAACCCATCAGTGAAAGGTGGTGGCAGATGTAGGAGGACCTCGCAAATTCATTACTTTTCGCTCTTTAAAGAGAGAAATAGGGGTGCTCTTCCTGGTCCTGTAAGAAAACCTGTGCCTTCACAACTGTGGTTATATCTTCCACCTGAATGTGGACTTAACTGGTAATCTCCACATCTTTCACATTATAAGTAGTGGCATGTTGAAAGTCCCCATCTGATTTTAACTCCAGCCCACTAGCTGTGATGTCATTCCCATCAATCACAGGGGATAGGTACTAGAGCATATTAATGAGGCCCAGGAACTAAAATCCCCTTGGCTTCAAGCTCTGGGGGTATTGTGGAAGCCTGGGTAGGTGGCAGGCAAGATCATTAACTGTTTCAGCTGTAAATTTGTACTCCAGATTAACATCAAAACTTAGTGCAATGAACTTGCAACCTTTAATGTAGAATGCCTGTTCTCTGTTTAGAATCATATCTTGCATTGTCTATGGTTTGGTTAAGGACCTGTTTATGCTGTGCCATATCAGGGAAATTAAAATAAAAGTTATTTTGGAATCAGATCTAAACTCCAGATCTTCACAGTACTAAATGTCTGTGGATGAGACATAGTGGCCATTGAAGGAACCTTTGTAACCTGATACTCCTGCTCACTATACAAAAGCAAGGTTAAATTCTGAAAGAATATATCAACCACAAATATGTAATATGCAATCTCTTGTTAACCTTATTTAGACAATGGAAAGGCTTTACAATGAGAATAAGTTGGTAGCTTGGATCCATCTGCATAAATCAAACAGCAGTTTCGCACATTTCAGCATTTGGGTAGCCATAGACAAAAGCAGCTGAACTTGGGCACTTAGGTCATTTTACTAGGGTGTTTTTGGGATGGCTTACTATCCTTATGCAGCCATGTGAAAGGCTTGTATTTCATGTTTGGCATCAAATGGTCCATTTCTGTGTAAATGCGTTCTCTAAGGTCAATGGGATGGAGGAAGTAACATTTTTGTGTCTGACTGTGCTGCCTAAAGTTGATTTTTTGTAACTAAACTGATGCATAATTATGCTTTCTATGCACCTTCCTATAAATTTTTTGAAAAACACATAAAGGCAATGCAAATTGATAAACTTATGTAGTGATAAAATCTTTTCAAAATGTTTTTTTTATTTATTGGTTATTTTTAAAAATCTTATCATGTTTGAAGTTGTTATTTAAAATAAAGAGAATATCAAATATGGTTACTAATGCATTATTTTGAACAGTTTATATCCTGACAAGTTTAAATGTTACTTCACCAAAATCCCATTGGGAGGTGCTGATTTAATGTGGCTTATGTGATTGTGTTTTTGGACTGCAATAAAATTGTGCAAGGTAACTGTGGCTGATTACAAGCTTGTAATAAATTTGTGATGTAACAGAAACTCACAACTTTCTAACCCTGTAAGAGGAGGTGAATTGATGGAAAGATCACGTAAAAGGCAATACCTACAATGTAAGATTGCAAAACTCATGCAGATGAAATTATTGAATGAAGGCTAAAAAATTACAGAAAACTAATTTTATTTTTAGTTGTCTTTTGTAGATGGGAACCTGAGATCTTTTTCTACTTTACTGATGCTACTTATTATAATTACTAAATTTCCTTCCCTATTTCTTCTGAATTCCAAAATAAATTTCTACATATTTGCACTTCCCTGCATCATCACTGTGCTTAAATCTAGATAGATATTTGGATCTCGTATTATAGAGCTTTGTACCTTCCTGAGTCTGTCCTTCTGCAAGTTATGACATCTGAAATCTATGTACTTGCTTTCTAACCATTGTTATGAGCAATCTTATATTCTACAACCTTTGTGATTTTCTGTGTTGTACTGCAAGGTCTAGCATTTCACACAGATTCATCAGTTAGTGAAAATAACATTGCAAAACCGTTGTGAAGTTAGGCTAGCTGATACTAGATAAACCTGCCACAAGGAGTGGGTGTTGCAAACCTGCTGCAAGCTTCCATAAACTTGTATTTATTCAATGTTACAGACTATTATAGGCTGTTTAAATATTGGGGAATAATGCCATTTACACTCTTAAGTGACGGATGTTTAAACTGGAGTCTCAAATCTTTGTATTTGTTGACACATTAGTATATTTTCTATGTTACTGTGTACAAATGCAAAAGTGGTTCTTTTGGTTAGCTGGCACTGACTATATGGACAGGTTCCCAAAAGTGTGCGAATATTTGCAGTGAGGCCCACTCAGAGAAATAAGAAAACACTATTAATGGCACCAGCTCAGCTATTTCTTTAGTAGTACATTTAGAAATTATTTTGTTTAACTATATATAAAAAAACAAGGAACTCCTAACATTTAGACCATTTTTTTTACTTGATTTAGTTCTTTTTCATGATAACAATTTTAAATATTTTATGACAAATAGTCACAGATAATTTCACAATATATTGAGAGTTCTGAGAATGTGGAATGTGCTACCATCTAAAGTGATTTAGATAATAGCTTGGATCATTTAGGTAAAGCCAGACAAGCACAAGATGGAGAATTGAATGGAAGGATATCTTCATATGGTTAGAAGAAGTAAGACAGGAGGAGCAACTTGTAGATTAAGAATCACTTCAGAATTGGAACTTTAACACTGAACTTTCTCATATTTTATCGTAATTTGCGGCTATGTTGATTGTAGACCACCTGGAACTTGTTGGTTAGCAGGTAAAGCATCAGATCCATTCTTAACATTTCCCAACTAGTAATTATCCCTCTAGTAGGAAAAGTAGATCAGTACTAGTAATCAGATACCAGAAGCTATAACTGTAGGATATTGTGGATGGTTAACTGTTTAACATGTTTATGAATAATATTTGGTACCATATACTTTATTTTAAGTTGTTGCTTTTTGCATTGGGAAGCACACAGTTTGAGACAAAATATTTTACTGCTAGTTAAGGAAAATATTAAAAAGTCATTTACTGAATAATTATTTGTGCTGTTATGTATTCAATATTAAAGCTCAGGAAGCCTTTTGTATATTATATACACATAGTATTTTTGAAGACAAATAGCTTTAATTTTTCATTCAATTTCATGCATCTTTTATCCTTTAATCCTTTCCACAGCTTTATGTGCCTTTGTAAAATATCTCTGAATAGTGTTAGGTTTAAATAGCTTTATCATTGTAGATTGGAAATTGACAATAGAGATAAGGAAATGATGAAGAAAAATATTTTTATGTAAATAATCAGTGCAAATTGAACACACCTCAATCTACTGAATACATTTTAGTTTTAAACCATCTTAAGTTATCCCTCTTACTGAGGGTGAGCACTGGTAATCATCTGTTCTTGACATGACCCCTAGCAACTTGAGCAGATAGCCAATGGGTGCCCAACGTTGTGCTTCAATGTGTGCCCCCTCCATGGATCCTGCCTGACCTGCTGAGTTCCTCCAGCATTTTGTATGTATTGCTTCAAGTAACCTAGGTACTTGCCATTCCCTTTTGAAATTGGTGGGCGACTCCAAACTTACAAAGCCTGCCCAAGTCAGTGACAGAGGTCCGTGGTGATTACATTTTGACAGATATGCTGAGAGGGAACCTTCATAGATTCTTACAATCAAAATGCTTTCCATGTATTCTATATGATATTTGTAGAGTATCTGGTTCTTTGCATTGACAAATTTTCAATCTCATTGACAAATTTTCAATCTCATTGACAGGAGTGCCTTCAGCTGCTGGTTTCAGTCTTTCCTTTTACCATCTTATACAAAGGAAAATTATATGTGTTAGATCCTAGATTAAGAACATCAATGAATTTCTCTGCACCATTTCTTACCTGCAGAAAGGATGTGGATAAGAAATTACATAAACATGCAGCCTTTAAAGATGCATACTGATCAAATTTAACTGGATCTGATTACTTAAAAGGAATTGGCTGCTGGTGAGACTAAAATATTGGAACCTTTTCTGGGGTTCAAAATACTTTCAAAACATCTGCAAAGGCAAGAAGAACTGATAACTGAGAATTTAGGGACAAAAAATGCTTTGAGCAGGCAAGAAACAGAATGGTGGGAAGGTAGCACAGTGGTATTGCTTTTCGATCCCTCTTTGATGCCTTTGAAATGGAGAAGTGAATGCAATATATGTTTCCCAGTTTTGAACTCCAGAGTTCTTTCACCAGAGAAACAACAGAATACCATGAGTAGCAGAAATTAGCCGCTAAGCTTAACACCTACACCATCTTCTAGACATAGAAAAACACTGAGAAGACAGGACACCTTGAAATGTTAAGTCTACTTGACAATAACATACATATTAAACAGGTTACTAAATATTCTATGCTTTGCCTATCAAACTGCCCATGTAAATCTTATACAACTTAAGGCTCTGTAATTGTGCGTCATTCATAACCCATCTCAGCATGGAATACAGAGAGAGCTTAGTGACACGTTGTCATGACAACAACCTTTTCCTCAATGTCAGCAAAACAGAAGTGCTGGTCATTGACTTCACAAAAGGGGGCAGTGTACATGCACCTGTCTACATCGATGGAGCTGAGGTCAAGAGGGTTGAGAGCTTCAAGTTCCTAGGAGTGAACATCACGAATAGCCTGTCCTGGTCCAACCATGTGGACACTATGACGAAGAAAGCTCATCAGTACCTCTACTTCCTGAGGAGGATAAAGAAATTTGGCATGTCCCCTTTGACTCTCACCAACTTTTATCAATGCACCATAGAAAGCATCCTATCTGGATGCATCCCAGCTTGGTATGGCAAATGCTGTGCCCAGGACTGCAAGAAACTGCATAGAGTTGTGGGCATAGCCCAGTACATCACGGAAACTAGCCTCCCTTCCATGGACTCTGTTTATACCTCTTGCTGCCTTGGTGAAGCAGCCAACATAATCAAAGACCCCACCCACCTGGGTTATTCTCTCTTCTTTCCTCTTCCTTTGGGTAGAAGATACAGGAGCCTGAGGGCACGTACCACCAGACTTAAGGACGGCTTCTATCCCACTGTGATAAGACTATTGAATAGTTCCCTTACACTATGAGATGGACTCTTGACCTCACAATTTACCTTGTTATAACCTTGCACCTTATTGTCTGCCTGCAATACACTTCACTGTAGCTGTGACACTTTACTCTGTATTCTGTTTTTTGTTTTACCCTGTACTACCTCAATGCACTGTGTAATGAATTGATCTGTATGAACAGTATGCAAGACAAGTTTCTCACTGTACCTTGGTACAAGTGACAATAATAAACCAATACCAATTCTCTCTTTTCTACAATTACATTTCCAAGAAACATATCAAATCATTGTAACACGATGATACATGGTCCCTTATTGGTGGTATTGAAATTGCTTGATTTTAAATTCCATTCAGCCTAGTTTCAGCTACGTGGAACAAATTTAAATGACCTGCCTTTGCTTCTTGACTAGTCCAGTGATACATGGTTCAACGACCCACCCATAGTAAAAGGAGAATTGGAATTTTCTTTGTTTTATTCATGGTGTAGATCCTCCATCGTGATGTTGGCATGCAAGGATGTATTAGAAATTGGAACTTGAATTTTTACTTTCTGTTTAGTTTAAGATGGTGTTCTGCTGTTATATTTGATTGGAATAAATGGGATTTTAGTTACTAAAAATCTTTAGGCAAATGCATCAACTTTTAGATTTTATAATTAATTGTAATGAAATTGTTTGTAACACTAAATTATTACTACACATGTAAGGTCACCTATTGTAATGCACATTTTTACCAATTTATTTTTGTCTCCCCGAAACCCATTCACATCACTAATGAATGTATTTTATCATAGGTCTAAAAGTACCTCTGATTGGTAGTGTACAACATCCTCATGGCCAAACATATTACCAGTATAATGCTTTATCTGTACAAAAATATAAAACATGAATCTTTCAAATAGATCTTCAGTTATTATTGATTTTAAAAAAAACAAAAAAACTGATGCCTTATTAATGAGGAATGTCACATCTATTCCTGAGAAGCTGGGACAATGAGGGCTGAAAATTGGCTAGTGGTCAGGCAATAATAAAGCAGTTTGAGGCAATATAGGAGGAATAGCAACAAAATTAATTGTTTTTGACCTCAGATAATTCTGTACAATTCACTACGAGTGCACGAAAAGCTAACTTGGATCTGCTACACCATTCACTCACACTTTGATATAAGTGAATATGACCAATGGCAACAAAGAAGTTTATCTTGGGAAGGACCATAAAGTGCAAGGAAGCTTTGAGGGAATTATTTTAAAGGCTGAACTTAAGTGGAAATAGCTTCCACCTGAATTTCTTTGTTTTTAAAAACTAAATCCTACACTGGTCCTATATACTGAATACTGAAATGGATAGAATGAGGGAGTTCAATCCCATGAACATCTTGCCAAGAAATGTCATGATTGCATCGAAATTGTACGTTAAAATTGTAAACTGAGTTATAAATTTTTATACCAAAATATATTTATTCATCAGATCAATCCAAACCAAGCCAGGAAAAATTAGGACAGACAGTACAACCTTGGGCAGCAGCACAAAAGGGACAGCATTATATTAGCTATTTGCTACATGCATCACTTGAGACTTAATTCTATTGACTGTAATGGAACTAAATATGGATGTTTGTATACCACCTTTATGGTAGGCAATCCGTAGGTAATACTTATTTTGCATTAGTCACCAAGGCACATCTCTATCCCACTAACTTTCCATATGTACTAGGTAATTAGTAATTTTGATGAGATAACCATTTAGCATTTTCCTGTGGAAAAGCGGCTAGTTCAACATAAGAGGAGTGAATTGGAAGGAGTTTTATATATTAGTTTATACAGCAGACTCAAAAAGATATGGGGTCCACTGGAACTCAGTATATTGAAAATGAAAAGAATGAAGTATGAGTCACTGAAATCCAGTAGAATAAATTGATAGATAGGAACAGAATTATGTTTGGATTAGTGTTGTGCTTATCTGGCATCAGCTAAATAATGAAGAAATACCAGCATGTAGTACAAGAAGAGATTCACAGTAACTACTAATCTTCTATAATATTAATCATATTACTTTAAGGAAGGTCTAGTGATGAGATATGGGATTACAGTAGCTCCTTTCGATATGTTACTTATGAAATACAATAATACCTACAAAGTTCCTTCTACTGAGGCTAACATAAAGGTGTATTAGTTTTGATGTTTAGTCCTTGGCCTGTCAAAATTCATGCTTGCAAAGTTGCATTATCATTAAAGCTTCAGAACTCTATCCATAATAATAAGCTTTCATTGCAAGAATAGTTGTAGTTCTGTAACAAATTCATATGCAGTACATAAGTTGTAGGTATTTTTCTATCATATAGCTGTGGGGAAAAAATGGTGTATACATTTTAAATATTAATTATTATGTCAATATGAAAGAAGTATAAGGAACATTTCAGTTCTCAATATTTTAAATAAATTGCATTAAATATGCTTTACTATTTTTGGGGGCAATAATTCTGGAGAGACAATTTTTGATGCTTGATAAAATCTATAGGTATGATTAGTTTCTGTAGACAACATGGGATATAAAGTCTCAATCAAATGCTAATAATTTTATTCCACATTGTTTATGGATAAATGATTATGGAAATAAAATGAGAAACGATATTTTATTAGAAGGGAAAATGTTCTGATTATACATTCCTATCCTCTGTGACACTGGCATAAACAATCTCTTAGCTTTATGCAGTTTACAGTCTCTTAGCTTTATGTAGTTTCTGTGCTGAAAGACTCTATGATAATCCAAGCAATTCTTCTTGCATCCAATCTAGCCAAATGTTCTCTTCCTACTAATCCTTCTCCCTGCTGAATCCTGATTTGGATAGTGTTCTGCTACTATTGAAATATCTGAGAATAATAAATAAATTTGATACAAGAATTGAGATTAATAGATTCGAGTTAAAAATGGAAGGCAAGTTTGCCCTGTACATGGTAAGGTGGAGTTGACAGATCTAATTGGGTTCAGGAGAAAGACTTACTACATACATTTAGCATAAGAAGAACAGATAATATGGGAATAAAGCAGGAAGGAGACAGATAAAATACTGTTCACATAAATGACCACCAAGCACAGGACACGAGTCTGTTTAAAGTTTTTTTGTAAGTTGTACACAAAAGATGGTGCTTGAGTGCATGGCTTCATGAAGTTATTTGTTCATTAATGTTTTAATTGAACGAGTAAATGTGTTCACTACTGTAGTTACAGAGGTTGATTGCTTTGTTAAATGATGAGCAGATGTCTTACTTGATGATTCTTCTGCTGCTCGGAGTAAAAATGTGTAGTTGATCACCACTTCCTCAACTTTAGAGAGAAGTTCTCTGCACTGCCTTTCTGATCGTACAATATAAACCAAGTGCACAAAAGTTTCAATGAGGCCACATAATACTTGAAAGCTAGTTGAGATAGCAGAAAGCATGCGTGATGGACTTTTGTCTACTGCTGCCACTCTCCTACATGCAGTTCGCAGCTCTTTAAACTTAAGTGTGAGTGTCTGTTTGTACTCGTCCAGGTGTGAAATGTACCGTTTTGGATCATGGTTTCCATGATTTGTCGTGCATTGCCTTAAGATAGATAGCAGTTCACTAGTATCCTTCTGAGCAGCAATAAAGCCATTAGGTAATGTATAGACACTATTCCGCAGAGCATTGATTCTTGTTATGTTGTTATCAAGTCCAAATTCATGCAATACTGTTTCCTGTTGTACGTTGTCCTCGCATCCATTGGAAACATTTCTGTCTGATGTTTGATAAGTTTTAGCTAACGTTTCACTGAGTGTCACTGAACTGTCAGATCTCAGATCTGGAAGAAGCTGCATTGGAACTGAATATGAAAGTTCATCCTTATCACTGTTGTCATCAGCAACATCACAATTTCTATAA
>JARFYF010000112.1:70697917-70712670 GCA_030265395.1 Rhina ancylostomus | reverse complement strand
CACTTCATGCAAAATGAGCTCTACCTATTAAGAGGTAATATTTTATACTTTGCTGCACTGTCAGTGGAGCTGATCTCCTGCCAGTGGCAGTTAGATTATGTCTCATGTGCGGTCATGTGTTTGAAAAGCCTATAAATTCTGACAGTCTTAAAGGATATTGGGAACTCTGAGCCAATATTCAACTTTTTCCTTACATTTTCATTTCACAATTCTTAGCTGAACAAATGGGATAAATAACTATTAATCTTAATTTTAAAGAACAGCCTAGAGGTTTCAACAGATTTGGCAAGAAAATACATTTCCAGTTTAGAGATCCAATGCAATTGGAATTTTAATAGACACAACAAAATCTGTGATATTATGATGGGAATCTGTAAAGAGCCTCAGCACTTCTCAACAATCTGTGTTATAATATAGTCACAATCCATCACATGCTCAACAAGACTAATGTTATACTTTTGAAAAAATCTATTCAAATCTTAAAACAGTCTTGAGAAATTCAGTCTATATTCCTTCCTCTGATGCTTTTACCTTTGCATCACTGAAATTAGTACTAATCCTCCCTCTGGTTGTTCCTGCCAGCAACATCAGGAATTTGCAGATGGTTTTTGCCATTAAGTCTTTTCCTGAAATTTCCATATGTAATCGTAATTGTTAGCAACAACAACATAATATGCTTGTTCTCTCAGTAGACTTTCTAGTTTGTAATTTTGTCCTAATTCTTCGTGACATCACACACTGATGGAAGGCTTTTGAGGGAGGGAGAAAACTTCCTGTCTGCTCTGTCAAAAATAAACTCAAATGAATCCTTTATCATCTTATTTATAATTTAGTTATGATTAAAACATTTTATTTCATTTTCCAAGATATGGCTCATTCCAGTAAAATGGAGGCAGCAATTAAAACTAAAGCAGAAACATATCTCTTCCCTGTGCTTGCTTAATTAGTTGAAATAAGCATTAAATAAGCTGTGACAGTAAAAGCTCTCAGCAATGCAAGCTTGTTTACCTATACTCACCAGCGGTGCCTGCTGGTTGTTAATTATATTTATTTCTCCACATTTAATTTTCATTTTATTCATTACTCTGCTTAATTGGGAGATAAGTCAGGGATTTTTGTCTTTTGTGTTTGCCATGCTGTGATCTTCAACCCATTTGCAGAAAAATATAAATTGTTTGAATCAAAATATAGGGAAGGTGAAAAGAGTAAAAGGGTAAGTTTCAGAGGACACAAACAAGTCATTCCACTTAATTAACAAAGAATATAGATGTAATTACCTGAATTGTTGGCTCTTAGATTAGTAGCTTTTACTCAAATTAAATTAGAAAGCTATGTAATGCTTGGATCTGGCCATTAATGTTCTACAATACTTAGGTTAAATTTGCTGATAAAGTGCTTCCTGAATCTGTCACCTGGATCACAGGTCATAAGGACACACCTGCATCCAACATTGGTTTCCTCATGATAATGTGAGCCCTACTGTTTGCATGAACTATCCCCAGCACATTAAAGCATATTGGATCAGTATGTACCATATAGATTGATTGTTGGAAGTTAAGTGCAGGGAGTTAATGAGGCTGCCTGTGAACTGCCAGTGTATTTTGGCAAATGTAACTCCCATGTCACAACCACCCCCTTCACTTACTGGAAGAAACAAGGTTTATTTTCAATTAGAACATGGGAGGTCTGTGACTGGAGCTGGGTTCCGAGTGTGGGCCGGGTGCATGGCTGGAGCTGGAACAATGGTTAGTGTCAAGATTGAAAACACTGGAGGTCAGAGATGTGGGTAGGTTTACATACTGGCTGAAACTTAAATAGAAGTTGACAAATTCATGGAGGGATTGACTGCTGTATCTTATTGCAGCCTTAGTATGATGCACTTTTTTTGTTATCTGTGGAAGGTCCGTCTCCCTGTGAATAATAAAAAGTGTTTCTGCTGATTTCTCCTTCAGTATCTGCTCCAACGGATTGTGTTGTAGCAAAGGTCCATGATGCCTAATATACCCTAATGGGCATAGGATTTGAAGAATGTTTACAGTTTGCCCTCAGGCTGTTAAGGCAAGTTGTTATAAACCCTTCCAACTGTGTCCAATAGAAAAGGTGCTGGATGTTGTAAAGTTAATCCCATTTTGTTAGTAAATTTATGCATTATTTCTGTGTTCTAATTTGATAAGAGTGTAAAATAAACCTCAGATTGAGCACTAACAACTTCAATCATTCCAGATATTCAGTTAAAACTGAATGTGTCTGTTAATTCAACCTCAGTAATGCATTTATTACATGATATTTTCCTTCTCCTTCTTACTACTTAACTGAAGATAATCACACTGAATTGTAGTGAAAGCTATCCAGCATTTGAGGATAAAGCAACAGATTGACCTTGCTTGCTCTCTAAGAATATAATGGTTTAGTTGGAGAGTTCAAATTGTAAATGCCTTATTCACAAGAAAGAGACTAAATTCCAATGATCTATTGAAATCCAGATTTGAAATCTTAAAAGGGAAATCAAAATTATACAGTATAATGTTTACCGAATGAAGATTTCAGCAGATATTAATTTAAGTGGAGCACTGAACTGTTGCTTTGCCATGAAGAGAATTCAGTTTAGCTCAGGAAACAGGCCAGGAATATTTCCGGACACTGAGGCACATCTGCCAATTGATGCTCCTGGGGATTTTAAATCATACCTTCTTAGACAGCATGCATGCTATATATAATAGAATTAAGGAGCACACTCACTTGATAAGGCTGAAGGACAGTCAGAATAATGGAGTCCTTGCCATTTCTATTTTTAAAAAAAAGTATAAAATATACTTGTTATTAGAGACAGAATACAGAGTTTGGAAATTTAACTACAAACAGCATTTCAGAATATATAAACATTTCTTTTGCTTTGTTCGGTCACATAAATTTCATTGAAAGTGAATACAGTGCACATAATAAGAAATAAATTCTAGTATTGAAAATACACCAAATCTATGTCAAACCTAATTTGACATCATTGGTTCTTTGCTATTTCTGTGGTTTATTGCTTGATCAAATGATAAATAAAATCAAATATATCGTTGGGAGAAGTGTAAGCTCCAAATTAATACTTTGTATTTGAAGAGCTGAGTACCTGAAATTGTAGACAAACAACCAGGATTGTTACAAGCCCATGTGTCCCCTTAGAAGTGGATTGGTTTGCCAGTCACTTAATTTAAAGTTCACAGTATATTTGCCTGGCTGGTGTGAATCCTCCTTTGAGAGTGATGGAGTTGAAAGAATTCTACAACTTTGAGGGCTGTTTTCTTGTGTTGCCTATGACATATTGGTGTTGGGACCATTGGAATTACCTCTTAAAGTTTGAAGGTCCTGTTGGAGTAAATGTGTTGCAGTAAAGTTGTCATTATTTTGGATGTGGAGAACATTTAAATTGGATTCAATGAACAGGTGGCATTGAAGGAATAGACAAGAGGTGATACAGCCTTTCACATAAACAGATTGAGTGAGGAAAATGATGCAGTGTGTCATTCTGGGGCACATGAAAACGTTCTCACTAAAGATTGAGAATGCCTGCACTCTGCATATGCATTGAATTAAGCTAACATTCTGGTGCTATATTTGTAATGCACCCTCAAAAGCACAGATCACACTAATCATATCTGACACCACAAATAATATCTTTAATGCTGCAATTCAGACTTGGTGGTTACTTGAAGGGAAAGCTTCCATTAGAGACCTTGTTTGCTTGCTGACAATGCAACACAGCAACAGTTTATCTGATAAAGTGAGGATGGCATATCCAAGATTTCCTTAGATACAGCCAAGGAGCCTGAATACAGTAGCTCTTGACTGTAGCTTGGTGCCACATATCTGAAGTACAAATGGACCTTCCTAGCCATACATGTCTTTCTCCTTCAAATTCACCAACATATTTTGATGGCTGTGGGATGGTAGGTGATTGGTAGGTCCATTAGCAGTCCTTTGGAATGTTCAAGGCCTGGATTGTCCTTAGAATTATGGTTAGCAGTTGATGCCTGCAACAGTGATGTGGGCTGGAAACCTTTCACAAAAATAGTACCATAATGTAAACATTCAACAGAAAAGTCTATTGTAAGAGCATCAAGATAGAAATAGTTGTTTGAAAACTCTAATAAAGAAGTGAAAGCCAGCCTTATGAAAAATAATCATCCCCAGAAACAAGGTATAATGCACTCTGACTTTTCATCTTAGACATTAGTATAAATTGTGAATACTTAAAGGCAGAACACTGGTTCCTGTGTTATCCCATTGACAATCTGGCTCATTTACTCCTATTCTGTTTTCTGTCTTTTCATGAATTCCCTATTCATGCTAATATATTACCTCCAATCTCTCAAACTCTTATTTTTGTAACAACTTGTGTAGTACCTTATCAAATAACTTGTTACATCACATCATTGATTCTACTTGCCTACCTACTGTTTGCTATATCTGTGGGACTTGCTAAGCACAATCACTCTTGATTCCAGATTGATTCTGCCTAATCACATAATTTCAAAGTGCCCTGTTGGAACATCCTTATTACTAGATGCCAGCATTTCTCCTCCCCCCCCCCCCAAAAAAAAATGTCATTTTAATTGGTTTTGTGTTAACTATTTGAATGGTGACATTACCTAGGCTATCTTTCAATCTGCTAGCATTGCTTGTTGGTCAATGAAATTTTGAAAGATCCATCAGTACTACCTCCACCATCTATTTAACCATCTTTCTCAGAACCTTGGATGCAGACTGTCAACTTCAAGGGAATTTTTGGCTTTCACTTTTTTCAATTTTTTTAGTATATTCTCTTCACCAAAATGAATTACTTAAAGTTATTAAAACCTTGTGTCTTCTGCAGTTAAGACTGACAGAACATAATTTTGTGATATCTTAGCCATTTGTTTACTTCCCATTATAATTTCCCTTGGATCAGCCTATAATTTCCCCTGGATTTGTAAGCAAATTTGTTTATCTTTGCAACTATCTTCCTTTTTACGAATGAAAATGGAAAATATTGTAAATACTCAGCAGCCAGGTGACATCTGTAAAGAAAGAGTTAAAGTTCTAGGCCAAGGTGTGGAGAGAACACAAGGAATGTCTGTGATTAAGTGGAGATCAAGAGGAACTGAATAGCACAAGTGGTGTTGGTGCTGGCTAAGAGATGGTGGTGAAAGTGTGTTATTTACAGCTGATCTGTCTGGAGGAAGTGTAAATAGAGGGAGATGAATGAGAATGGAGGAGAGAAAAAAATACAATGCAGGAACTGTAAAATACAAAGCACTGCAGCTGCTGGCAAAATTCAGTGGTCAGATAGCAAACATGGAGAGAGAGAAGATTATCAACCAGTAATGTTAACTCCATTATTGTTACAGGTTGATAATGTTGCATCAAAATTGGCCAGCTTTGACCAAAAAAATGGAAATGGTTAAATTAAAACATGAATCCTGAAGACTTGGAAGATGAGATGCTCTTCCTGAAGTTTATGTTGGCTTCAGTGCTACAAAATTAGTCCATAGTCAGAGAGGTCAGAGTGGGCATGGTTTGGAGAAGTAAAGTGACTGGCAATTAGATGTTCAGGATCACCTTAGCTGATTGAATGGGAGTATTCTGCAAATTGGTCACTGAATCTATGTGTTGGTCCTTCCAATGCAGAGGACACCACATTGTGAATATTGAATGCAATTTACTAAATTGGAAGTGGTACAATAGAATTGCTGCTTCACTTGGAAAGAGTACTTAGGTCCCAGGATGGAGGGAATGGAAGAAGTAAAAGACCAATAGATGCAGTTGAGATTCCTGTAAACTATGTTGGTGGGGACACCTTGGTTAAGAAGAAAGGAAGACATCTTGGAATTACTGGCATGGATGATGTTGTCAATAGGACAGATATGATTGAGCTGGAGAAATTGGAAGAATAAACTGGAGCCTTTATAGGAAACAGTGTGGAGGTGAGATAGCTGAAGGAATCCGTAGGGCTTGTAAGCTACCACTTGAGATGGAAACAGAAGAAAGAAAAGGAAGAGGCAGAGATAGATCAGATAAATGAAAGAGCAGGTTGGAAATTGCCAGCAAAGGTAATTAAACTTTTAAGACCTGTCCCAGAGTAGGAAGCAGCACCAATACTGTCGTGAATATGCCAAAATAAAATAGAGGCTTGAGAAGGACTGAAACAAGGACAGATCAACGTACCCCATGAAGAGCCAGGCAAAGCTTAGACCCATGCAAGTTTCTGTAAATTTGGAGGAAGTGAGTAGAGTTAAAGGAGGTTGTACAACAAGAGAAGGAATTCAGCCAAGTGAAGGAAGGTGGTGGTAGAGGGAGGCTGGCTGAGCCTCTGTTCCAGGAAGAACCCAAGGACCTTCAGCCCATCATGGCCGGGAATGTAGAGGGACTGGACGCCCATGATGGAAATGAGCTAGTTTGGAGCAGGAAATTTAGAAACTGTTAAAGTAGTAGAGAGTGACGGAGGTGTAACAGATGTAAGTGGGAAGCAACTGGACAAGGGGAGAAAGAAGAGTCAAGGAGAAAAGAAATAAGTTCTCTTGGACAAGAACAGTGAGTTGACTGAAACAGTCCTGCTTGTGCATCTTGGAGTGTGAAAGGTAGATGTCTAAAGCAAATGAGCTAAGTGACTGGTTAGGAAATGATGACCTGTTGTGATGGATATTGCTTGTTAATCTATCCTCTAAGTTGGAGATGGAGAAAGGGAAGGAAAGAACAGAGTTGGACCAGGTGAAAGTGATAATAAGTTGCATATTGGCAACAAAGATGGTAATAGTTGTGATGGAAGGTGATTAACATTGTAATATTAAGTCCATTATTCTTTCTCTACAGTTGCTGCCTGACATGCCAGATATTTCAAGCATTCTCACTTGTTTAAGATTTTCAGCAACTGCAGTGTTTTGTATCTCAAGTTCCAGCATTTTCTTTCTCTCTCTTCTGTTCTCAATCATCTTCTATTTATATCTCATCCAGACAGATCAGCTAATTAGTCTTTACAGGTCTTCATCCTATCACAGATATTCTTTTTGTTCTCTCCACTCCTCAACTTTCTCTGCAACTTAAAACATATTTGATCTTGAACATTTCCTATTTTGATAAATGGTCATCGACATGAGGCATTATATTCTATCCTCTTTGCAGATCCTAGCTGGCCTATTGAGTATTTCTAGCATTTTGTTTTTCCTTAAAGTTGCTGAAGTTCTCAAACTTTTTAAAAAAAAATAAGTTCCTTGCTAATGTATTTTCAAATGTGATCATCTCACTTTGTATCAATTTTTATGCTATTAGGGGAAAAGCAGGGTTCAGAGGCCAGGAAAAAAATGGGAAATTCACTATGGGAAACATTTACATTAATTAACATAAAATGCCAGGCACACTGAAAGCATTTTCTTGAAACAGAAAGCAAAGTTATATTGAACTCTGAGGAAAAATGAAGCCAGTGATAAATGCTTCAAGCTTGATTTTGCACCTTGCTGCCTCTAAGCCATTCCCGAAATTACACAGTGGGCAATTAGCCAAATTATATGGAAAAATGCACATGTTAATGAAATTCAAGTCCAATACATCACTAATATTTTACAATTTTATTTTGACAATTTTTTATTAGAACTATATGGGGAAAAATGAGAGTACAATAGATGTATTTATTGATAATCAGCTATTGATATGATTTTTAAAGAGGATTGTTTGAAAAATTCATCACTATGGTGTGGCAGAAACTGAAGCATATTTGTGACTCTGCCACAGGTTTTCTGAAGGCTAAATTCATCTTCTACATCGCTGCAAAATACCAGTTTCTCTTTATTTACCAGCATTATGCATGTATAAAAGCATTGGCAATTGTATTCACCAGCAGAACCACGTGCAGAGATGAGTAGAACAGGTAACTGATACACTTGGATGCTCTTGATACTATTGATCTAAGATGAATCCTTTGCTATGAATAACCAGAACATGATTTGCTTTAAGCTGTGTTTTTGACTAACTTCCAATGTTTTTATTTGTAAATCACAGAAATATGCTTATTCTGCTCAATTTACCTAGTTCAGGAAATTCCATTGGCATTTTTGTTCAGTTTGATGTTTGGCAAATAGGATATTCACAGGATGACATCATTCATCATACAACATTTGCCTGGAGCATGGACAACTAAATTTAGGTCACCTTCCTCTGTTTTGGGAATGCTGCGGAGCTGTCACAGGGAACTTGGACTTCATGGTGCTCTTTGCACTAATTAAGGGCCACTCAGCCACTTTATGCTTAATCTACAATGCTGCATTGCAGTTTGGAGACTATTTGGGCACAGGGAATGAATGCAAGGTATTTTGTGACTTTGAATGAGGTGCACTGCTATTTCTCCAGTTATTTCTTTGCTTGGGTGATTCTATGGTGGTCCCACTGTGTGTTCAGCATGAGCTGAAACAACAGAATAGGCATGAGGGTTGGGCAGAATTGTCTAGGTACTCCATGGGAGAAAATGAAGAAGGGGACATGTTCATGGACCTTATCCACCAGAGCATTCAGGGACACACATCCCTATCCCCAGCTCTCAATGAATCCAGAGACTGAGATGTTCTGTATCATAGGTGACAGAGATCCTGCTAGGGCAGAACTCCAGCCACACACCCATGCCTGGAATGCTCTCCTGTAGAGATTAAACTTACCATCGCTCTGAATCATTTCAAATGACTGCTGCTCATTTTGCATGCTGTAACAATACTGAGGTCACTGATGCTCTCAACTCAAGGGCAAGGGACTTTTCCTTGAGCAGATACCAGCAAGCAGACTGGGCAGATGGATTTGTAAGGATAGCTTCCTGTGGTTTTAAGGAGTAATAGGCTTCCTGTGGTTTTAAGGAGTAATAGGTTGCACTCATGTAGAGCTTTGGATTGCTGGACAACCTGGAGCACTTAATGAATTACAAGAGCTACCACCCCTGAAGATCCAACTCATCTGGAACCCTCGGAACTTTTCCTGGTTAGTGTGATGTTTCCAGGGATCTTGCTTTATGTTTTTATTCACAGATATACAACTGTCTGCTGTTTTTCAAATGTCATGCTACATTAAAGTCTTGGAGTCAAGGCCCATTCATTTCTTCCTTAGCTCTTAATTCAAGTAAATGCTCAGGCTGGTGCAGACAATTGCCTTTATAAGGATTGAACAAGACCACCAGGAGCCTGGTGAAAAGTTCCAATGGGGTTCTCAAGGTGAAATTTTGATATCTGCATCTCAGAGAGGGTTGGATACTTGCAAGAGCCACAACCTCACATTTGGGGTTCAGACATTGACTGGAGCATTCCAACAGCAGAAGTAGATGGCAGAAGAGGTGGCAAAGGAGGTAGCAAATTGGGAGCATGTAGAGAGAATGTCTAGGGAGGGAATCCTTCTCAGAATATGCTGTTAGGAAGTGTTTATTACCTGGCAATTCTGTTGAGGACCCCTCTGTGCAATTGCCGTGTCCTGGCAGGGAGGTATTAACTGAGACCATGATGACTGACACCACCTGGTTTTACTGTTCGATATATAGAATGAGAGCTTAACATGTGAGTCTGACATTCCCTTTAAAATAAGTAGGTCTCATATACATTTACTTCTGCAAACCAAGAACAATGTCAACACTAAAAGCTGCAAGTAGCTTGCAGGCAGCTGATCGCTGATCATTACAGGCAAACATGTTCTATCAAAGAACTTCAGTTCCTCAGCTGGTGAACGCATGACTCCCTTACCTCAATGAAGGGCTTCTGCATTAAGCTACTAAACAGTCTCAATGGGTCCAAGGTTATGAAAAGCAATAACATGACAGACTTGTCATCAGCACCTGGCCTCATGAGAACTTTTCAGCATATTGCAGAGGGATCATTGAGTGCAATCAACTGGCTTCATCAAAATTCCTTAGAAGGGTCTGATTTAAAAATTTTTACATTTGCTACTAGACTACCATCAATGCACTTGGCTCTCTCATTGCAGATCACAAACCAAAGACTCGGTCAGTATCTCTTTCAGCTCAATTCCAAACAGTTCAGCAGTTGGATGACATCATAATCCTTGTGTTATATGGGTCCAGAGAATCTCCTCACAGGGTAACAAAGTATGAGACAGTGTGGCAGTCCTGCACCGTAGCAAATTGATATTTTTGTGTTGCACCTTGGAACATTCAGATGCAGAATATTTTCTTAAGTTTTAAATATTTCTTAGTAAGAAAACAAGAAAATACTTTTTAAATAAGAAAAAAATAATGTCCTCAATGTGGGGGGGGGGGGGGAAATAGATATCTGCTTCCCATGTTACATGCAGAGATTATTTGTTTAATTACATTATGTGATGGGAATTTGTTTCCATTGATTCCAGTGGAAGCAAATTTTAGTAGAAAGGTGCAAAGCGCAGTTGCTAATACATTGCAAAGTTAATGTATGCAACCAAGGGTGAATTTATGCCTCAAAATCATCAATGTATCAGTGTAATTGGGTAGTGTATCAGAATATAATCATTTTTTTTTCTTTCCATCAAAATATTCTTTGAAGTTCTTCAGGAATATAACTTGCATCATTTTTATTGTTAAAGTTGAAAATGAGTTTCACTCAAAATAAATAGTTTTGATAAGTGAGTCTAATCCTAAACCGATGAGCAATTGAATTTAAAATCAATGAAATTGATATTAAAGAAATAATACTGAATTATTAGTAGTTTCCCTGGTGACAATAGTCTGTGTTTTACTGACTATATTTTGATATTAAGATTAAATCTTTAAATTATGTTTGAGCACCTAAACAAGTAAATGTAATTTGAACAGCCTTTTGCAATTGCCACAGTGAATCTCAATTCCCACTTGGGGAGTGGCTAATATGGGGTGGGGGTGGCCTGATCTTAGAGAACTGAACGCTAAAGTGACCTAAAGTTAAGTGGAACATGCAAAAACAAGTGGCTTTTTGTTTGACTCACTTATGTTTAAAATCTCCCATCTTTTGTGCTCGTTTGGCCAATTCCACCCAGATTGTGCTGATATTGTTAGTGTAACCGAGCGGAGACTCGTATATATTTCCAGCAGCTGATCAAAACTCACTTACTCCACTGTTTGAGAGGTTCTCTTACAAACTTCTTTTCAAATTCCTTCAGTGGAGATGTGTAGTGTCCATCGTGTCACACCTTTCAAAGAAAATACTATTGTAAAACTAAACTCAATTGTGATTCACTCCCAAAAGTGTAGGGCAAAAAAATGCGATTGGCTCAAATAGTCAAGTGGCTGTTAAATGATCAAATGTCTCTCCTTAATGTGAAAGCATCAAAAATGACCAAAGAGGCATGAATAATCAAACGAAAACCAAATAATGAAATCCTTGCTTTATGCACACCTTAATCAGTAAGATTTATACATATCAGCAATCAAACTTCTCAGTTTCTTCACACTGTTTTGAACTATAGTTTTTCTTGCCTGCCACTGAGGAAATTTATTCCAATCCCATCACCATCCACTGTGCTACATCTTCTCAATTGACTGAGTATCACCTAAAGTTTTTCTATCCTGGAGAAGGACTGCTGTTGAAAGGTCAGAGGTTTCTGTACCAGAAGTTGTGATCCCAATAATTAGGCCTTGCCCTTGTAAACAGCTCTAAGAAAATGCTGCAATCTTTAGGTGGGCAAATTTAGAAAGCACATAAAAATACCTTATGAAAAAGTTTAGGTCTTAGTAAACATAAGACTAGAAGTAAATAAAGACTACTTGAGCATTGCTTGTTATTGTATATTTTGTTATGTTACGATAACTTGGGCAGTTGGGGTTGTAACTTTGTAGAGGAAGGAATGGATCAATATTAATTGTGATAATTTTTCTACCTTGTGGAACAATATCAGCAAACCATTTTCCCTCCTCCTCTTTGAAGATTTCCTGATGGATGAAACCTGTGGCCATGCAAATGTGCTAGCTCTGCATTAGGCTGCAGGCCTTCATTCAGCAAATGATAGATTTCTTTGGTCATCTTCCCGAAATACCTCTGTCCATAGAAAACCATTGTTTCTCTGACAAATTTGGTTATGTGCTCTTACATGTCATGATTTGAATATACCTAAACATGGCAATTCTTCTGTGTTGTCAAACAATCCTGACAAAGTAGATTTAGCAGAGTTCATCTTAAATGGGCTCCACTGAACTGTTTACTTTCCTAAAGAGTGTAATATGCAATTGGAACAAAGGAAGATGAGTTGAATGAGCTCTGATAATACTCTTCTTCAGTTTTTTGTCAAGCAGTGATTGATGCAGAGGAGCAGAATATCACAGAGAAATCTCCTCACTAAAACAGTCACTGGGATATTTCATGAATGCATCTTTTTATTTGACTCTTGTTATCCCAGTGATAGTTTTAATGAGGAGATTTCAGTGATGTTCCATTGTCATCGTATTAACTTACTGTAAGCCTATCAATTGTCCTCGGTCACTTACACTATACATGCTATAAAGTAGCAGCTGGGCATTTTAATAAATTTCTGAAATTTGGGTTTGTTTAAGCCTATGGAAGCAAATTCCATCAGTAAAGTTTAATGCAAAGTTACTCTGCCATGACTGTGCATTTGCCACAAGTAACTAAATCATTTTATAATCCCATGTGCATTTTAGGTTTCAAGAAGTAGTAAGCAGCCAAAACAATGAAATTTTTATGCAGCAATAAATGTGTTAATACTGGGAGAAAGAGCACCTTTTGGTTAAAATCACTTAAGCTAAATTAGTGATAGAAACTGAAAATCTCTTTTACCTGTATCAGTTGAAATAGTCAATTTCTCTTACCATTTTTGAGTCTCTGTCTGTCTCTTTCTCCCTTTTTTTTAGTCTCTTGTCTCTGTCTGTGTTGCTTCCTTTTGGTGTTCATTATGTAACAGACCTACTTCCATTAGTAGTCAGGAGAAGCTGCCCTCATGTCTGTCTGCAAGGCCCCTCAAATGAAAATCGAGGTCACCTAGCAACCAAGCAGCAACAGGCAACTTTCAACTGAGGAATCATTGATCTGTGCTGTCTGAAGCTAAAACAGCAGCAATGAATGGACAAAAAACAAAAGTTTCTCTTCCACTAGCTTTCAAACAATCTATTTCAGGGGATCAGGTGGTCATGGGGGCCAGGGGTAGTTTCGGGCGGTCCTGGCAGATACAGAAAAGTTCCAATAATCGGCTCTCTGACCCTTCAGAAATCCCAGTGGCTCAGCATGAGGCTCACCACGTAAGGCACTGGTCAGAGGGAGGATGTGCAAACTCCCCGCAGATAGCACCAATGATCAGGATTGAACCTGGGTTGCTGGAGCTTTGAACCAGCAGTTCTACTAGCTGTGCCATTGTGCTAATCCCTAATGGAATACTTGTTATCATGAAGGCAGGCAGTTTAATTATAATATTTGCAAAACCAACATACTTCACAGAATTAATTTGTCACTTCCCCTGTTTAGAGTCAGAGATACAGTGTGGAAACAGGCCCTTCAGCCCACTAAATCCGCACTGACCGTCAAACACCCATTTACTCTAATCCTTCATTAATCCCATTCTCCCTATATTTCATCAATTTTATACATTCTACCGTTCACCTACACGCTGGGGGCAATTAACAGTGACCAATTAACATACCAATCTGCATGTCTTTGGGATGTGGGAGAAAACCAAAGCATGCAGAGGAAACCATCATGTCATAGGGAGAACATGCAAAGTCCACAGAGAGCACCAGAGGTCAGGATTGAACCCAGGTCTCTGGTGCTGTGAGGCAGCATCTCTAAGAAGTGCACCACTGCGCTGCCATTTAAATAGGAAATGGGCAGGTTTGAGGTGGGTTCAGATTCCATCCAGATTTTCTGCACTTTAACTATCAGCAGGACTCAAAACCATCCAATTCCATGAGTTAAAGTTCTTCCTTTTATGATGTACTCCTGCCCATGATATCAATTTGAGGGAAAATGCCAAGATCAGTCTGACTCTACAACACAGTCTTACCTGGTTATTTTAAGCCTGAATGAGCCAATGCCCCACTTTTGTTATAATAAAGTGCCAATTCTTCTCTCTATTTGCCAATGCAATTTGCAACTTGCTATCACAATGTCACTAACCTGATAAGTCAACAGTTTGACAGGTAATAAAAGCCAAATAATACATTCAGCCTATGCATTATGTTGCACAGGATACATCCCATTTTGTGAATGACATTTTGAGGCAGTATATCACTCCATGTATAAAGCATTTTGGAATGCCTTGTCTATAGAAAAACACCATTCCTCTGACAAGTGCAGAGCATTGCCTCATGTATAAAGCATGGTATTTTGTTAAAAATTCTGCAAGAGACATATCTGAATATATTACTTTCCTATTTGTATTACAAACACAAAGTAGGACAATGAGCCATTTTGCATTCATTTTTTTAAAACTGCTTATGGGTTACATTTATGTTTATGAATTCAAGATACAACTTATCCACCCTGAACTAACCTTATCTAAAATCTGAATTATGTTGTTTTTAACTGAAACTCGAGTATAAATAATTTACAGAAGCTTGTTGTTTTAGCACTGCGTATTGTGCCATCTAAGTGAGGAAAGGACATTGGAGGGGATAGGGCAAAGGTACTGCTTTATATTTAAGCTCAGTGAACTAATCTAAGTAGAAATAGCCATGGCAAGGCACCACTTTTCTGTTGAATATGCATCCTGTGCCATATGGGAACTTCAACATGCTTTCCATTATCTGGTCACCAGAAATGCAGGAAGTGTCATTAATAAGAGGAACAGGA
>JARFYF010000112.1:70687502-70697817 GCA_030265395.1 Rhina ancylostomus | reverse complement strand
TGCAGGAAGTGTCATTAATAAGAGGAACAGGAGCTCCAGGTTTAGAGCTTGAGTAACAGTTGGTGTCATTGTGATCCATCTGTGAAGCTGAGAGTTTTATGCACAATGTGTTTCAGGAGTTGGTCGCCTCACAGCTCAGGCTGAGAGGGGTGACTGCAACAAACAAAAGAGCAGGCAGGTAGTTTAGGAGACCATCAGGCCATCTTTGTCTCTAACCAGTTTTGGGCTTGAATATGATGGGCAAAGAGGACACCATTGAGGAGTGTAGCCAGATCCAAGACATTAGCATTAAGAGCGTTTCAACCATACATGAATAGAAGAGAAAGATCAAGAAAGGAAATGTTATGATGGATTTTGTAACTAGAATACATAGTCATTTCAGTGATCACATAACTAATACTAGGATAGTATGATTACAATTTGGTGCCTGAGTGAAGGATGTCATAGAGTGGCTGCAGAACAGTTTGGAGTGGAATATCAGCTGGAGGTTGTGGTACATGTAGGTAGCTACATCATAGGGAGGAAAAGGGGTGAGATCTTGCAGGCAGATTTAAAGAACATAAGAAAGAGATTAACAAACAGGACCTCAACAGTAGTAATTTTCAGATGCCAGTGAGTACAGTAATAGGTGGATAGTGCAGCTGAATTTATGGCTGGAGAGATGGTACTGTGAAGAAGGATTTGGAACCCTTTGGTATTGGGACCATCTTTGGGGAACATGGGACCTTTACATGCTAAACAGATTGCTCCTCAGTAGGACTAATATCTCCATGGGCATACTTGGTTGTTGTTGGGAATGATTTTAAACTGGCTTGGGAAGCTGAGGCTCAGAAAGGAGAAAAACAGTACTGGAAAGGGAAGGCAAAAATGTAATGGAGCTTGAAAGGCAGAGAAAAAATAGTCAGAAAATAGACTAAGAAAGGTCTGGCTGTGTTTCTTTGTTTATACCTCTTGTGAACTGATATGGATGACCTGACTTCCATGGACCTGGTTTTAATTGTGACACTAGTGTTGTCTGTTTAAAGCTTGCATGTTTTCCCTGTGACTGTGTGAGTTTCTGCCAGGTACTCTGGTTTCCTTCCAGATCCAAAGATGTGCTGGAAGGTTCGCTAACTAATGTGAGTTACTACTTAATGTAGGTAAGTGGCAAAAAGAATCAAAATGGAATTAATTGGCATGTGAGAGAGAATAAGTTCCAGGGGCTACAGGAGAGTGGCAATGGAACTGATAGGATTGATCTGCTGGAAGCTGGCATTGACCCAAGGGGCAAACTGACCTCCCTCTGTGTACCGTTACTAATGTATTAAACTTGACTAAGATAATATCACTTAAAGGGGCAGTATAATCTTTTCAATAAAGATAAAATCCTGGCTGATGAACAAAGGGATATTTGGGATAGTGCAAATGTTCCCTTTCTCCTCTTCAACTTTGTCAGTCTATTTATTTCTCCTCTGCCTATTTTTATTTCAGAAGGGCTCATGATTGTAGTTGGCTGACTCACTCTAGAGTCAAGTACCAGTCCAGAGAGTAAGAACTGATGGAACACCTGACTGCCTGGGCAATAAGGACTGGTTAATTTCACTCCTGTCATCTGTAATTAAAAATTAAAATCCTGTTTTCTATTTCTTGAAAATAACATTCTTAGGATTTTGAGTGTTTGTGGAATGTGGGCATTATTGCCCACTTGGAGTGGACCCGAGGAGACTGGGATGGGTCTCCTTCTGGAACTGCTGTAATTCTTTGGCACATTACCATCCAAACTACTTGCAAGACTACTTCAGAGGATTCTTAAGAATCATCCATATTGATTTGCAACAGGAATCACATAATCAGAAAATAGCAGCAATTTTTCATCCCCAAAGGCCACTGCAGAGCATATTGGGCTTTTACTGAAATTGGAATTGTGATCATTTTCACAATTACTATTGTAATTTTAAATAGAATTCAAATCTGCAGTTGGAAAAGAGCATTAGTGCATTCTTCTGGATTACAGTTCCAGCAGTATAACTGCAGCATTGCTCATTCCATTAATTATTGATGAACATTCCCAAAGATTTGTTTAGAAGTACACAGTGCTTCCCATCAATGTCTCCAACTCTTTCATTTCTGAAGGTCACTCACAGCCATCAAACATCAGTCAAAACACTGCCTCTTTTATCATACAAGTGTCAGTACTGAGTAATAGGTCATGTACTCTTGCATAACAAAAGCTTCTCATTATTTAGTGTGTTGGATTCTGTTTTTTGTAAGCTTGTTGCTTTTAGTCTGAATCCATTTTTTTGTTTTGAAATTCACCTGCTAAATTTCTTGATCATAGAAGTGGTGAGTTTAAAATTCTTAGCACTCTTCATCAAAGACACAGAGGAGACATTACAGCTTTCTTGCATTTCAGTCAGAAGACTCATTAAAGGGAATACAAGTATGGATTTATGAGGAATATGTATGTTTTTCTAAGAATACTATCAAAGAAATAGATTTAAATCATCAGAATCTTGTGTTTTTTTTCTTTTCCAACAAAAAAAACTGTTCATATATGATTATTACGATATTTGAATATCTGCTGATCAAAAATGACAGCCCCAAGTCATTTTAATCCTATTGAATTGATAATATCAGATACCATAACAGCAGAATAGTGGAAATCATGATTCGCTTTTAATGCTGTGTTCACATTTCCAGCAACAAAACTGAAATTTAATTAGCAAAGCTGATGTAATTGATTTGATACAATAGTGAAATAAAGAAAACATTGTCAAAAAAAGCCAAGAAAGATTTTAGCAGATCCCCTCTCACCTGACCCTACTCCTGGTATCAATCTTCCTCAGTCAATCTGCCTCTGACGTCAGACTTCCTGAATGGTCTCAACTCTTGATTTCCATCTTCCCTGTTGATCCTATCTACCAATGGCTGATTGCACATTTAATTAAATCAGCTTATTAACTGACAGTAAATGAAAATCAAAAAAACTGCAGACGTTGGAAATCTCTGAAATAGCTCACATTCTTTTACTCTCCATCTGCTATGTTATTGCCCATTCACTGAGCTTGTCTGTATCCCCTGAAGCCTCTTTGCATTCTCATCACTATTCACATCACTCTTCGACCTGAAACATTAACTCTTTCCACAGATGGTGCCTGTCCTGCTGAATGATTTCAGCATTTTCTGTTTTTATATTATTAACCAAAAAGCTTGCTGCACTGAACATGGCTTGTCACACATGGAAAATAAATAAGTATTTATTTATTGACAAATGTTACTTCATTTCCCATATTTGGCAAGTCTATTTATGTTTGGAAGCAGTCCACTTGTGATTTGCTTTAGTTTACTGATGTTTATAAACTGATATCAAATAGAAGGTTGAATGTGGAGGTCTGAGATTGGGAACAGCATAGATGACAAAGAAATGAGTATGTAAACAGTTGACTTCAAGTGTTGGGTTGGGAGAATTGTGTAGGGACATTAATGAGGTTGTGTGAAAAAGATTGAGAGGAGCAGGGCCAGGTGTGGAAGTCTGACATTGGGAGCTTGGGGTTATAAGGGGAATGAGGCAGCAATCTCACCACCACAGCAAATCAGCAATGATTATTTTTTGATAATATATCATGACTGTGGTGACCTTGTCCTCCTTTCACAAGTATAAATATGAAATCTACTCTAAATGGAAGTTCAGGAAGTCTTTTATTTCCATTTCCTCTGTGTATCAGCTTTCACAAGGTTTTCAGTGTTATCAGGCCTTCAAACAGTAGATTTTAACTTATTTTTCACTTTGCAGATCTCTTCACACATTATCAGGCTGACAGCAAATCTGAATCGCGTGAATAACAGAAGACAAACACGAACCTTTTTTCACCAGTGTATTAACCTTTTTAATTCATATATCCCTTGCATATATACCCCTTTTGCCTATTTAATCCACAATCCATATATTAACTCGACTAAGTTTTGCTTATCCTCCCACCTGCTTGGGCCCAACCATTCTCAAACTATATCAATGATTTAGCCAAGGTGATTAAATGTAACATTTTCAAGTTTGCTGATCACAAAATTTGGTGGGAATGTCAGTAAAGATGAGGATGTATAGATGCTCCAAGGTGATATAGACAAGCTAAGTGACTGGTCAACAGTATGGCAGATGGAGAGTGGGAAAATGTGAGATTACCCATTTTGGTAGAAAAACAAATGCTGAGTATTCTTAAACAGTGAAAGACTATGAAATGTCGATATTCAAAGGGACCTGGGCATCCTTGCATGTAAGTCACTGAAGGGTAACATTGCAGGTGGGGAGAGTTTGAGTAGGCCAGGCCTCTATTTTCCAGAGCTTAAAAGAATATGAGGAGACTTCTTGAAACTTACACAATACTTAGAGGGCTTGATAGTGACAAGGAGAGGATATCTTTTGGATAAGGAGCCTAGAGCTGCAGTAGCAAATTTAAGGCTAGGCCATGTGGCACTTCACTGAAAGGATGGTGAATCTTTGGAATCCTCTACCTTGGAGGAAGGCTGTGGAGGCTCAGTCATTGATTTCATTCAATACAGATGTCAATGGGTTTCTAGATAGTAGAGGATGTGAGGATAGGGGCAGGAAGATTATGCTGAGATAGAAGATCAGCCATTTTGAATGGTCGATCAGGGTTCAAGGGGCCAAATAGGCTGTTCCTGATCCTATTTCTTATGTTCTTGTGTTCTTACCTACCTGAGCACCGGTACCCCAACATATCAAATAGTAAATCTTCACCTCTGTGTTAGAATTACTTAATGGACAGGCACCTTATTATTTTGGGAACTGTTACCCATCCACTATGTACATTCTCTACTCTGCCCTACTATTGGTGGCTAGTAGCCATGCTCTGAAAGGCATGTTTAAATCTTTTTACCTTTCTATTAATGGCTCTTTTTACTCTCTAAATCCCTCTTTATTCCTTAAAATGCTCCTTAAAGCTGCCTTATTAATCCTGCCTTTTATTAATTAATAGAAGGGAGACTAGATGCTTGGGATCACCCATTTTAGTGTTATGCAGGCAGTACACTAGCTTTGTGACTGTCTGCTGATTACAATCAATTCAGTGCTCAGCTTGCCCAGTCTCATTTTTCATTAGCTATATTCTTTAGCAGAGTCACAGTAGTCAGTACCAGTTAAAGTTTGTTTTTACTGTTTAAATCTAGCCTCACTTAAAATAAAAATGCATTTTGACTAGAGCAAGTGATGGCCAAAGCTAAATCTGAACTGGGAAAAATGAACAACGGGGAGAGCAGATTCCAAGGATTTCACATGATAGTGATGAAAGGCCTAGTGGAAGAGATGGATGTAGGAGTCATGCTCTGTATTACAAGGATCCAGGAAAACTTCCAGATGTTTGCTGAGGTAACTGTGGGGTCAATACCAGGAATGTAGTTCCAAAGCCCCGGATCAAGTACTGTAAGCAGCTTGATCACCTCACACAATTGGTCAAGATCATTCAAGTACCATATCTACCAACTAGTCTCAGACATCTTTCAATTCATTACTTGCCCATCATTAATACCTGCCAAGTAGGACTCAATACTTAGCAATCAATATGTTACACTTCACCTTCACCTGCACAGGACTGCTTCTAGCTGAACATATAGTAACTCATAGTCTGACCACATTGCCAATGTTCCAACCATTACAGATACCTTATCCAAACACATTGGATGCCATTCACTGAAACATTATTTACCTCTGCAAAACAAGATGAGATTTAAGCAGCAGTAGAAACACATAAACTGAAAAGGCCATGCATGCCTGCATGTCATCTCTCCTGCAGGGAAATACTACTGACGATCATTGGATACTCACTGAGAGATTGTGGCTAATGATGGAAGGGCTGCAACCATTGATGATGACGGCATCTTCATGCCTAATCATTGTTCTCTCATCCCACCTTCTCCTCAAATCTTTTGCGATTTACAGGTGTAAATGTTGTAAGCTAATGTCTCTTTCATTCACCACTTCCTACACCAAAACTTTACCTTTATGGGTTTTTTCACTTCAGATACTAAAAACTGCAACCTGGTTGGGCAGGTTCATCCTATCAGTTCATCTCATTCTTACAGCAACATTTGAGACACAGAGAATGCAGGTAATTTAAAGGCACAAGGTGTGAATGGCTTCTAGCCAATGCAGGGGTGAGGACTGAGCAGGTGACCAATCACTGGGGAGTGAGATTGTACACATCTTCTGCTGAAGACAAGTTTGCAGATAAGCACCTCAATGATGCAGATCACAGAAAAAGATTAATGGGTTTGTTTGATGTCCCTGAAAGTGTGCCTTCCCACTTGTCGAGGAGAAGGAACATTGGGTTGGACAGAAGTTGGAGCCTAACCTTTCAAGTATGGGAGTGATGGCCAACTCCATTCATGCACTTGTGGACCCAACTGTGATGGACTGTAGCTGCTGATATAATATCTTCCATTGCAGCAGCCAGGAAAACACCATGTCTTCCCATAAACTACACTACGCTGACAGGATCTTTGCTGTTGCCTGTCAGCCAGGTAGTACAGACTGCTGACACCCACAGAGGTGGATGTCCACACAGACCTATGCCCAGAGGTACTCTATTTTGACCACCTTCACTGAAACAATGTAAGCCAATACAATGCCACTGAGGCAACACTGTGTAGGATCACAAGGTAAGAACAGGGAATGTAGAAAGCAGATACTGAGGGAAATGGCAAGGATGGGCAATTGATTTTTATGCAGGATATGACATTAATGGATTTGATTTATAATGTTTAGTTTTTGGTGGCAATTATTTTTATATATGTGGCCAAGCTGAACTGATAATGGTTGGCAACAGAGGGACTATTGATGAATGTTGTTATTGCAGTTGGACTAATAATGAGACCTTCATGGACAGCCTGGTTAGAAGGGGACATCCAGGTTGCTTCCTCCACTTCCTTCTCTTCTTCTCCTCAGCCTTCCTAGGCAGGTGATGTTTGGGGTTGTCCATTCATAGTGCACTATGTAACAGCAGTGTGAGCACTATAAAGTGGATCATTAGAAGTCTTGGCATTTGCTTTGCTGAGAACGCAAGAGCTCTTCCAGAGCATTCAAATCAGCATGAGTGTTGTTTTGGCATGCCAACAGATAGCTCCTTCACTACTCACATGGCAAGGTGGCTTTCAATATGTGCTGTTCATGTATATTTAAGTTATTCATCAGAGTCATCAGCCATGTCATCAGTGAATATCCCTTGTCATTCAGTATACATATTTGGTTTGTCACAGTGGTTCATGTGCAGCTAGCAAAGGGAACAAAGGGAGTAGGACTGAAGACAGGATAGCAGACAATGATTTGCATGATTTACTACCCACGGTTATACACCAGCCAGACATTAAGGGGGGGATAGGATTCATCTTGTTTCAATGCAGTGTTGACCAGCAGTAGCTTCAAATTGATGCGCATCCAGTTAATTGCACTCTGCAATCATTGTGAATCATGTAGTCTCTTTGCTGCTGAGCTCTGCCAAAGTTGAATAAAATTTAGTCAACTTTCTTAAAATGGAGAGCCTCAGTTATCTCCTTCCAGTGGATGGTAAACTGTAAGACTTAGCCTGATCTTTGCTGTTGCCTGTATGGAAGCATCCAGGTACATTGCCATGGTCACGTGGACAACCATCGGCAAGTTGACCTTTGCAGCTCTGTGACTGCAGCAGATGGAAGATTTCAGTGCAAGTGTCCCAACGGAAGCACAAGTGTCTCAAGTGACAATGCACTAAAGCTGCTGAACTGATAAGGACTCCCTGCTGAGAGCCCATCTCTGTTCTTCACAGTTCCTCTTCCAGCAGCTTTCCCTGCCCTGTGATGCCTCTCCTCATTCTGCCAATCACTCTGTAACCTCAGGGGAATGCATCCTTGCCTGGGGTAACTGGTTTACACAGACCTTGTATTCAGTCTAAGTCCTTCAGTCTGTGCCACACCATACCCTGAGACTTTTGTAATGGTAAAGACTTTAGAAAGCAGCAAGCACTTATGGTATCTTAGCAACAGCCAGTAGAAATGAATAGGCAACTAACCTGAAATGAATTGATAAACTTTTTCTTAAATAGTACTGGCAAGGTGAGAGTCCTCCATGCTACTAATGTTTGTTCAATTGTGTAAGATTGAGTTTTACAGGAGTGTTGAGTTTCAAAATTGCAGTTCTGACATAAGATCTGCATGGCATATTGATTGATGTCATTTATTTGCTCATTCTAGACAAGTTCAGTGGGTATTGGATGTGCATGTGGCTAACTCCTTCACAAAAATGGTGATCCAGTGTGACTCATACCTCAAATACATGTGTGAAAACAAATTGTCATCAGTGTTATCCAAAAAGTGTGCTATAGAGCCAAATACTATGGCCACAGGTCTCAATCCAACATCCAAGACATTGACGAGATCACCCTGTGAGTATTGTGCACAGCTTTCCGGTCCTTACCTAAGGAATATTATACTTGCCTTGTAGGGATTTCAATGAAAGTTCACCTGATTATTTCCTGGCATAAGTGGATTGCCTTATGTGGAAAGATTGAGTAGGCTTCTCTTTTTTTGGAACAATTAAGGATAATCTCATTGAAAATGGCATGGATTTTGCCATGGATAGTGAAGTTATTGGTGTTTTCCACATTAGAGATTGGAACATATACATTTGATTAACGTAAAAGTTGAAATGCCATAAATATTTAAAAAATATAATTTAAAATCCACTATATTGAAATAGTTATCTGTGAGCATTACAATCAACATGCATGAAATTAGTTTTTTTGGGTCAGAGAACTTGATAAACAGTAATGATAGTCTAGAAAGCATTATAAACTCATGTAGACTTCATAAAACAAAACACAACATTTTCAAGGTACTTGACAGCAGGATTGTATGTAAATATATCATTTAAGTCAATTTAACTGATTTTTATTCATTCCATTGGGGAAGACTGGATCACTGGCAGCAATTTCTGGATCTCTGTTTTAAACCATACATGTGCAGAAATCCTAAAGCTGCTGTGTAATATGGCTGAAAGCCAGTATTTCACAAAATGTGCAGCAGATAAAATGGAAGCCATGGTTGTCCAAATGTCACCTTTGCCAGACTTCTTAAACTGCTTTCCCATCAGTAATAATGGTGCTAGTGTGTGTGAATTTTTAGTATTTATAAACAACATCTGAATGGGCCTGAATAAAGTGATGTAATTTTTGTGGTCGTTATGTTTAACCTATTTTGCATTGGTTCTGCTTAAAGTTGGCTGGTAAAAATGTTTGACTTCTTACAGTGCACAATCTATATTTTCCATAGTTCCTACTTTACTGTGCTCTAACTCTGTCTCTGGATCCAGTAAGTAATCAACTGTGCAAATGTGCTATGTAATGCACATATTTCAATATGAATCCCCCTAGAAGATTCTATAAAAGAAATGGTGCCATGATCTCTCCATTTGTGTGAGCCCTCATTTACTTCAGTTTCATGACTTTATTTCTGTTTCCTTTCATGGATGATTGCTTCCCTTCATGTCATCTCAATGTTTTTGTCCATACTAATTGCCTACAGTGTAGCATCACTATTTGTCTTGTAACACGACATAACTGCTCTCTGAACAATCCAGACAGCTGAACCATTGTCTAAGTACTTCAAATATTTCCTTAAATAGCACCATTGCATTGGTAGTGGTGCACAATGTATGTACAGTAGGGTGTGTATGTCATGTTCCAAATATTTAGTTCACATTTCTAAAACTAAGTAAAATGATGTAGTTATTTTAACAAGGATACTGAGAAAACGAGTGTAGTGCCAAACTGGGTTTCAGGTGTTTGAATTGATCACCATTTGCTATATCATTTTCGAATGGAGAAACAATAGATTGCAGATGTTGGGATCCAGAGCAAAAAACAAACTGCTGAAGGAACTCAGCAGGTCAGGCAATATCTGTGGAAGGAAATGGACAATTAATGTTTCAGGTCAAGAGTAGAATCCTTATTCTTTCAGTCCAGATGAAGCGTCTTGAAACATCGACTGTCCATTTCCCTGCATGGATGCTGCCTGACCTGCTGAGTTGCTCTAGCAGTTTGATTTTTGTTTACCATTTTCTAATATTGCTCAGCAGCCGTATGTTTTGAAGCAATTAGAGATATTGGATTTCCTTTAAATCTTTGCTTGGATGTATATCATGCATGCTCTGTAGAAAGTATATAGAGAGAGCCATAACTTCTTGCTGAATGTTGAATATAATTACCACATTGATGAAATTGAATATTGGATATTGCGGGATTACCTTTAGTTGCATAGATAGCTACATATGCATGGTCAATGGCACCCAATA
>JARFYF010000112.1:70671629-70687306 GCA_030265395.1 Rhina ancylostomus | reverse complement strand
CTCACTTTAACTCGAGCATGGTGCTATCAGCTGACTGCCCCTGCAGATAGTTCTTGGTGTACCACTTTAACACAACTCAGTCACAACACCCCTTGTGAATTTGAAGCCAAACACATAAGATCTCTTTGTGAGATCAAGGTAATTGCTTCTGTCATGCTCCCTGGGGTAGTTCAGAGTTTACGTCAAACTAATCAGCTAGAACACAAGCCATCCCAAGACAGTGAAACACTGAGGTAGCCTTATCAGTTTTTAAAAAATAATTCCATTGTTAGTACCTATTATTTCAGCCATGTAGTTAATTTTAGTTCAGAATTAGAGCTGATTCCTATCCTACAACTGACAGTGAAGAATACAAGCTTTTACGTGCAATATAATTAATAGTACCTTAACGTTCAAATGTTTGTTTGCATTTTCATTAGCATTTATACTCTACTGTATTGGAAAATGACAAACTTTTAAGGTAACATTAATGTTATCACCAGATTCTGCTGCCATAGTTTATGTGGGTTCCCATTTTTAATTTGCTACAACGTTTTCACCAAATTTAATAACCCAGTGGATAAAATGTTTTATGATATTACTTAGAACAAATATCTTGTCTTGGTGTTTAAAAGCTGCTGAAGATTTCAAAGGTTTAGCAGTCCAGATTAAAGTCATTGATGTCTTTCAGAAAATTAGAGAAATTGTGTGAGGTTAGGTAGCTTAGCCCCAATTCCAAGAAACCTGATTGTTGGAGATGAAAAATGATTTGTATAAATGCAAATTTTTGTTGTTAACTGGCTAAACAAACAAATGATTACCTTACAAGGTCTATGACTCTTTCCCTCGGGGCAGTGCTGACGCACTCATCATTTATGGCTAGAATCTGATCGCCTGGGATGAGTCTGCCCTCCGATGGACCGCCTAACAGAAAAATACAGACATTTACTCCAAAGTGAAATTGGGTTGGGTCTCAGATAAAATTAATTAAATAAGTAAAGTTTCTTAGTAACAAAAGTCACATTGTTTCTAGGGTGACAGCTCAATCCTGTAAGGACTGTTGCCATGAGATATTTCACTATAATTGTATGACATAGGTAAATTCTAATGGGCATGTTAGTGTAACATTAAATGGGGTTAATTTTTGTGCAGTGGTGTAAAATGGGTGATTGTTAATCACCAGTCCATTTTACATCTTCTGATTTTTTTTTACTTGTTTTGATAACAACTATTTTTATTTGAATTGATAATAGGGAAGGTAAGGAGCAAACATTAAGCCATTTAAAAAAAAGACAAAACATTTGCGTCACAAAAAGGATGATTAAGATTGTTATGGAGCCCCAAAAGGATTAAAAAAAACAAGATGAATATTTGGAGCCAATAGTGAAATTGCAGGAATGCCAAAAAGAGAGGTTACTTCAATCTTTTCTGATGCTATAACAGTAGAAATTGAGAGGGATATTAAAATAAGAAATGAGAGAGCTGGTAAATTAACTAAATTGAAGAGAATGAAACATGTCCAGATGGCGAGACTCCCATGAATTCTCTAAGATATTAGTGTGGAAATAGCAGTGGCACCAGAACCCATCAATGAAAAATGTGTCAGAGTACATGAGACCTAATGTCAGGGATAGGAAAGATAGTAGAATCTTTGCTAAAAGATGAGGTGGCAAACGTTTAGAGAGAGGGAATGTGATACAGAAGTAGACAGCTCAGATTTCAAAACAGAATATCATAGCCTAATGTTCATTACCCTGATCTAGTGTGTGTTGAGGTTCAGGGCAGTGGAAAGGCATTTAAGGTAACAGGTCAATTACCTCAACCATTTCCCAGTTTCTTCCTATCAGTCACAATCTCTATCTCATCACAGCACTGACTAAAGTCTCCATCACAGCCTCATCCTCTCACACTACACCAGTCACAGCTTCATTCGGCAGCCTCCTCCAATCCCCAACTGCCTTAATCCCTTGCCCATGCTCAATGATCTGTTCACAGCCTAATCCACAACTCTCTTCTCTCTCTCCCTCCCATAATCATGATTACGTTTACAACTGACTTTTCAAACCTCCCCTATTATAGCGCAGTTCACTGCTTCTTTCATATCCTCCCCATTAAAAGATCCATTAACAGTATTCTCCACATCCCCTCTGCTCTCCCTGATCATGGTGGCATCCCCTACAATCAATCCCAAATAGAGCACTGCTCACAGTACATACTTCCCAAACTTCCTTGCATCCCCAATCCCTGCCAAATCACCCCATTCATTGCTTCATCCACTGGATGAAGGCACCTTCAGTGTCCTTCATACCAACCTTCTACCCCCAGCTGATCATTTCCAGCTCCCTCCCACCCAAATTACAGCCATCTTCAGAAATCTTCTCACTGATAATACTTTGTTGGCCTCCTCTGCCTATTTTGACCTGCGCATCTTCCTCACTACCATTATAAATGTGAGGGCTCATGCTTAAGCACTCATCACACTATTTGAGAATGCAATAGAAAGAGTAGACAAGGGGAATGTAACAGAAGTGGTATTAGACTTTCAGGAATCTTCAGTAAGGTGCCATAAAGGGAGTCTTGGTAAAGATTAGGAAAAGCAGAGTCAACAGGATGTTGTAGAATAGATTGAAAAATGAAAATGGGAACTGGAAAGCAGGAGCTACTAAACAGGTTTCATATTTAAAGCAAGTGAGAAGTGGTCTCCCACAGCGTTTGTACTATTGGTCACCATGTGTATCAATGATCTAATTTAGAAACTGGAAGAACCAGCTAATAATGTTGATGGCTGCACTAAAATACAGGAAAAATATAGAGAAAATTAGTGAAGGGAATGAAGGAAGATGCATTAGGAAGGGTCTTGATGCACATATGAAGTAAAAGGGAGCATAGAGATTGAGCACAGAGGTAAAAGAGACATAGTAGGAAGATCTTTGGGTAGAGTTGGAGATTAATGGGGTTGACTGGCTTGCTTCTATGGTGTAAATCCTGTATAATTTAAATCATGAAGAGATGATGGGAAATTTTTGACATCTATCCAGGCTACATATGCAGTTGGCCAAGCAGCCAAACTACCTACCCACAGGCAGGAGGCCAAAGATCATTTTCAGATTAAATCCGATAAACTGTGGAGGCCAAACAGAAACCCTGCTGTAGATCAGCAGGTATGGGAGGGAGGCCCACAAGTTGCTGACTCCTGTGCTGAGCTCATTAAAAGATCAGTTCTGGGGGAAATGTAGCTGACCTAAGAAAGGGTGATCCTGGGTCAGGAGTAGCTGCTCTATTCTTGTGGATTACAGGGGAGTAATTCTGATCTTCCTGGTTTTCTTTCTTTCTGTTACTCCCCCACCAGAAAAAAAATGTTTCAAGTTTCTTTGTAGAATTGCCACAAATGATCTCTTCAAAGCCATTGGTTAGGCTACTCAGCCCTGGTAAATATGGGGACACTATACCTGTTGCGTAATCAATCTAATTGCATTCCAGAATTGCAGTCATGCTACCAACACAGTTTAGGACCCTTATATGTTTATTTAAACAGCTTCTGGGCCAAAACCTGCTGGCATTTGTTGCCGATATGACAACTGCACCAGGTAGGTGTTCAAAAGGGCTAAGTTACATTGTGCCCCAATCCTCTCAGCTGCCATTCATTTATCAACAGGGAAATAAATAGAAAGCAGTTGGAAATCAGCTGGATATTTTTCCATAAATAGATAGATATAATGGTGTGATGAAGAACTATCTCTAATTACTGCAGATATATTTTCTTTATTCATTCACAATGACAAAACTTGCCATCAGCATAAAGCAAGAAAATCTTCTAATGTTTGTGTCAATCTCTTTGTTAATATTAATCAATAGGAAGTGATGTAGGCTTAACTATTAGGCTGTGCACATGTCTGATACACATCAGTGTACAAGCATGAGCAACATCAACAATAATATCATCTAAGGTCTCATCCCAAGGTGCAATCAGAAATTCTCACTGAGCTGAAGAAGTTGATTTCAGGAGAAGCTTAAAGGAGGAAAGGGAAGTGGGAGTTGGAGGGAT
Organism: Rhina ancylostomus; assembly: GCA_030265395.1. NCBI lineage: Eukaryota > Metazoa > Chordata > Chondrichthyes > Rhinopristiformes > Rhinidae > Rhina > Rhina ancylostomus. The sequence goes on along the minus strand of JARFYF010000112.1, from coordinate 70,683,282 downwards.
TTAGGTAGCCAAAGGTGTGGATGGCTTGTGTCAAAGTCTCCAGAAGGTGGCGTTAATTCAGATTGTTTTGATGCTGTTGCAGATTCATGGATTTTAAGTGGGAATGGGGACACATGATGAACATTAATTCTTGTTAAAGGGGAATCTTTTACTTTGTTTTTGTGTTGTGGTTCACTTCATCAGGAAGTTTGGATATGGGAGCATTTTAAATTTGAATTTCAGAATAATTAAGATTTTGGAAAAATAGTCTTGTACAAAGAGCATTGTAAAATTTCAAGGGTAAAGTGAAGAAACCACTTGCATTTATTTAGGTCCTTTAACAATTTCAGGATTTGTAGTCACTGCTCTAATGAAGAGAGATGTAGAACCTAATCTCTGTACATCAAAGGTTGCCAAATAGTAATGTGAATAAAGCCAGATTAATAGTTTAAATAATATTAGTTGAAGAATAAATATTACCCATGACACTTGGAGGATTCTACAAGTAGTACCATGTGATCTTATGCATCCATCTGATCGATTTGTATCTGAGTTTAAAATATCTTTTGAAAGACAACATATACAACAGGTCAATACCTCTGACTGCTAGTATATACCTTGTGCTCGGGTCTGGAGTACAGAATGAACTCGGAGGCAATAGCATAGGTTATTTGAATTAATTCAAATATTACCCCATCGGAAATGTTTATAAAAATGTATGCTGTAAATCTGTTTAGTGAGGGAGAATAGCAACTGGTTTGGCCCACTGGATTTCTGATGGTTGGTCTTGAAACTAAGTACTGCAAGTGGGGTGGATGCTAATATGGAATGTGGTTTGCAAAATCACAAGTCTGGAGTACTCACACTGAGAAGTGCTCCTATTTGGAAATACTCATTGACTGTATCAGTCTTTTGGAATTCTAAATATAAGAGCAAATTGGAAGGGAAGGGATGCGGACCTTTGGGAAACCAAACAATGGCAATGAATTGGGAATTTGTGTTTTGGCAACAATTCCACTTGTGCTAGGACTATCAAGATCAAACAGAATGCAAAAAAAAATGTTTTTAAAGTGTTTAGATGCAAGAATACAAGTTGCATCAAAATCATCAGCGCCACCAAATCACAATCGTGAATATAATTGATAAAATTAGACTTTGGAGTATTATACTTTTCTGCCTTTTTAAATAAATGTTGATATTTTCCCCTTTTTCTTTGCTTATTTGAATGCAATTGGCTGTAGTTATTGTGGACTGTGCAGTGTCAGGGATTCTTCCATATTGTCCACACTTTTGATTCATCCAAAGTTGCTTTGTGTTGGTAACTCAGTGGGGGCAGAAAACTGGATAAAACCCACACTTCCTGAAAGGGAAGACTTCACCATTCCACTCTTTTTTTTCCACTTCATTGTCAAATTGACAGCCCATTAACTGAACAAACAATACAGTTCATGCAAAGGTCTAACAAATTGTGTTTGCTAAGAAAAGCTGCTTAAATGTTAAGCAGTAGCTTGAGTACAAAATTAGCTTCGTAAATCAGCAAGCGTTATCGTAACTAGATGATTTTTATTTCTAATGAGAAAATTGCATAATTTCTGTAATGGTGCTGATCCACAAAGCTGAATTTGCATTAGGGTGGCAAATTGACACTCTACTTAAGTGACTTTAATCCTTTGTCAAATAAAACAGCGTGGCATTTTTGCCCCAGAATAAAGAGAGATACATATTAAGCTTTTTATTTTACAAAAACTGTAATGATAATAAGAAAAATAATGCAGCTTGTGTCGGGGAATAAGTGCTTGCTGAGTACACAAGGTCCAAGTAGTTTAGAAATGTCTCCCAAACTGCTGATTCCCTTAACATATTGCTCGCCTGTAATAACAATGTTTGTAAGTAATGCATTAAAATATCTGTAATACTGTGTACCTGATGCAGCATTCTAATACTATTATTCTATTGTTATTTGATTTTAATTTTCAGTTTTCCAAGTTACTGGCTCTTTTGTTAAGTTTATTCATTTCCTCTGTACTATTTTGACCCTCCCTTTTGCATTTTCTCAAAGGCACTAGTTCTTGATGAGATAAAGTCCCTCAAGCCATCTCCCATATGGGTTTAAACAGTTTTAATAATCGGACTACTTGACCCTAGTAGATAATACATTTTCACCTGAACCCGTCTCTACCCAGTACATGTTCAGTTTCCAGCAGGAATTACTGTTGAATTCAGGAGCAGGATCTCTGCCTAAGTTGTCCCCTATCTTACACAGGGGCAATGATATTAATTATAGCTTCTCAAACCATTACCACAACTGAGGTCAACAAACTGACTGCAGGCAAAGGACTGAGTTCCTGACCATTTAAGTCTGAATGATTCATTACCACCTTAGGCAATGGACATATCAACAGAATAATAAGGGAAAATTTATTATCTTTCAATTTTTCTTTTGCTTTAGAAATGTGGTATGAAGTTTGTTGCAACAGAATCAGGGATCTGCCAAAGAATTTGACCCATTCTTTTATTTGTTAAATATACACCTATTTTATATTATAGAGCAGACATTCAGGAGTAACTGCAAGGAAAGAAATCAATCGAGGTTATAATATTAAATTCAAGACTAACTTTTGTCTGTACCTCAATGGATCACAACCTTTAATATTTCATTGAGCTCTGACTTGGGTTTATTGGTATTGTAAGGTAGTGGTGCAGTTGGCCTCTGCCTCTCTTGTTGCTAAAGATGCATGTTCTCTTATTGGACATGACTGAAAACCAATGAAATTGTACAAGTATAAACAAAGTATAAATGAGCCAAAACTACAAGCAATCTTAACAATCTATAAGAATAGGGCAAAGGAGAAGGAATATAATATGAAGGATGGGTTGAGATAAATATCAGCTACTGGTATTGCTCTTCAGCTGTGAAGATCAAGATCTAATTTCTGCAAGGCCTCTTATGACTTCTATTTGTAATTAGCTTTAGTGACCTTGCTTCTGGCATGGAATCTTCTCCACTGTTAATCTATATTCTGAATTCTGCTATCCTCTTCAATTGCTTCTTATATGTTAAGTGCCTGAATTCTTTGTATGTTCACTTTGCTGCATTTTGTTGCACAAGATAGAGTTGATGACTAAATCAATCTGATTGGTAGGACAGGCTTTAGGGAGATCATTAATTTCATTTGTTATCAGTGGAAGAACTAGGGAGCTAGTGGTTACAGAGAAGCAGGGTTGTGTGCAAAATGAACATGTCTCTATTTGTACAGGATCCATTATATTGCATGTAACTAGACAAGATGCCAGTTTAGAGATGGGACCATTATAAGGACAACAATACCTTGCAAATGAAATTAATCAAAATGTATATAATCATGCATGAATGTCATCCACCCAAGATTTTTGCTCTGTATTTATTGCCTGCCCTTGCCTCAAAGGACTGATTCAGGCTGAACTATAGTACCACATTCGCAATCAATTACCTTATACCAATGTCAAGCAGCCTTTCATGGAGATGGTCATTGGGTTGATTTACTGCAAGGTCATCACAGCATAGCTGGGCCAGATTCTCCTTTAAGTACTATAAATATTTCAACAGGAATTGTGTTCAGGAAAGGAACATTGGGTTATTCCATCCCCTATCTAATTTGGGTGCACTAAAGTCCTTTAGATAAGTTGCTACCTTGATAGTGATCAGCCATCTCAGTCTAGACAGGGGATCAAACCTTGGATCTATACTTAGACTACTTGGGAATTCTCTGGATTTCGCTTGGAGTCTCCAGTAATTACAAAAGTGAAGGGGGCCTCTTAGCCTCTCAATAGGTTGTGGAATTAGTAATGTGAAGAGCTTTGAAAAAATTTTGACTAATTTTCTTTGTGCTTTTCCAAAGCTGCTTGAAGATATTCACCACAGCTTTCTCAGCATATTCAGCAAGTTTATCAAGTATTTAACTGAACCATGAAGATCTTAGGCTCAGTTAGATTTCAGTTAGGTTATTTTGGTCTTGCTAGAGTTAGGATGTGATAACTGGTCTAAGTGGAAGTAAGTCACTTGACCAGGATTACTGGGGATGTCATGTGAGGTCAGAGATGGATACTGTTATGACGGTCCTTATGATAAATTGGCCTGGTAGTATTTACTACCATGGTTCACATATCAAAAGACACACGTTAATACTGCAATAATGTACCAAAGGAACTGTGCTACACCTAATAAATACTATCTCAAGTCAGCTGGGATCCAGAATAAGTGCCAGGAGATTTACTTTCTTCCACAGTTTGCATTTGTTTTAATTTTTCCATAGTTTCCAAGTTTTCTCTTTTGACAAATGCTGCCCGACCTGCCGAGTGCTTCCAGCATTTTCTGTTTTTATTTCAGATTTTCAGCGTCTATAGTTTTTTGATTTTCATTAACTGGTGGAAGAACTGAAAGGAAGAGACTGGTTTTGAAAGATAGCGTAGTTGCAACTTTTCTGCAGCCATTACTGAATTTTTCATTCATTCATCAATGGACTCGAGCAATAATCTTAAGTCCAGCAGGTGTACAACAATTGTTAGATAAGGAAGAACTTACTTTCAAATTAGGACAATGGTTCTACTATATTCCACAAAGTATTTCAAACCTTATTAACCTCAGTCCTTTAATGTAAATATTAGGTTAAGCATTTAAAAAAAAGACAAGATTCCCATTCTTGACAATAGGAAGGATGGTTTGTGGCTAGAAATTGGATTTCATCTTTTTTGGTGCATGAGGGCATTGTTACATTTATTGGTGCCAAAATGGGTCCCCCAAAATAATAATGAAATTATTTAAGAAGAAATGTGTGTCAGCAATGGCATGGTTTGCAACTCAAAAGATGTGTTGGGAGCAGTGTGATTTGTAATGTAGGTTTTGCCACTTTGCAGCATAGCACTCAGAAAAGATTGTCAGCAATGGCAGCCAAACACCAGAAGCACAGTTAGCCCTGGGTCGTGGAGGGCTGTAGGAGAGGGCCTCTTCGTAATTGTACATTTTTCTGCCTCCTCCCCAATTGTTGCCACCCTTCTGCCATTACCTTTCATTCCCCCATCCCCATCCCCACAAGTCATACTACCTTCATGATGATCATTAAGCCCATTAGTCTTAATTTCTAAAAAGCACTTCTTGTTAGTTTGAGCAAATTGTGTATTTTAGAATGTAAGTGAGCTGTCTCGAGTGAGCTTTTGAGCTGCTTTGTAAAATATCCCAATGTGAGTACAGCCTCTGTTTAAACCTTGAATAAAGAAATAACAATGTGTTCTCTGCTTTCCTGAGACAGTTATATGACAATCTTTGTGAACTTTTGTGCTCCAACTTATGCTGATGTCAGTTGAAGCTTCCACTGTATGACTGTTGATGTCATTAGTGCACCCTTGACACAGGTAAAACATCAAGTCTGCTAACGTGGATCGTGACCAGCAATGGCCCATCCTATTTCACAAACATGGTTTCACCTGGAAGTGATTGCTAATGTGATTCACTGCGGGTGAGATCAATTTTGGATTGTGTAACACTGAAAAAGACAGTGCTGCACAATCCAATTTTTAATCTAAGCTACCCACTCTAGATAATGAAAAAGGCAGTTGTGAGCTGGATAATGATGTTCCCCATGGTTAATTATCATGGTAACACTCTCTTCATCCACCTGTAAACTGTAGATATATGACTGAACAACTCCCAGCCAGTTGTTGCCCAGGTAATGGGACATGATCCAGTACAATTAGGAGGGAAAGACCGGTAAAGGAAGTAGCAAACACATTATAAAGACGTGTTTTGTAACCAGGTTTGATTCAAATTTGGTAGAAGCAAGTTGATCCTTGTAAAAAAAAAAGCTAAGGGTATGGAATAAACATAGATTGATGAAGCAATTGAACATAACTAATAAGAATCCATAAAAATCTTTGCACGTCTCACCTGGTGCCACAGCTCGTACTATCACAGGCTTCTCGCCACCTGCCACAAATCCAAAACCATAGACAGAGTCTCGTTTAATCTTCACGTGTCGGGTGGTAAAAGCAGAAAAATGGCCACATTCCATGTCATTAAGGGATACTGTACACATCACATGACTGCAGATGAAGAGGTCAATGGTCAATAAAGTTCTACAGCATAAATTATTCAGAACAAATAGCAGGTTAAGAATTATTACAGCTTTAAATTAACAGACATGTATATTCAGTAAACACAAAGACCTTACAAACCCTGAACAGAAGGAATGTATTTAACTTGGTCATAATGGTTGAGAGTTTAATTTATCATGGTGTAGTCGACAAAGGCCCGTCTGAGAGTTAGGAGAATTTGAGGCCTGAAGTTTTAATTCATCTGTTTACTGCTTTGGATAAGGGGTGGGGGGCAGAGCTAATTATTCTATAAGACATCAGACACCAGAACAGAGCTGAGAAAGTGCCAGGTGCCACATTGGTTGAGGTAATGTGAAAGAAAATTATATTAAAGGGGTGAATGCAGTTGATATGCTGTCCTGGAATTTTTGAAGTTCTTATTTTCAGTTTTCATATTTTCTAAGTTTTTCTTGCATGGATTTATTTTTTTTAAATAGTTCCACACAGTCAATGATGTGTCCATTCAGAAAAATCAGGAGATTTGGTTCAGTTCTAAATTTCTACTGGGGTCATAACAGAGGGTCCCCTAATTTGCAGTTAATTATAATAACATTAAGTGGTGCTGATTCTTTAGCTATTCATGCAGTTTTCCAAAGTTCATACTAGTACCAGTCATCCAATTGCTTGGGGACCTCCAGAGCTGTTAGAGTTTAATGTACTTATAGCAACATCTTCATGCTTATTCTGAAGTGTTGTTTGTTATTTATTTTGCTTATTTCCTCTCTACACTTGATATTTATAGGTCTGAAGTAAATATAGTTCTGTATGGGAATCCCTCTTTCACTTGTACTTGAAGAAAGAGGAAATGGTGCAATGTCATATGGGTCAGGCTGCGGCTGACACAAACTGAACCCAGCTGAATGCAGTGGTGCATCTAATTGCCATGATTAGATAGAACTGAATATAAGTCTCAGGCTAGGTTATATAGCTATACCAATTTTATCTACTGAAATGGAAGGAAGAGAATTCCCTGTGTTGCCTAATCTAACTTAAATTTTGTGAGCCAATTCTCAGGTGGAGAAATTGCCCCACCTTCAAGCTCCACCACTAAGCTTCATGAGGAAATCAATAATGGGGTGCAGTCAGCAAGTCATCTGTGGACAACTGTCAACAAGTTTGGAACTTCTACATGTATGTGCTCAAGTCCAGAACTTGTTACCATCTTGCCCACTTGTTCTACATAGAACTACTGGCATTTCCCTTCCATATCCAATCTGACATCATTTTGCTGGAGATTTTGTAAAACACAAATTGCCCTTTGAAAGGCAGAAATCCATCTTTCTCTCCAATAACAAAAAAATTGTGCACATAGCTTATCTATAATATCTTTTGTTCTTATTGTCAAATGTTCCCATTATTGTTTTGTAGATTCACATTAATAATGAAAAGTGTATAAATTTGTGTCACACAGTAACTGCACCCTCTTATGACTATTTGGACTGAAGAGCTTCAACATTGTATCTCCAGGCTCCTCAGTCTATATTGAAGAATAATTGAAATCATTGAAATAATTGAGATTATTACTTTCTTAAACTTATCCACACTATTTGTCCACTAAAAATCTTCAACCTTAAATAATAACATGGAACTAAGATAGAACAAATGATTTTAAAATAGGAACTGAGTTACATTGATATGCCCTGGTCCAACTATCTTCTGCCCTCTTAAAAAAAAAATTTTGTTTGCCTTTACTTTCTGTTGGCTATGACAAGAGAGGTCAGCTGATATAACATTAAACATCTTTTTATGCGCACACGTTTTCTGAAGATAAAACTTTCTAGCCATGATTTTGAGTCACAAAATGGTAATGCAAACATTTATAGAGGAGAATTCCAGAGAAATCTTCATATTTTATTTCCTTATGACATAAGGGGCCATTCAGTCCATTGAATCTATGCCAGCTCTTAGAACATTCCCATTAGCCCTTCCTCCATTTATTTCCCTGCAATCTATTCTCTTCTGGATGCCCATTACCTATCTTCTATGAACATTTTATCTCCTTGCCAACTACAAATGAATAAAATTTAGAAAAATCAGGTAAAATGAAGAAAGCAAGACCAGTGAGAAGCACATTGGAATAATCGTCCAGAGAATTTCAGTATTTTTGGTATGCTGAGAGACTTTGGGGAAGTAGAAATAAGCAATCTTGTTGATAGATTAGATATTAGGTTCAAACTCAGTTCTAGATTAAGCGGAAGAGCAAGGTTGAGGATGCGCTGAATCAGTTCAAGCTAGTGGCCAGGTTGGGAAACCATTCAGTTGTTCCATTATTAAATTAGATTTTGGCTGATTTATGGCTGATTTTCATTGAGGTAAACAAGCCAAATTTGTGTCAGGGAACAAAAGTAATGGTGAAAAGTTACACCTCGCCTTAATACAAAGGGCCTTTGATACCTCCTAAGGGACAGTGTATACTTAACTAAAGGGTTGGGAAAAGATTCTGCTGGTGATGTATAGGTCCATAAAAAAATAAGAATAGTTGATGTGCCAGCGGGAGTGCAAGAAAGCAAGTATAATGCTATGGAGCAGGATAACTGAAGAATGAAGGAAGATGACAAGGCCAAGTGCCTCGTGCAAAAAGATCAAAGAAAGCAATGGAGCATGAGCCTAGTTATTCAGAATGCCATTCATGACTTTGGCTAAGACTATTGATGTTGCTGTAACTAACAAAGGCAGATTAGAGATATTCTTACAGGACTTGTTGGAGAATTATGGAAGAGTTGGGCATGAATCTGGTAAAGAGAGCTTCGGTAGCAATTGAACTTAAAATTAAAAAAAAACTGCAGATGCTGAAAATCTGAAATAAAAACACAAAATGGTAGAAATACTCAGCAGGTCAGACTGTTTCTGTGGGAGGAGAAGCACAGAACTAACATTTCAGGGCGAAGACCCTTTTGTATTTCCAGCATTTTCTGTTTTTATTAGCAAATGAAGTTGATATATGGCTTACTTAGGAAGTGGTGATGACAATGACTTTGAAAGGAGTGATGTTATCAAGAAAAAGAGATCTGTTAGTATTTTTGGTTGAAATGAGGCAGGGGAGAAACTATGTGAATCAAGGGATTAGGAAGTGGGTTACTTTGGAAATTGGGAGTTCATTTTGCAGGGATGCTGAAAATGGGAATCAAATTGGAGAACTGTGATAGCAAGGCAGAAAAAAAGGCAACAACACTGTCAACTACACACAGGTCTCCTTATTTCCTTTTCCCTGGAGGGTATAGATCTCTCACTTAATAATACATAAGAAAACTAATAGTTACAATATTGAACTTGGAGAACATCCCTGGCTTTAAACATTACATATTTAACAGTTAAAATTAGACATTTTAGCTGAATAAACCTGGATACTCTTGGTCAATCTACATGGAATACAAATCAATTCAAACTGGAGGATGGCATGAATGTCTTCAATATATTTGGCATTTCTGCCAAGAACCTGGATAAGGGGAAAAAAAAACTCCTGCATTTGTTGTTTATACATAATTTGAACAAAAGAATTGTTTTGCACATTTTTTAAAGGCGAGGGGCACTATGATAATAATTTCCTAAAGCATGGATGTGCCAAATTTGCCAACATTTTAGTTTCACCCTTTTTGAAATTAGGCAAATATAGTGTGCGTGCAACATACCAGACAAGGGTGAAATCTAATTCTACACATACTAATTTCACACTAGTTTTATCAGTCTAAAACTAATAAATCATTTGAAGTCTGCACTGTCTCTGCCAATTTATATGTAGAAATGTCCATGTATCATCTCACTAGTAAAGCACTAAGTAGGGAGAAAAAGTTTCGGAAAGCTAAACAAAGAATTGCCACTTGATGTCTGGTGTTTATTTCAATAATTTCAAATTGGAATTTCAAAGGAGTTTATCAAAAGGAACAAGTAAAAATTCAAATGAAAAAGGGCCAACATATAGAACTTCAAAGTGAATTTAAAAAATTGTGAATCTGGAATGGTATTGATTCTCTGGTGTCAGTGATCCATTCCAAATAAAGCATTGAGTGCTAACAAGTTAGCTTGGTTTACTTAGCAAATAACAATTTCCAGTGGAATTGTTCTTGGAAGAAAAGCAGAACATTACATCTGAAAAAAACAACATTGAATGTTTGAATTCCCTCTTAAAGATTTTATTAATTCTCATATTTGCAGAGCATGTTGATAGTTGGGGCAAGATGAGGACTGACAAAGGACTGAATTATTGTCCATTTGCCAGCTTTGTGACAGTAAGCAAATGCTTTATGCAGTAATGTAGAAAGAGCCTTAGATTACATTTATCTTCTCTGTTGGCTAATGTGGGAATGCTTTGTGGGAAATTATTGTTGGACAGTTGTGGATGCTGCAATTGGCAGCAAGTGACTTTAGAGCAGTGCTGATTTCCACAGTGTGAACTGCAGCCTGGTCACTAGAATTGTAGAGAGATCTTATGTAATAAACATCTACTGGCCCAGATCCTGATGAAGTAAGACATCTCGTTGTGTACCTCCAAAATATTTGTTCTTGTCCTTTTAACTCAAAGTATTTTCTTTTGGAAGATGTCTAACGTGCAAACTGTTAAAAGTACAGTGAGAGCCACAAGATGTCCAAGACCAACAATATATCTCCTTAATCAATGGAATTAAAAGACTGAGAAAGGGGGACAAAGAAGGAAGGGAGAATTAATTTAATTTAGTTAAAGAAAGAAAATAAAGAGAGAGCCAGAACAATTGGATTGAGAGAGAAAGAAGAATAGAAAGAAAAAGTAAAATAAGAATAAAATATTTAAGTGAAACTCTACAGTTCTGGTACACAACAAGTTTAACACTACTAAATTGGCTGAGTAGTATGAACTCTTACAGAGAACATGTGTAAGAGAAAACATAATCAATTAATATTTTAAATATTATACAGTGAATAAAGATTACAACATATATGATAGAAGTTAAAATATACATATAAAGGTATGAATTGGGCACAGGAAAAGGCCACTCAGCCTGTTTGAGATTGCTCTGTCATTTAATAAGATCATGGCTAATCTGACTGTAAACTCAACTCTGCACTTCTGTCTACCCATGGTAAACTTTCATACCCTTGCTTATTAAGAATCCTGGCATTAAAATATTCCAGGAATCCACTTCCATCATCCTTTTGAGGAAGAGAGTTCCAAAGACTCAAAGCTCTCTGAGAGAAAAAAATGCCTCATCTCTTTCTTAAATGGGCAAGCCCTTATTTTTAAAAAGTGAACTTTAATTCTAGATTCTCCCACAAGGAAAGCTTATCATTAATAAACTTAAAAAAAATACTGCATGTTATTCCTTGACGCTACTTATAGAATTTGGACTGTTTAAAAATACACCTAGCTTGTAGCAGCAGCTCCAACTTCCTAGAGTGAGTTTAAATGGAGATTAATTTGCAAATGCAGCAAGTAAAGATTAAAGTTGATCTTATGTTTTCATTTAATGGATTGGTGCAAATTACCTAGTGATTTGCAATACAGGATCTCTCTTCTTGTGCAATTTATATGGTATAATGGTAAGCAACATTAACTTGCCATTATTTTTGTAGTAAA
>JARFYF010000112.1:70517837-70527893 GCA_030265395.1 Rhina ancylostomus | reverse complement strand
CTCCCGAGACCAAAGACCTGATGTTTGTCCAGAATATCAGGGTGTTCAAATGTTGTATTGTTTATTCCCTGATCATTTGTAACCAGTTAGAGTGTGTGTGCGTGTGTGCGTGTGTATCTCGCCCCGTTGCGATTCCCTTCACATTCGTGATCTCCCACTTGCGAGTGTGCATTTGTCCCTTTCCGTCCTGTTGCTGCATCTGTCTTTGTAAATAAAAATCCTCCTTTTAAAGTACAAAGACTGTGTGTCCAGATACCTTTTATCTTCAAGATCCCAAAAGAACCTTTTTCACAACAGTGGGGTACTTCAAAAAGAAATTAGGAGGGAAAAAAGGAGCCATGTAGTATCACAGGCAGACACAGGTGGCCTTAAAATCTCTATCAATAATGTCTCGTAGTCCTTGACTCTCTCCTATCACAGGCATTTCCTTTGTTCCATACACTCTTTTCTTTTGCCACTTCAAACATCTTTGATTTCTAATTTTCTTAATCCTGTTATCAACCTGAAATGTTAACTGTTTCTGTTTTCTCAAGGGTTGTCTGATTTGTTGACAATTTCAAGCATTTCCTGTTTCCATTTCAAATCAGCTTCTACAGTTTTTTTTAAGTAGGTACACAAAGCTGGGGAGTACAAATGACTTTGTTGTTTCAACTGGGGAGGGAAATAGTTTGGCAATGTTCCTGCTTTTCACCACAACCATTGAATTGTGTTGGAAGGTGCTCATGTTTCGGCCTTTCAGCTAAGAGCCCTGTATCAGGCTTCTCAGTGTTCCTGCGAGTGCTTTATTTAGCCGAGAGCGAAAACAGGATTTTGAGAGAAACTCTGATGTTAGAAAATCATGGTGAAGACTCATTTACATGAATATTACAGATATTTAATAATTGCAGAAAGAACCTTATTTCACGCATGAATTGCCAACCACATATTCAGCAGTAATAAACTCCTCATTTCCTTGTGATACAGAAGGATATTTCTGACTATTTTTATGTATTTCTCACAGAGATGTTATGTTTTTTAATGTAATGTAATAATTTGAAAACATTCTATTATATAATATTATGACTGGACAGGAAGAATTTCAGTGACAATTAGAATAGACCATCCTGCTCAGACTCCTATCTAAAATAATGTGAGCTACTCATATCTCCTCTTAACAATCAATTGATGAAAGTGACTTCAACCATTTTAGATCCAAGGGCTTAATCCTTTATTATTCTTTGTCCTCCTTTCAGACATTCCATTAAGACTACCTCTTCGAACAAGTATTTGGTCACCTCTTCTAATCTCTCCTCTGTGGCTTATTATTCTTTTGTCTGAACACACTCCGTGAAACAATTTTCTTTGTTAAAACATTATATAAATGCAAGTTCTTTTCATGGGGGATATTTGTCTGTTTCAGCATCTTAATGTTCAGGCTATCCTCTTTGAAAAATGCTGCCTATTTCCTCTCCAGCACAAATCCCTCTATTCTCACAGATTTTTTTCTACTATTCACCACCAGCTCCCCGCACTCAGAAAATCAGATATCAGGCCCTACATTTTCATTCCATTATTTACAACACACTACCTCAACAATCTCCTCCAATCTATGTTCCTGAACATCTGCTCTTCCCACTCTGCAGTTCTGAGCACAGTGTCCTTACTATCTGCAACAATTTATCCTTGGAATTCCTTCCCCTAATCCTTTCCCTAATCCTTTCATCCTGTTACTAATTCACTACAAGCCTTGTTCTGTCATGACATCAACTAAAATTTGGGTTGATACTCTTTGAACTCATTTGCCAGTGAATAATTTCTTGCAAAAACATACATATCCCAATTCATTGTCATGTATGATGGGATAAGATTACAGATCTATGTAAAATGGAACCACGTGATGTGTTGATATGGTGGTAGGCTGGAGCAAGGGGAGAAGTTATGTAAACTGTAACATTAATTTTTGTGAAAATGATTGGTCCATTACTGCCCTTCTCATTGCATATCTGCAAACATTAATTATAATTATTTATTTGCGGATTTTTGTATTTCATATTATTGTTTTACTTATATTAGGTTGTAAATATCTTCTTATTTATCTGTCATTTCAAATAATGTTTGGCTGCAAAAGCAAATTATAGAAAAAATATAATAATTAAGTCCTTCTTGGAATACTTGATCATGGTAAGGAAATTTGTTCTGTAACAGCCTGAAATTACCATCTATCAACAGTTCTTACCTAGGCTACTGACAGTACTACTCAAACCCATGGCCTTTATCTTTCAGGAGGATGAGGGCAGCATGCACATGGGAACACCACCATTTGCGAGTTCCTCTTCAGGTTGTGTATCAACCTGATTTGGAAATACACTGCCATTCTTATATTATCACTTGATCTAAATACTGTACCCCTAACAACAGTATGGGGGTACATTCATCAGAAGGGCTGCAGACCTCCACTCAACTTACTGTCATCATCTCAATGATAGTAGGGTTGGGCAATGAATGTTGGTGATAACTGAATTCAGTAACCGAATATATATGGGCCATATAATGCTCCAAGTTTACTGGCATGAAACCCTTGTGTGTAAAGGGTATCATGCCAGTCTTCTTGCTGGGAAGAAGTGTGCAGTCTTCTTGCTGGGAGGCCAGATCCCACCAGATCAGTATAGCCCAGATCAGCAGTGTGCAAGGTAATGCCTTTCTCAGCAAAAGTGGCCAGCTCCATTCACAGAATGGCTTTGATGACTGATGAGGCTTCACCTCCAGGCTCAGTAGTTGTCAAAACTGTCACTGAAATTGATCTTACAAATATTTAAAATAACTACAAATGAAGTAAAATTAAAAATATTCTTCTAAATATTAAAATTATTAGTAAAATATTAGGAATGTAAACCATTTAAATATGCCTACACCATTAATAACATTTAAACTAACTGAATTCAATCTAAAAAAGAGGCAAGTCACTCTTATCAATGGATAGGGAAGAGTTCATTATGTGACTAGTGAGTTCACTACTTCATTATGCGACTTGTGTGCTTTTAGAAAAAAGTTCTAGATTATCAACTGAATTTAAATTTTGCAACTTGTGGTGAGATTTAGACTCAGCTCTCAGGATCTTTAGTCCAGTAATTTGACTATTGTGTCATGACCAAACTGCAAGATATTGAACCCACTGTTGCCATGTCACTTCCTAAACCGACAGTTTGGTTGTGGCTGGTGGTTACTGCTAATATTGCTGTTTATACTCAAATGGAAAATGAAGTTAGGACCATCGGTAACTTAAAGTATAGAAAAGTTAGACAGAATCAATATGATTCAGTATAATTTAGTACTTCACACCAAATAAAATAAATCTTTTTAAACTTGCATTAACAACGAGCTTTCCCTCATCATTTATGAAAATACTATTTCTCTGTAAAGGCTGAGTAAAGTTGATTATAGTTTGAAAATGTTAGTTATATCAAAGTTCAGTTTTGATCCTTAGTAAGTGAACATTATTTTAATATTTTTCTACATTTCTGCATGACAAAAAATAAAAGCTCCTTTACTCATATTTATAATCAAATATATATTATTAACATAAATAAACTAGCAGGGTATTCTGAGGTTATTTATTTACGTATGAGTAATTAAGTGAAGGGCATACTTAGAGGCATTTTCAGCATTAGCTTAATCTGCAAGTCTCCATCCTAAACTAATGTGTTGATGGGCAAACTCCAAGGGTATTATTAACATAAATAAACCATCGGGGTACTCTGAGGTTATTTATTTATGTATGCAAAATTAAGTGAAAGGCATACTCAGAGGCATTTTCAGCATTAGCTTAATCTGCAAGTCTCCACCTAAACTCGCGTGTTGATAGGCAAACTCCAAAGTTACTAGTTTAGGTCAATGCTTAAATGAAGAAGCTAGGGGGCCAACACTTGCATGAAGTTGGGGCTGAGGTACCCAACATTGGGACAAGATCTTACATCTTTGTTCTGCTGAAGTTTGGTGAATGACTGATATGCTGATTTTTTTAAAAGCATTTCTCTTATAACAATGACTACATATGAAAAAAAATTACACTGTTTGTAAAGCATTTTGAGACATCCCAAGATCATGAAAGGCAAGGCATGAATGCAAGTATTTCCTCCTTTTTGACTGCTGTAGTATTCAGCCATGCAAATGGTATCACTGCTTAGATTTCCACCCTGCTCTGAATGAGCTTAGTTCAGTGCGTTTTACAGCTATCAATAACATTGGTTTCAAACTTCCTGTTTGGAGGAGGGGAAAACATACAAAGTCACCATTTGCTGAATAAGCACCATCAGTATCAAGGTTATCCATTTTTAGAGCTAAGTGTTTGCAAGCTTTGCTTAAATGTTCACACCTTCAGCCTCTCACACCTCCTCTGATAGTAAAGGTTGAGTTCTAACTGTGAACACATTTTGTTCTTGTACATTTGTACCAATAAACAAAAAAGAGAAATCTCTTTTAATTCCCATCACAGAACCTTTGGCAACATCATTTGGGCACTCCCCTTCAATCATCACTTTCTTTCTTCAAGAAAAATTACTTAAATGTACACTGATTAGCAATTTCCCATATGAGCTAATGAAAACCCATTTCTCCATCATAATCCTATTATATATGCTTTAGACAAATTTAATTCTTCAGGGTATCCGCCACTGTGAAAAACCTTATTCACATGATTGATTTGGAATAAAACATCAGATCATACAATGAGAGATTTTGCATAAGGTGTCATGCCTTTGATGTAGTTGCAATATCCCAATTGCTAGTGATTTGTGAGCACTGTGTAGTTCTTTGAATTAATTTTATTGCAGAACTCTCAGCAGTGGTTTAACATTAAGGTGCCCAAATGTAGATTATCTATCAGCAGAAAAGCCAAAGACATTGGAAATGTTAACAGATGGATGGGCAATAATGAGGATTTAGCAACATTCCAATTGACCAGGTACAAGTTATAGTTGTTAAAGGGCTCAAATAAGATGCTTTTCAAAATTAATATTTAGCACCCTCTATTGTTTTTATTTAGCATTTATTTAGCACCCTGAACTTTGCTCTCTTTTTTTAAATTTACAAACATTTATTTGCTAAAAGCACTACAAAAGGATATCCAGTGTCAAAACTACATCTAATACAGAGAGAAGAAAAACTACGCAGATTCTAACTACAGCAAAGAACGCTAACTAATCACCGCAAAACGCACCTGCAATACTTCATATGAGAATCTCGTTCACACCGTCCATGACACACGTGATCCTAAAGGGGCCCACCGATCGCGGAAGGCAACCAGGGTGCCCGCAGATACCACATGCTTCCTTTGAACCTTGCCCTTCATACAACAAAGCGAATATTTTCAAGATATCTTACAGTGTGTCTGATTCATGAATACCAAAAATTTTCATCAATTCACTGATTTCCCTTCATTGTTATGGAAAATGCTGCAAAACAGTCCAGCCTGTCAAGCAGTGTTGAATCATCGACAGAAGCCTGGGGATTTCCATGTTAAATTATCCATGGGTGGAAATCCCAAAGTTGCTGTCAGTTCATGGTGTAATTTTGGAAACGCCTGATAGATTTGCACTCATTGCAGCAGCAAAATCTGAGCCATTATATTTTACAGAAAGAAGATGGCAAAAGCAAAATGCTTTATTAAAGAACTTATTTTCATTTTCATTTAAGATAGATGCAGTAATTCTTTCGTATAGTACAATGAAACAATCATTAGTCTGTAGAAATCCAATATCAATCTTTTTGCTTGGGATAATTTTTGAGAATTTGCAATATTGTGATTCATTTAGCCTTTTTGCCCGAGTAGCATGGTCGTCTGACAAAATTAGAACAATTGCTGTGGACTTTCCTTGTGATTCAATGTCTTCAGCTTTGCTTATATATTTACCATGCAGCGGGAACTCTCTTTCCAAGATCATATCAAAAGTTAAAGCTGATAAGAAATGGAAATAGGAGAGGCAATTTGGCCACTCTTGTATGCTTTCCAATTCAATAAGATCATGGCTGATCTTTTACCTCAGTGCTACAATAACCCATATTCCTTAAATTTCTGGAAATCTGTCAATCTTTGTCTTCAATATACTCAGACAATGAGCCTCCCTCCACAGACCTTTTGGGTAGAGAATTTCAAAGGTTTTTCTTATCTCTGTTCTAAATGACAATCCCTTATTATAATAAGGCTGTAAGGGTGAGGGGGAAACCTCACAGTGGTGGTTTTCTGATGCACCAGCTGTCCTTCTTATTCCTGGTGGTAAAGGGTGGTGATTTGGGAGATAATTCTTGCATTTTGTAGGTGGTGCCCACTACAGTCTCTCTGCACTGGTGGTGGAGAGAGTGATGTTTAGCTGGCTTCTGGGGTGGCAATTAATGGGGCTACTTTGTCCTGGATGATGTCAAGCTTTTATCAAGGCAGGTGCAGAGCATTCCATCATGCTCCTGATTTGCACCTTATAGATAGTGGAAAAGCTTTGGTGATCTCATGTGGCGAGTCACCTGATCTTGTAACCACAGTATTTATGTGGTTGGTTCAACTGAGTTTCTGTTCAATGATGACACCAGGATATTGCTGGTAGGGGACTCAGCAATAATACTGCAATGGAATGCCAAAGTTAGATGGTTGGATTCTCTTTTGTTGGAGATGACTGTTCCCTGGCACTTCTGAGGCATGAGTACTACTTGTGACATCAGTTCATGGCTGAACGTTGTCCAGGTCTTATTCTGTGCAGGCATGGGCTGCTTCATTTGCTGAGGCATTGCAAATGAATTGAACGTTGTGCAACTATCAGTGAACATCCCCACTTCTAATATTCTCATAGAAGGAGTGTCATTGATGAAGCAGCTGAAGATGGTTGGGCCTAGGATACGGCCTTGAGGAATTCTTGCATTGTCTAGGTGCTCAGATGATTGATCTTCAATTACTATAACCATCTTCTCCTGGGTGAGGCAAGACTCTAACCATTGGAGTGTGTTCCCTTTGATGACCATTGTCTTCAATTTTACCAGAATTCCTTAATGCTGCATTTGGTCAAATGCTGACTTGATGTCAAAGACAGTCACTCTCACTTCTCATCCAGAATTAAACTCTTTCTTGTGTATTTTGAGCTAGGCTGTGATGAGATTTGGAGCCAAGTGATCCTGGTGAAATGCAGACTGGGCATCAGTGAGCATGTTACAGGTGAGTAAGTATTTCTGGATAGCACTGCCAATGACACTTTCCATCACTTTGCTGATGATTGAGAACAGACTGATTGAGTGGTAATTAGCTGGATTGGATTTATCCTGCTTTTTGTGAATAGGACATATGTGGGCAATTTTTCATACCTGGGCACTAATGTTGTAACTGTACTGGAACAGCTTGACTCAAGTTGCAGTTAGTTCTGGATTGCAGATTTTCTCTACTATGGCTAGAGTGTTGTTTGGTCCTGTAGCCTTTACTATATCAAGTGCTCCCAGCATTTGTTGACATCACTTGGGAGTGAATTGAATAGGCTGGAATGTAGCCTCTATGATGGTAGAGATCTCAGAGGAAGATGAGAAGGATTATTCATTTGGCACTTCTGGCTGAATATAGTGTTGAATACTTCAGCTTTTCCTTTAGAACTTACATGCTAACAATGGGGATGTTCTTGGAGTCTCCTCTCATTAGCTCTTTAATTGTCCACCTCCATTCATGACTAGATATAGTAGGACTTCCATCCATTGGTTGTGAGATTGCTTGACTGTATTTTGCATTGCTGCTTTTTCTGTTCTACACACATCTAGCCATGTACCGCAGCTTCACTAGGCTGGCACCTCATTATTTTTAGATGGTCCTGCTCCTTACCACGTATTGATTATATTGTTGAGATCAAATGTTTTGGCCATCAGCTAAATGGACAAATTCAACAGTCAGTGTTTCAAAAATCAATTTAATGTGCTTGCAGAGAATGCATGGGATTAAAAAATGGACTTACCCCAATCAGACATAGGAACAAAAACTGAATTACAAACTAAAAGGTCACCAGACTTAATTATGTACCTGTGAATAAGTAATGAGGCCATTTTATGTCAATAAGTCGTAACATTAAACCATGTTATGAATGAGATGATGCCACTTTAAGGTGACATATGCAGTTAAACTTATATTTTCCACTGTTCTGTAGATGTGACCTAAAACCTCACACACATGCCCAAAGAAATTGCTGTAAGTCATACTGTAGTAAGAGTAACAATGTTATTTTGAATAAAATGGACACGTAAAAATGCATTAAACACACTGATATTTTTCTTCATCCATATCTCTGTCACTTCCTTCAGTGCTTACCTAAAAGCAATCTTTGACAATCCTTTCGATCATTCCAAATAGCTGCTTCTATGAATTCATTTATTTCTGATTATGAATTTGCCCTGTCTTATTTTGCTAATCCACGATACAATGTAAATTGTGATTGGACATTTGTGTAAAATGTCTGTGTGCAAAACATTAGAAATATATTTACTTGAGTGTTCACTCATTTCCATCCATTTGTTTTTTTTTCCATTTTGGAGGATTTTTTTCATCCTGTACTCTTTGAGGAACATAAATACTCTTTGAATGCATATTTGCATTCTGAAGAAAGTCTAATTTCAAGGCATTTGAAAATCCAATAATCATTCAAATTGAAGCATTTGAACTCTATTAAATTATTCTGGATTCATGAACAAAACTATCCAATAAAATCAAATTATCTAAGTAAGAATTAAAAAATCCCTATGATCCCTAATACTATAATTTGAATGTACTACAGTCAGCTTAACCATGTCCTGGCAGGAAAGTTGAAAGTTCTACCCCTTATTGAGCTGTGACATTGAAAATAATTCAGTTTGCAACCAGCTCAAACAAAAGATTGATTTTCACTGAAATTGAAAACTGCTGGTTTTCAAAACTGCATTTATGGAAGGGAAGGGAGACAGGTGTGAGGAATGGACTCATGTATTAAATGACAGTACCTTAAGCAGGGCAGTTATCTTGAAATTACTTCGAAATCAACTCTCTACCTCCAAAGCTTGCAATTGTATCACTATGACATGACCTTTGTGAAAGCACAGAGAAAGGCTCCTCTTCACAAGAATTGATAGTGAAGCTGAATCTATCCACTAGGTTGGTAGCACCAGAACCTGTTTCATCTTAAAATGAACAAAATTATTCATGTGCCAGGCATTAGTGACTCTGAACATGGATACTAGAAAGGCAAAAAAGGCAGTGATTTGGGGGGAAAATGATCTGCCAAGGATGAGTAGGTTGTGGGTGGCTGAGAAAGTCAAATTAATTAAACTTGACCTCAGCCTCCCTTCTTTGGTTGGATAGGCTGGGGGCATACGACCAACTAGCTTATGGGAGATGGATCAGCCTTTAAAATAGTTTAAGGAGATCAGAAACCTTCATATTTACTGTTAGTTTTATTTTCAACGTTCTTAGACATATTTATATATTTCCGTGATACACAATACACCCTGCCCCACAACCTAGTCTTGTGCATGATGAGTGATCCACCCTGTCCCCCTCACCCCACACAATGGATGATTCACCCTGGTCCCAATCCACAACTGTGCACAATTCGCTCTCACTTCAATCCAACACTATGTACAATTCACCCTGTCCTTAATGTGGGTCTGTGTTCTGACCTTTAACCAACTCATGCATACAATACACAATTCATCCTGCCTGCAACCCACCCTTGGATAGGGTGCCTTTCATTACATCCCCATTCATGATACATGATTCACACATCCCCACTAACAAGATTAACATTGAGCACCAACTCATCCCCACATATATTGCACAATTCATCCCATCCCTGAACCCAACCCCATTCATGATGCAAGGTTAACCATAACCACCAACCTACCCCCTTGCACAATGCACAATTCCCTCTGTCTCATAATCCAACCTGCTCATGATAAACAATTCACTCTGACCCTGTGCACTATGCATGGTTCACTCTGTCCTTTAATCCAGCTCTGCTCATAATACATGATACACTCTGGCCCCTACCCCATTCCTGTTCATAGTACATGATTCACCTTAATCCACAACCT
>JARFYF010000112.1:70398400-70409092 GCA_030265395.1 Rhina ancylostomus | reverse complement strand
AATGCATGGCTCTTCATGACATGATACACTCCTGCAGAAATGCTGATGTACAATAGAAACTGGATGTGTCTAAATCTTGCTCAGCTTAATCCAGAAGGGAAAATGCAACAAAAGCAGTTAAAGCAAAGCAAACATTGCAAACATGCCATAAAAAAGAAGAGGTTCTGACTACCTCTTGATTAGGATTGTGATTGGGATTGTATGATGAGACCATTTGGTGGGTTCATCATGAGAATGTGGGAGACTAAGAGGATTTTGGAAATATATGGTTCCCCCCATTATCTCAAAGAAGGTGAGAAAGTCAAAAAGATTATGATAATGCAGGAGAAACCACCTGATCTTAGCTAGATATCCAATGGAATAATGAGGAAGACTGGGTGTTTGTGAGTTTGAATATCTTCCTAAAGTGAGTCCTACAATCATTGAATAGTTGACAGAACATATTCTGTGTTGTTTTATGTGCATTCTTACTACATTAATTTTGAACATTAACAGAAGAACTTGATCTTTTATTTTACTTAAAGCAATATTAAGAAAAGCCAGTTTAATTACTTGTCATTACATGTAAATGTATTTGAATTCAAGTGCTTGCACTTCTCTCTAATTGGAGTGCCTCATATACTGTACTTTTTTTACTATTTCTTAACTTTACTCCTGGATGCTGTATTATAGAGAATCTCTGGAATTGAACTATGCATGTTTTATGTGCATACCGTTAAGAAAAAAGATACCACCTTGATAAATCATGATCCACCATTTTAGTCTCTGCAGTGTTGCTGACTGAAATGTAAAGCATGTTCTGACCAGGGATAATGCCTCAGATGTTACATGTTGATCTGTGAATTTAATTGTATTATATGAAGAATATCTAAGGATTATATCAGTTCAATCAGATTCTTGTTTATACACAAGATTTGTGGAAAGTAACAAGTGCAAGTATCTGCTGAATCCAGAATGAGAAGGACTTTGATGATCTTTTATTGTTGGTAGAGATGAGCAAAGGATGTTTACTCAACACAGTCAAAAGCAAGGCATCCAGGAAAGTTCATGCAGTGGCATAGAAGGAGGTTACTGAATATACAATCAGATCACATGGAAGTATCAAAATATTTTCTCTCCCTTCAACCTCTGTATGTATGGCACTTCTGCCTTTCCACTTGTGTCCTGTCCAAAATGATGGACAATGCTTGGGAGAGGAACAAAACTGATGGCTATATTGTGGAGGGTCATGGCTGCCATGTGACAACACTGCCTGCTACCTGGTCGGAAGACACACCACTGCAAATCAAGGTTTGGCCCCGCCCCACCCATCAGCATGCACCTGACCACTGGCCTTTGTAAATTACCTTGGCTTGATCCCCCAGCCCTCCAGCACTATAAAGGGTGCCACATTGTGCTTGGCTTTTTCTCTATGCCATCTTTGAGGGACCACCCTGCTTCACTCCAGGCTGAGTACCATGGAACGGCACTGGAGAAATCATTGGTGAGGTGTGCATTGTTAAGGGGTTGAGAATGTTTTAGTTAGTGTCTCTAGTAGCATAGAACCGTGCCTGCACTGGGTCAAGGGGTGGTGGGTATCATATTGTTTTGCCTTGATTGTGTGTGCCTAGTTCGTTTTGTGTGTGTGTGTGTGTGTGTGTGTGTTTTATCCCCGGAGCAATTTTCTCATGCTCCCTATAAACTGTGCATGTGTGTGTGTGTTATTCCCGTTACCATTTTCCCATGCTTGTCTTTTGTAAATAAGCCATTTACTGCCAGACTGTGTTCAGAGTCCTTGCTTTTGAGACCCCTCAAACCTGTTTTCTCACTCACAACAATGGCGGCATGCTGTTTATTAAGATGCTATTGGAGATTAAAGAAAGGGTACAGAAACTGTTGGGTCCTTGTAGCTTCATGCTCAATGCACTGGGAACATTGGCTTTAGAACAAATGTGTTTCATTCAGTATGAAGCTACTGAAATCCAGTATAAATACTGTGTTTGAATCTACCAGTTAAACAGAAATTTTTATTTTCCCAATGACTGGTCCACTGATGGTGCAGCCCAGCTGAACACCATCCAGGACAAAGCAATCAGCTTGACTGGCATCCTTTCAACCACTTAAACATTTATTCCATCCACCACAGGTGCACAGCGGCTGCAGTGTTTACTGTCTACAAAGTGCATTGTTACTCACCCGGAGTAATCTGATAGTAATGCACAAACCTACAATCCCTACATCCAAGAGGAATAAGGGGAGTGAGCACATAGGAACACTACCATCTGCAGATTGCACACCATCCTGACATGGAAATATATTGCTGGTCCTTCATTGTTGAAATCCTGGAACTTCCTGCACAAGAGCTCAACAGGACTATCTTCATCAGGAAGACTGCAGAGGTCAAGAAAGCCATTTCACCACCACATTCTCATAGGCAATTAGGGATGGACAATAAATGTTGGGCTTTCCAGTGACACCCTGATCCTGAAAGTGCTTTTAAAAAATGGGTTGGGGTACCAGAAGAAGTGGCTGGGGTCAGCTGTGTGGCTGTGAAGGTTATCTCTCAGGAGTACTGTGCTACAACTGGACCTAGTTGCATAAGAGGAGGAAGGAGAAACTTCCTTTGAGCGTACATTCCAGCTACTGA
The DNA here is from genome assembly GCA_030265395.1 of Rhina ancylostomus. NCBI lineage: Eukaryota > Metazoa > Chordata > Chondrichthyes > Rhinopristiformes > Rhinidae > Rhina > Rhina ancylostomus. The sequence goes on along the minus strand of JARFYF010000112.1, from coordinate 70,406,466 downwards.
GTTCATTGTGACAGGGGAGGCACAAGATAGCCAAGAAGACAATGATATCATTGTGTCTCCAACCAGTATTACTTCTGGTTTTAAAAGAGAGCAGATGTCAACAGCATGGAACGTACACAAACTTAGAGGAGTTGTGGGAGCAATGATAGAGGTTTTGGTGTGCTAACTTGATGGACACAGGGAAAATATGGCAGATAAAATACTCTGGTTTATTTCTGTTGTCAGGATGGGTGATCTTAGATAGTATGTAGCTGACCAGATGAGGTGTGCCACCGATGTGGTTGGTAACTATCAATTTGCATTGAGCTTGCAGAGCGGAGATGATCTGTGCTGCAAATCACAAATATCTTCAGTGAGTTCACCTCACTGACAGCTGAGGTTTGCACCCTCACTCCAGCTGGATGAGGTGTGCCAGCCATACCAAAACAACCCTTGCCAACTATTGCTACTGATAATGTAGAAGCAGAGCAAGTACTTTAACTGTGCCTGTAAAGTGATAAAGAAGGTGAAAGACCAGGAAGCATTAGGTGGCATCTGAATAGAACTGTACCCACCCTCCATCCCTGTTCAGATCCCCTCTTGAGCCATCAAGTGCTTTTTTACATTGCTCTGTAGCATCTGGCAATAATTGTGATTATAACATTTACTTTCATTTGTAAAAAGAATAGAGTTGCCATTAGTTCAGGCAAATGATTATAAATTTATTCACAGTTGTCCAACTTTTCATTCCAATTTCACAGATAGCTTGATCTTTTGAAGGTGCTGATAACAAAGGTTCAAAGGGTAAATAATTTAGGAAATAGTGGACATATACTTGGTTTGTAAATCTTTGTTAACAGAAGTTCACATTTTCATTGTGAGAACAAGGCTCTGCCCCTGTCCCAGTGGGCTGTGATTCTAATATTACTTCTGGTCTCATTATTAGTTAGTGGTCAAAGGCACCTGCCACCAGCTACCACGCTGGCAATCGCTGCTGTTTCCTCATCCATGTGCTGTGCTTGGCAATTCAGCAGCAAGATCCTCAGTTTATGTTCTCCATATCCACCCTGATATCACCTGCTGTGACAGAATCAAGCCCCTCATTTAATGCACATTCATTCATTGCATTGTAGACAATTATAAACTGTGAAACTGTTGCAGGTGAGTGTTTCAAAGTATCACCTGCCACCCTGTCCGAACAGTGGAAATCTTACTTCAGTGCTCCAGTTTTCCTCTCCGTTACTTGCTGCATGCTTACTTGTGCATAATTGTATCTCTCATGACGCAGAGGTGAAAGTAAGGTGGGAAAGGTTAAAACCAGGAGGAAAGTGGCAAATGCAAACAGTATGAATGGGTTAGATCAGCAATGTTAGTGATATGATTGTACTGGTAAAAAATTAAGTTATTTTCACCAGTTAGGAGGTGAAGTATTGTTCCTGTGGTAGGGTGTCATCAGCTATGTCTCATTGGGGCGCCCTTTCTTCAAGGCTGCAACCAGACCAGTGAGCAAATACTGTGAGGTGTCCAGAATGCGATGCCAAATACATCATGTGGAGGATTTGCGGTTGTGCTTCTCATAAAATCATCATAGTTGTAGCCTTCCCTGTTTATGAATGGAGAGACATGCCATCAGGTGCTTTTGGTGCAACTTGTTTCCCATCCATGGCACCTATTACTTTGAGGAAGTGCAGTATCTGTTGAAATAATGTGGCCCTATCAGTCTCCACTGCAGCTGCTGCCCTCTGATGTCTGAATATTGCATCATTTGCTCCACTCTGTACAACATTTTTTTGGGAAATTGGGACAATTGTGAAATATCATTATTTTAATTCATTGTACCAAGCAATTCAATGCATCCCCTCACAATATAATAACGTAACTAATGTTTCATCCTAGAACACTGCATCAGTGAAAGGTTTGAAAAGCTGTTTCACAGGGTGCAGCTCTTCAGTGTCCAATGGCAGCATGACCTTTCCCACAGACTTCAGAGCACTCCTCAGTTCATATATCCAATACCAGACTAGGAAGAGCCTAATGCAAAGGAATTCAGTTGCACGATCTCCTACATGGCCTTCCTTAACACAGTGCCCTCAAGCATGGCTAAGCTCATTCTTGATCATATTAATTATATGAACAATTATCTCCTTTGTGAATTGGAGTCTTCTCATACACACTTCCTCTGACAGTATCTTGTCATTAAGCCTCTGGCTATACACACTCTCTACAATCCTCTGTTGGAGCCTTCAACAATAATGTTTCACTCTCAGTTCATTTTATCTTGGCCACAACACAGTGAGGACAACAGACATGCAGCATTTTACTTATCCCCTGAAAGACATCTTTTTGAACAAAGACAGGTCAGAGAGTGAATTGGAGGCTGCAACTTAATTACTTTATAGTTCTTAAGCAAGCAGATAACAAAGATCACAAATTGGTTTCATTGCACACTACCCCCCACCCCCCACATCTGATGATGAGCTGGAGGGTGGTTAGCTTGCCTTTTGATCCTGTGAAAAGGCTCAAAGCACAAAAAGTTGTTCACTCTAGCACTGATCTGCATTAAAGTTTGAGTGTCTCACACAGCTTTAAATGGGATGGCAGCACTTTTAGCAGATGCAGGAAGCCTTCTTTATTTACTGAGCATGGTACCTTACAGACCATTTATAAAGTTGCAGTTTAGTGCATATTTTATCATTACAGAAAATCTGAGTGATTCAGACAGCTTAAAAAGAATGGCAGCTCTGGGTTCAGAAAGAGGAAGTCTTCAAATCCTGGTTGTTTTTAAATTACTGATTTCCACAAAAGGCAGTTTAACAGAACTCAGATCATTTACAGCACTGCTGGTTCTTTTTATCAGTGAATAGTGTCAGCCATTAAAACTTAATGGCAAGCCTTAAGGGGTTTTTGTCAGCTCTTATGTAAAACCAATTTAACAAAATCCTGTTCTTTCAGCATTCCGGGACAGTTTCCAGGGTCACACAGTCGCTGAGGCATCCAAATTGTTTTCTGGGTGAGGTGATTACCTTTGCAGGCAGTAGTGTCTCTGTGTCATGGAGGGAATTCTGTGCTGCCATGCTGTGCCCAGCAGGGAGTCCAGTGTCAGAATCCTCAGAGGGATATGCCATTCTATTGGCCAGTGGAAGATCTGACCACTCACCTATACCACTACATTTGTTGTGATGCTTGCACAAATAGCAACATTAGTGCAGATTTAAAAGAAGGAAAAATTAGAAAATATCAGAAAATAAATACATGGAGTGGATTAGACCAGTCATTTCCTTGAGCTTGCTCCGCCATTCAGTAAGATCACAGTTGACGCAATCATGTCTTTAGCTCCACTTTCCTGCTCTCTCACAGAACCTCTAGACTCCTTTGTGATTTTATGGCCTATCGATCTTCACCTTGACCATATTTAATAGCTCTGCCTCCAAAGATTCACAGCCCTCTGAGAGAAGCAATCAGTCCCCCTCATGTTTTAATAAGATTATCCCTCATTCTTTTAAATTCCAATGCGGATAGGACAACCTGCTCAACCCCTCTTCATACATCAACCTCTTCATTCTTAGAATCCACCTAGTCAGTCTTTTCTACTCAGCCTCTAATGCAAGTATATTGTTCCTCAAATATAGGAACAAAACTGTACACAGTTCTCCAGGTGCAATCTCACCAGCAACCTACAAATTGCATCAAAACTTCCCTACTTTTATGCTCCATGCCTCTTGCAATAAAGGCCAACATTCCATTAGCTCTCCTAATTACTTGCTGTACCTGTATACTAACTTCTCATGTTTTGTGCATTGAGACCACCAATTGTGGTTTGATAGGTGGCACAACACGGTGGGCTGAAGGGCCTGTATTGTGCTATGTTGTTGTTCTAATTCACGTTCAGTTCAGTTGGGCCGAAGGGCCTGTTTCAGTAATGTATAGCTCTATGACTCTATGACTTTGTACTGCAAAATTTCAAGTCTCACTCCACTGAAATAATGGCAGCACAGTGGTGCAGCAATTAATGCTGCTGCCTCAAATTCATTGAAACATACTGCACGAAAACAGGCCCTTCAGCCCACTGAGTCCGTGCCGACCATCAACACCCATTTGCTCTAATCCTATATTAATCCCGTTTTTCATCCTCTCCACATTCTCATCAACTCCAGCCAGATTATACTACTCACCTACACGCTGGGGGCAATTTGCAATAGCTAACCAACCTTCCAACCCACATGTCTTTGGGATGTGGGAGGAACCCAGCTCACAGTGTCAATTGCACAATGGTGGATTCATTCACAACTTCAAAGTGCAGAAAGAATTGAGTACTATTCAAGCTTGCACTGGCAGATGAACATATGCCAAGTGAGTGCCAAGCAATGGCTATCTCAAATGAATCACCTGCTATTAATAGCTTAAGGGTAAGTATTAACCAGAAACTTAAATGGATCAGGTTAAGAAGGTGGATATCAAGTGATGGATATCTCACTACCAGATTCTCCACTATCTGCAAGGAACAAGTCAGGTAAGTGATGGAATAAACTCCACTTGGCTGGATGGATGCTTTGTCAAAACCATCCAAGACAGAGGAACACACGTGGTTGTTATCTTTCTACCACCTTAAACATTCACTCTCTCACCCACCAACACATCCTGACGGCAGTGTGCAGCAGCTGCAAGATTTTCTGCAACACATGGCCAAGGCTTCTTCAACAGTAACTTCCATTCCTGTGACCTTTACTGTCCTTGAGGACAAGGGAAATAGAATCAAGAAAACAGCACCGCCTCCAAGTTTCTCTCTGTCTCACACAATCCTGGATTAGAAATACCTTGTTAATCCTTCAGAACTGCGTTAAAATTCTGGAATTCTGTCCTGAACAGCATTTTAGGAGTTCCCTCAATAGCCAAATGCACTGTTACCTTTTTGAGGGCAACCAGGGTTGAGATGTGAATGTTGACCTTCCCAGTAAAGTTCATGTCCTATCAAAGGTTGCCAAAAGAATTCCAACATTCTGAAACATATGCAGAGGCTTTATCACCCCCTTATTTGGAAGGAATTATCAACAAAATGCTGCTGAGTCATTGTTACATAGAACATAGAACATAGAACATAGCACAGTACAGCACAGGAATAGGCCTTTCAGCTGACAATGTCTGCGCTGAACATGATACTGAATTAAACTAATTCTCTTCTGCCTGCACATGATCCATTTCCCACTATTCCTGCATATTTATGTGCCTATCTAACAGCCTCTTAAATGTCTTTCATATCTGCTTCCACTACTGCCCCCGGCAGTCCATTCCAGACACCTACCACCCTCTGGGTAAAGAACTTTCCCCACTCATCTCCTTTCAATTTTCCCCTCTCACCTTAAATGCATGCCCTCTAGTACTTGACATTTCTACTCTGGGACAATATTCTGATTGTCTACCCTATCTATGCCTCTCATAATCTTATAAATCTCTATCACGTCTCCCTTCAGCGTCTGATTCTCCAGAGAAAACAACCTAAGTTTGTCCAACCACTCCTTATAGCACATGCCCTCTAGTCCAGGCAGCATCCTGGTAAACCTCTTCTGCACTCTTTCCAAAGCCTCCATATCCTTCATGTTATGGGGAGGCAGAATTGCACACAATAATGTTAAGGACTACAAGTATGAAAATATATTTTTGCATTAACGTTAGAAGTTTCCAGTCAAGTTTTGCTCTCAAAAAGAAGTCTGCCTGACTGAAGACCCAGACAATCATTGATTTATGTCAAACAAAGAAAAAATCCATCCACATCATCTTCACACAAATGGAAGGAAGAGAAGAGTAATGGCACACTAAGTTGTATTCTTTGCTGTAAGAAAGGGCTGGTGTCAAATATTCCCATATTTATGGTTTGCGTATTGGTGGACAGTATCTCGAGAAAGTAACAAGCTCTCACCGAATGAAGTGCTATGAGGACATTAAGTACATTCAGCCAAATTGGCAAGTTTAGGGGAAACTTCAGCCAGACCATTACACAGTAAGGCCTGTGTTCAAAATGCTGACGATCCCAAAGTTAGGAACCAGGATTATTTGATGGGTAGCAACAGGTAAGTTCTGTTTGTCATAAGTTACAACAAATTAAATGGGTGCAATATAAAATAGTACTTGTAAAGAAATGCAAGGATGTGTGTTTGCTAAGCTAATTACCCACCCATCTTCCTGCATCTGAGAATCTTTTGAAGATCGTCCCATGATGAATTTTTCTATCTCTTGAATTTCTCTTTTCCTCCTGACCAGTATTTGTTTGCTATATTTTTCTGCCTTCTCATGATATGGGCATTGCTGAAAAGACTGGTATTTATTGCCCATCACTTGCAGGTCCTGAGAAGAATATGGTGGACTGAAGGAGCTCCCACAGTGCTGGTGGAAATTTTGGGTGTGTGTTCATATAACTGATCGCCAGCTAGATAATGTCAAACTAAAATAAGTCAACTATGATTGATGAGGGAGTACAAGGTTCCTTCCCTAAATCAGATTAACAAACAAGTAGGATTTTTATGACACTTGCATGGTTGCTTTACTGGGACCAGATTTTTAAACTTATATTTCTAGATTCCCTTACTATCGTGCAAGGATTTTAACTCACATTCTCATTTAAATTGAGCAATATTACTACTTCACTGTCATATCCACAATCATATCTACAGTCATTATACATTATATATATTTGTGCATAATAAGCAAGCCAAATGTAAACTAAAAAATTATTTTGATGAACAAAAACAGAGTAAAATGAAGTTCTGTTGCAAAAATGTATTATAGTACTTTTTAACTGTTTGGAAGTGTAAAAACTGGATTGAGAGAATTTGCCATGAATGCAAGGCATGTATTCAGTGACTGCAGCTATATTTAGTATACAAGATCTTTGGCTGCGTTTAGTATTCATATCACATACAGACTGAATTTTTCTTTACAGCATGGAATCTGTGAATGCCTGCAGGACCAACTCTACAGTTCAATCAAAGGAACATGACAGTCTGTCGAGAACTGCAGCTCACTGGTGTGCATGCAAAGATCAGAACGTGCTCATTCAAATTAAACAGTCATATATTTGAAGCAGCCTATTCTTAAATCTACTTAGTTTTTAAACATGATCTCTGCTATTAAATTTTGCCAAATTTCTTTTCTTTTCTCTGTCAGCCTCTCTTATCAATTCCTCTGTTAAGATTTTTTTCTTGTTAAAAGCTGTTTTCATTCAAAATTACTTGGGAAATTTTTGGAATTGTGAATGTGAACCTTACTAACTTGCAGCATGATGACATGATGAGTTTTTAAGCCCCTTGAGTCATTTTACTATGGTGATAGTGCTACATAAACACAAGTTATTGTGAATTGCTTCCAAAGTTATCAAACATAGGTCAAAATTGTCTTCACAAGCTGTATTAATGAAAGGATAGATTTTATTTAGCTAAATATCAGATAAAGGAATTATTAATTGCATAGGCAAGCAGGATCTTCTGTTTAAAGAAATTTATCATTTTGCTTCTATGGAAAGAAAGGCGTTTTAACATAATTGTTACCAATGTTCCACAGTGTTTCCAATACTGGTTCCGGTTCAGGCACCTGTTGCATAAACAGTTCTAGCCATGCTGGTAAAGTAAAGGGGGGCATGTTCTATGGCCAATCTTGAATTTCATTTGGTAATGTTGGTCAAATTAAAGATTGATGACTTTTAAACTTATGAATTTTGTTAAATTCCAGTACAGTAAATTCAGTATTCAAATAATTCTATTTGGAAATTGAGCATTAAACTCAAAAGCATGCAGTTAACATTCAGTGATTACAAGTTTAAATTTGTAAATGAATCAAATTAAATGGTTTAGGAGTGCTCCTGAAGTATCAATGAAATGTATGTATAATGCTTCCTCTGTTCTCCTGTCTTTTGTATATTAATTCCAAGCCTTTTGTTGATTCTGATCCCTAAATATCAGTAGCAGCTTTATTCAAATGAGATTATTTTGGTACCTAGGTGTCATGGTTCTGAGTTCTGGGCCTCATTTGGTTCCATTAATGCCTTGTTGTCCAGCACATGGATTCCATGCTGGACTGATTGCATAACAATACACACC
>JARFYF010000112.1:70381420-70393079 GCA_030265395.1 Rhina ancylostomus | reverse complement strand
TTAGGACTATCTGGGTGAACACCATGGTCAGCGTGGACTGGTTGGGCCGAAGGGCCTGTATCCGTACTGTATTACTCTATGCTCTATGACTTAAGAACTCGACTGAAAGAGCAACTTATGAGATAGTGGTTCTGAGTTTCAGACTTCCTGGGCTCAGACTTGGTCAGGCAGATCCTCTTTAGGTATTGCCAAAGCAGAGCTCATGCTCATTACTAAGGCCTGCTTCTGGATGAGTGGCCTAGGCTTTCTGCTGGCTGCAATTTCCCAAATGTGTATTACATGCCATTGGATGCCCCTGCTCAAGTCTGGGTGTTCACAAACAATATGCATGGAAAATCCAGAGGCCATTTTGCAAACTTCATCAGAAATTCAGCAATTGGATTTCCAAGGATGTTCTATTGCATAGCACGCACTATTCTTATTAATTTCAGATACAAAAAAATTACTTTTGCTCTCTGTCTCTTATCTCTATCAATGTCTTTCATATAATAATTGGTTCCCTCTATTTTACTTACTGATTTGACATTGAATTAAAAACAAAAGTTATTGAAAGCACTCAGCAGGTCAGACAGCATTTGGCCTGCTCTTTATTTCCAGCATTTTCTTTTATATTTCATATTTCATATTTTCTACATCTGTTCTTCTTATGATTTTCATTGATATTGAATTAGATACTGTATCAATGAGACAAGCTGTTCTCTCACCACTCAGTATAAAATCTGTATAATATCAACAAGCCTGATAGTCAGTTTCTCCAATCAGTTGGTAGAAGTGCTGTAATGTTTAGAATTGTTGTCACACCTGTGATAGTCATCCAGAACACACGTTAAGACCTATTGAAGTCTCTAATATCAGAGAAGAAAAGGATTTTGGGTTGGATAATGCTCAGTATGGCCTGCCACCTACCCTTGCTCCAAGGTATGATTCTCATGGCCACACTTACCATTTATAGCCCTGCATTTACAATGGAGCTCATGGTGTGGCTGCCACAGGCATCCCAAAAGCAGAGTGGTTGCCAATCAGTGATAAATCCACAGGCTGTGAATCTTGATAATCTACCCGTAATATTTGTCAAATGAACTCAGGCCAGGTCACATAAACCAGCCAGCCCAAGTAGAAGCCTGTTGTCTGATAAAAAGTATATGCAGCCCCTTGGTTTTTTTCGTGCTCTGTTGATGGTCTCAGTGCCATGCACAGGTGTAAATGACATTGACCCACCTACCAACAAGTACAGCATTGTTGGAGGTTATCAAGATAACTGGTGGCCAGAGCTAAGCACATTTCAGCCCATTGTAGTCTGTGGAACATTATCTTGGAATGATCCCAAAATTATACAGAGTTGTAGGCTGATTCAGGACTTTGAAAAACAAATCAGCTAGTTATTTAATAATTATGCTTATGTGAAATATTGGAAACTTAAATACTTTTAGCAGAATATTGTCTTATTTTCATTTAGAAAATACAACATTTTAAATTTACCTACTGAAGTATTAATGGCTCTCCAGTTAAAATGAAGAATGCAAGACCAGTGGAATTTTGAGTGTCAAAATAACTGTGGTTGTAGTTGACCATCAGTTTGCTTGAAGAGTCGGTTAATCTCGTATAACATTTCATCACAGTTCACAGTCACTACATGGAAAAATCCAAGCAGTGATTATGAGGTCCATTTGGTTTATCAGCATGATTTAGCTTACTGGCAATCGAAGTTAGGATAGCATTGGAATGTTGCTTATATGCTAACAGCATCCCTTCAGTTCATTAATTCGCAATTAACCAATAAGTTTGCAATTACATTGCTTCTTTAGTGTAGACATTCATGGATTTAAATGTATTGCTTTAAAATTGGATTGAAATACATGAACATGTTCAGCAATGCATAATACAAGATAACTAAAGCCCCAGATCTTTCTCAATTCAATCATTAATGTAACCTTGAAAAGGAAATAAAAGAACTGCAGATGCCCAGAAATTTGAAATCAATGTAGAAAACGCTGCAGCTACTCAGCAGATCAGATAGCATCTGTGGAGAAAGAAACAGAGTTAACATTTCAGGTTGATGACCTTTATTCAGGACTGGAAAAGTGAGCAAACAAACGTGTATTTAAGTTGCAGAGATAGGGAAGTGCAGAAAGAACAAATGACAGTCTGCAATAGGATGGAAACCAAGATAGTCCAGGTGCCACATACTTTTGGTGCTATCTAAGAGACGGTGATGAATATCTATTAATCATGGCTAATCTGTCTGGCGGACGTGCAAATAGAGGGCAACGAAAGAAGACATCATAGCGGGAAGTTACTGAGTCAGTTTTAAAAGCAGTACCTCTAACAATCAACATTATTACTAACAGAAGGGTACCAAGAGGGATAGAGGAATGGAGGCACTGGGAATTGCATGTATGCAGATCTTTAAAGGTAGCAGGCATCCTCCCGTTATTTAGATGAGGCACAGAATGTAACAGTAGGGATGTTATAGTATAATGTATCCAACACTAGTTAGGCCATAGCTTGAGTAATGCATATCGTTCTAGTCACAACATTTATGGAAAGATGTGATTGCACTAAAGAGGATGCAGAGGATATTAGTGAGTATTCAGTTGCCTGAAAGTGGTGACAAAGTGGTGAAGAAGGCATTTCGAATGCTTGCCTTCATCATTCAGGGCTTTGAGTACAAAAATTATGTTACATGTTACAGTTGTACAAGACATTGATAAGTTTATGTGCAGTTCTGGTTGCCTAGCTATAGGAAGGATGTTATTAAGCTGGAAAGAATGCAGAAAAGATTCACAAGGATATTACTAGGATTGCAGCACCTGTGCTATAAGGAGAGACTGGATAGGCTGGGGCTTTTGTCCCTGGAATGTAGGAGGCCGAGGGGTGACTTTATAGAGGTATATAAAATCATGAAGGGCATAGGTAAGGTGGATTGTCTTTTTCCAAGGATAGGAGAGTCTAAAGCTAGAGGGCATAGATTTAACGTGAGAGGGGAAAGATTTAGAAGGGACCTGACGGTCAAATTTTTTATACAGTGGGTGCTGCGTATATGGAACGAGCTGTCAGAGGTGGTTCCAATCACAATGTTTAAAAGACAAGTACATGGATAGGAAAGGTTTAACGGGTTATGGGCCAAATACAGGCAAATTGGAATAGATCAGGCAGGCAACTTGGTTGGCATGGATAAGTAAGGCCAAAGTGTTAGTTCTGTCCTATATAGCTCTATGACTCTACGACTCCGTTAGCAGATTGTAGTCATTAAGAAAGATTGTATAACCTGAGCCTGTTTTCTTTGGAGGAGAGGAGGCAGACTTAATAGGAATGTATAAAATTATGAAGGGTTGAGACAGAGAAAATAGGAATGACCTGTTCATCTGAATAGAAAGATTTAAAAATAGAATGCATACATATATAGTAAGTATAGTATATTAAAGGGTTTGAGGTGAGATGAGGAAATATTTTTAAACCTGAGAGCTTTAGGAGTTTTGACCTCACTGCCTGAAAGTCTTAGAGGCAGAAACCCTCATCCCATTTACCAGTTGGGGTACCGGCCAAGCGCTGTAGTGGGATTAAGCTGGGTAGCTCTTTTTTCTGCGTGGTAAATCTTCCATAACCTTATGAAAACAAATTTTCTGAGTGCTTTAGTTACCTATTGTTTCAAAAAGTATCTTTAAATTTTGTAGCTAATCCGAAAGCATACCTGTTCACAAATTCTGCATGTGCATGAACATTTTTAAAATGTCAACTAAACTTCTGTCCACCCTTTTCTCTCAGTGGGTGAATCCCAAAGTAGACAATCTTTCTTCATATCCAGCCTAACAACAGATTCTGAACTGCTAGAAAATGAATCTAGTTTAAGCTTCTTATTGAAAAGGCTTCTCTAGTTAACTTAATCAACAGACCATTTCACTAGTTTGTCTAAATCTCATTAAGGTCTATTGCTATCCTCCTTTACAGTTCACTGTGCCACCAAGTTTTGTGTCGTATGTAATTTTGGAAGTTGTGCCCTGTACACCCAAGTCCACATCATTAATATATATTAAGAAAAGCAGCAGTCTTAATACCAGTTCCTGGGAAACTCCATCATTCACTTATCTACAGTCTGCAAAACAATATTTCACTAGTACTCTGTTTCCTGTCACTTTACCAATTTTTTTATCCCTTTTTTCTTTTGTCTTCACTCTTGATGGAAAGCTGATTATGTGTCACTTCATCAAATGTCTTATTGGAGTCCCAATTTACAATGTCATTTCATTTCTTTCTTTGAACCTATCTGTTACTTTATTGAAGAGCTCTGTCAGATTAGTTTAACAAATCTTTGCTGACTTTCTCTAATTAATGTGCACTTGTGACTGATAATTCTGTCCTTGATTACTGTTTTCAGAACTTCGCCCACCACTGAGGTTAAGCTGATTGGAGTGTAGTGACTGGATTTAACCTTACACATGTTGCAGGTTCCCAGTTCTCAGGCACTATCTTTGAATCCATAGATGTATAGAAGATTATGACCAGGACTTCTGCGGTTTCCTCCCTTACTTCCATCAGCATCTCTCCTGGACCAGAAGATTTATACATTTTAAGGGCAGCTCACCTTTATCCTCTTTATCAATTTTTAGCCCATGTAGAATATCATCTTCAAATCTTCATTGCTGAAACTCCATCTTCCTCCTTTGCAAAAACTGATGTGAGGTTCTCATTTAGTACTTCAGCCATGCCTTTTGCTTATACGAATACGTTTCCACTTTGAAAATTCATTTCCCCTCTTGCAACCCTTTTCCAATTCACATACCAACTGAAGACTTTTGGATTCCCTTTAATATTTGCTGCCAGCCTTTTCTCATGATCTCTCTATGCCTCTTTTATTGACTTTTTCACTTAACCTCTGAACTTCCTGTTAACAGCCTGGTTCTCACTTGCGTTAACAATCTGTATCTGTTATATGGTCCTTTTTTTTACTCTTGTTCGCCATCTTTTTGGTTATTCAATGATCTTTGGCTTTAGCTTCCACATTCTCCTCCCTCATGGGTATGTACCAGGGCTGCAAATGAAAAATCTCCATCTTAAAAGCCTTCTATTTTTCCATTACAATTTGGCCTGCCAAGCTTTGATTCCAAATTACGCCGGTTGGATTTGCACTTATTCCACTGATATTGGCTCTTTTCCAATTTACTATTTTTACATTGCATAGTCTATATCCTTTTCCATAGATAGCTGCCAAAATCTTGTGATATTATGATCACAATTTTTTCAATGTTTCCACCACTGAATCCTGCTCCATTTTCCTGGCTCATTTCCCAAAATCAAATCCAACAATCTGTCTTCCTTGTCAGGCCAGAAAAGTACTGATTAGGAATATCCCCCTGAACTCCCCCTTTTACCAGTTATGTTTTCGTTCTCTTTGTCTACATTTGGATTGTTAAAGTCCTCTATTAACACTACAATATGGTAGATGGATTATAGAATAGTTCTAGTAGTGTAAACACTACTAGATCTTAATTTTAAAGAGGTAGGTCCTGTCCTCGATCATTGGAGGATGTCCTCACTCCCTACTTCTGCTGCATTCTCCTTTATCAATAATGCCACTCTCCCTTATTTCCTCCCTTCCCTTTCCTGAACATTTTATTTCCACGAATACTTAGAAGATATTCCTACCTTTTTTTAAGTTAGGTTTCTGTCATTGCCAAGATATTATAAACCCAACTGAGTAATTGTGCTTGTAGTTTACAAACTTTGTTTGATATGCTTCCCTGTATATATATGTACATGTACTGAAAATTTTTTCATACTCTCTCTAAGTCTGGTCCTGTTTAAAAACTTCTTATTTTTCAACCTGATGAAATGTATTTGTCCCAATACTTTTCACACCTTTATTTCCCCTTTGTAATACCTCTTAGCTGTGCCCAACTCTTCTCCCCACGACATCAGTGAACCTTCCTGTGAGACTATTGGTCATAGCTCTGTTGAGGTGCAATCCATGCATCCTGTTCAGGGCCTGCCTCCCCTAGAATTGGTCACGAAACCACAGGAATCTAAAACGTTCGCTCTTGCACAACCTCCCTAGACACACATTCATCTGTGCAATCTTCTAAGGTTCTGTTTCTTAATTCCTTTCATAACTCCTTAAAGTCCATCTCCAGAACCTCATTCCTTTTTCTACTTCTATCATTGGCAATAATATTAACCATGGCCTCTGGTTGTTCACCCTCTCCCTTTTGGATTTTCTGCAGACGTTCTGAGATATCCTTGACTCTGATACCAGGAAGGCAATATCTCATCCTGGAATCACTTCTGCCAGTATAGAAACATCTGTCTGCTCTTTAAAGTACAGAATTTCCTTTGGCTATTGCCTTCTTGAGTTTTCTCCTCACTTCCTGTTCAGCTGTGGAGCCCATTGTGCATTGGTCTTGGTTCTGGCTGTACTCCCTGGAGTAATCTTTTCTTCCATCAGTTTTCACAGCCAAATACTGGTTAGAAGTCAAATCTCCTGAATTAACTGCCTGTTCTTTTTGGCCAAGCTAATAGTGCCAAGCTTTACTTGCCTTATAGCTTTGCAGGTAGATGCCTCCTGCAAACAATAGGTGCATTCAATAATATAAAATCATCATTTTATTTTCAAAGATTGTAAAGTACATCATATGTCAATCCTTATGCAGGTCATTTTCCATTAATACTGTTTAATCGGTGAAAAAATAAACACATCAATCATATCAGTCAATCATAAATTATAACAATAATCCACAAGACAAATTAATATGCATGATTTATAATATGCAATAAAATTATCATGTGAGGACAATTAAAAAAGAGTCTCATGACGAAAATTACTCTCAAAATATTGAGTTAGTTGTTGTTCTATTATTATCAGCCAATCATAACAGTACCTCAATACTGCAATGAATCACAAATGTTTCTGTTGTTAAACAAAACAATTAACCCAGCCTTCATTAGCATTTGATTCTTTGAAGAAGGCTGGGTTGGCTTATCAGAGAATGGAAGCACCAGCAATGCACATCAGGTCCATAATTATAAGGACTGATCTTAAAGAGATTTTTGTTAAAAAAATACATGCAGTATATATACTGCATATACACTAAGGGTCATTTTAGATATTTCTCTTAAAATGTATTTCCCTCAAAATGTATTCCTATACATATAAAAAGCTAGATTGATATTTTATGACTCAGTGTTTAAATATCCTGGTCTGGAATTTCCTCAGTGCCTACAGGTGCTAAATGGTGTCTGCACATTGAACTAACAAAGTTTTGGAAATGTTTTGCGTGGACTTTAGACTGCATTGTGAGGACCCATTTATCATGAAATACAGGGATGTTCTGGTAAGACTTTTAAATAATAGTAGCAGGTATTAATTGCTTGGTGTGTAATAGCAGATGTATCTTCAATACAGCATGTGAGGAAATATGCATTATTTTAGAACATAGAGCATTACAGCACAGTACAGGCCCTTCGGTGGACAATGTTGTGCTGACATTTTATCCTATTCTAAGATCTATCTAATCTTCTCTCCCTCATAGCCCTCCATTTTCCTATCATTCATGTGCTTATCTAAGAGTATCTTAAATATCCCGAATGTATCTGCCTCCGCCATCTCTGCCGGCAGTGCAGTTCCACGCACTCACCACTCTGTGTGTAAAAAACTTACCTCTGACATCCCCCTATATCTTCCTCCAATCACCTTAAAATTATGCCTCCTCACGTTAGCTATTTTTGCCCTGGGAAAAAGTCTGACTGTCCACTCAGTCTATGTCCCCTATCATCTTCCTTTGCTCCAAAGAGAACAGCCCTAGCTCGCTCAACCTATCCTCATAAAACATGCTCTCCAATCCAGGCAGCAATCCAATCCAATCCAGAGAGTTGGAGGGTAGTCAAATCATGACTAACGAATAAAATTAGGATTGTATTGGATCCAAGGAGGAGACCTATAAATTGACCTGAGAAAACAGCAAACCTGAGGATTGGGAACAGTTTAGAACTTAGCATAGGAGGACCAAAGGATTAATGAAGAGCAGGGAAACAGAATTGTAATGTAAGCTTGCAGGGAACATAGAAACAATCTGTAAAAAGTTTTACAGATATGTGAAGAGAAAAAGGTTAGTAAAGACAACTGTAGGCCCCTATCAGTCAGAAACACATAATTGTATAAGGGGGAACGAAGAAATGACAGTCCAATTAAACAAAAACTTTGGTCTGTCTTCACAGAGGAGGATACAAATACCCTTAAAGAAATATTAAGGAACCTTGTGGGAGGGAGGTACTGAAGGAAATCAGTGTTTATAGGGAATTGGTGTTTGCGAAGTTGATGAGATTAAAGGCTACTAAATTTCCAGGGCCCAATTGTACTTAAGGTCGTAGTCCAAAAAATAGTGGATGCATAGATGGTCATTTTCTGATTCAGTCTTCATTCTTTAAATTCTGGATCAGTTCCTACAACTTTGGAGGGTAGCTAATATCACCCCATATTTTAAAAAGTGAGAGAAAACAGGGAATTAACTCCAGTTAGCCTGACAGCAGTCCTGAGGAGAATGCCACAGTTCATTAGTAAAGACGTATTATTAAGATATAATAGCAGAGAGTTTGAAACTGGTGATGGTATCGGTCAAAGTCAACAGAGATATACAAAAGGGAAATCATGTCTGACAAATGTAATTGTACGGCTGTAAGTCAAAGAATGAATGGGAGAGAACCAATGGATGTGGTATATTTGGACTTGAGAAGGTTTTGTATAAGGTCCCAGATAAGAGATTAATGTGCAAAATTTCTACCACACATCTATACACTAGGGGCAATTTAGAGTGGTCAATTACTTACAAACCTGCAGGCATGGTTGTGTCGCGGTTAGCGTAATGCTATTACAACGCCAGCGACCCAGGTTCAATTCCGGCCGCTGTCTGTAAGGAGTTTGTACGTTCTCCCCGTGACTGCATGGGTTTCCTCCAGGTGTTCCGGTTTCCTCCCACATCCCAAAGATGTACGGGTTAGGAGGTTGTGGGCATGCTATGTTGGCGCTGGAAATGTGGTGACACTTGCAGGCTACCCACAGAACACTCTGCGCAAAAGATGTATTTCACTGTGTGTTTTGATGTACATGTGACTAATAAAGTTACCTTATCTATCTTTGGGATGTGGGAAGAAACTCAGCCACAGGGCAAACATGAAACTCCACACAGACAGCACCAGAGGTCAGGATTGAACCTGGGTCTCTGGAGCCTGAGACAGCAGCTCTACTAGCTGTGCCATTGTGCCATCCCATATTCACGGATCTTGACTGCTCCCTCTGAGGCTATTGAAGTTACAGTGGATCATATCCAATCCTCCAAATGGACTTCTAGCATTGACCTCTGGTTTATGTGCTTTTTATGCTTCCTGAATGCATGTTCTGATGGCTTCCTGACCTTTCCCACCTAAGGTTCTAATGTAGCATGATCCTTCACAATTTATCTACTTGGCTTCCCATGTATAACACTTGTCAGTAAGTTTTCCCACCAAATTGCACTCCCTCACTCTTGCCTAAAAAGCAGCTGCTTTACATAGTGCAGACTAGCTTTAACTAGGATACACCACTCACAATATCGAAACCCTGCTGAAGCATCCAGCTGAAAAACAGCATCGTTGATCTGCTGCCTGCATTACATTACAATTCGGGGGCCTCTGAATTCAGCATCCATACTATTTATTGTAAGCTGAAGCACCTGCTTGGAAATCTGTGAGAATCTGTCATGCAAAGATCTCTATGGTAACTGTCTCTTATTAATGTTTTTAAAAAGGTTTCTCCTATTACATTATTTATCACTTCTGGGAGATTAAGGAAAGATGTAAACATCTAAATAGAATAATAAAGAATAACATTTAAATGAGTGGTTTTAATATTTTCTGTACTGCATAATTTATAATCTGCTGAGCTAATTATTTTTAGCTTTTGTTACACTGGGTTAATTTTATTCTTCATATTTTTAATAATATTTTACATATGATGGTATTTAATGAGAGTTATATTTAAAGGAATTATCTAGTTCATACAATTAAAAATCTTTAGGATTGATTATTTATCATAAGCATAGGAAGGGGCACATAATGGTAACTGGAAATATACATAGATTTTATTTGTAGTTGGTCAAGTAATCCTGTAAGTTTCTGATTAGAATCATAGTCCATGCCCTCTTTATGGGGTGTTCGTGATGATTAAAATTTACTTTTGCAATCAAAAATTTTAAATTATCCAATAATTACAATTAATCACCACAGTAAAGAGATAAATAAGTCAAATAATAAATTTAATTATCAAATTAAGCCACTTTGAATTAACACGAGTAGTGTGTACATTGATATTTCATTATAGATAACACATATAATCAATATAAGTATGACTGTAAAACCATTTTATTTCGCAGTAAAAGATACTTTGTCAATCCATAGACTTTTTTACTATGATATGAGCTATGCTTATATTGTAAGTGATACAACAACAACAAACATCAGCAAACGTATTCCAGTTTTACAGGTGATCAGTGGATGTTCTAATTATTAATAGTATGACAATATGTGGAAAATAAACATGCAATGGGCAGAGTAAAATAAGTTTTCTATGACAATTGATTTAATCATTCTCGGAGCATGAATCCTCTTTGTAAGTATGCATTGTACCAAGGAAATCTCACATCCCTGCTAGTTTTAATGGCATTACAACCATCCATAATAATATATGAGGAATTCAGTATCTTTTGAATATACCTAATGAGCAGCACTATAAAACAGATCTGAAGAAAGGCCTCTGACATGAAACATTTACTTTGTTTCTTTTCTCACAGATACAGCCTGACCTGATAAGTGTTTCCAGCATTGTCTATTTTTATTTTAGATTTCCAGCATCTGCAGTTCTGTTGATTTTCACAATAAAAGAGGTTATCCATCCAGCACAGCCGTTAACCCTAAATGCAGGAAACAGATGAGTCAGTCTTTATGTGAAAATTTTTAGACCCAAGGATTGACATGATGGTTGTTGCTATTTTGCATTTTCACAGTCAGAGCCATAAAACCACTCAATCTGTAGATTAACTAAAATTTATCCATATTTTTGTCTCCTCCACGCTTAACTTGTTAAATTCTCTCCTTCTGTGGTGTATGTAAGTTAGTAGTGTGACGTCCATGTTGGACATATATGTATTACCATATATTCAGTGGAGTTCGTTGGTTGAATAAACCAGTTGTGTGTACCTAGTGATTCTCTATGTCCTTTTGTGTTTCTCTATTTACTCTGCATTGTCCTAGTTAGAAGGGACAAGTGGTTACACAAATACATTGCAAATTGATGAGAAGGATAGAGAATCAACAATATAAAAGGTGATAGTGGAACCATAAACAACAAACAACAGACTTCAAATCTGTTGATAAGATGACAGTGATCAATTCATAGGATGAACCGTAAAGACCATGACCACTTATTTTAATTTCAGTCTTGCGCAGAGATTAATCTAAGTCCATAGCGAATAAGAAATTCACTATGGACTTAGATTATGCATTGTAAGAAATAAGGGCAATTGGATAAAAAGAAGAGGAAACTGTGAAGACACAAGAGACTGTAGATGCTCGAATCTGGAGCAAAAAATAAACTGCTGGGGGAGCTCAGCAGGTCAGGCAGCATCTGTAGAGGGAA
>JARFYF010000112.1:70129635-70140065 GCA_030265395.1 Rhina ancylostomus | reverse complement strand
TCCCCTCCTGAAAAGAGAATCCAGTTGCAGAGGGAGGTACAGAGGCCCTCATAGTTTTGAAGCTATGCTAAGATATATTTGGCAGGTATATTTACTTCTGCAAGGACTGGATTTTAAAGCAGAGGTCAAGCTGACATTCAATGCATAACTTTTCAGTGCACAAATTTTATAGGGAATGCAAAATATAAAGTGATAGGATGGGGAGGTTAAGAAACAATTTTTACTATTCTGTTTGAAAATTAAAGTTTATAAATGTTACCATTCCAGAAATAGTTCACTACCCAATGCCCTTGTTCACCCTTTTGTTTTCAAGTGGGTGAAATGCCCCTCAAAAGAACAACAGCAAGGATTTAGGATACAAATCTGGGGCTGGTGGGACAAACATCCATCAACAACATATGGTCTACCCTGACTTGGTGTGTAGTTTTAATCAGTTAACACAAGAAATGGTACAGACATAATAATATAATTTTTGGAACTGCTCATCCCCATTTGAAAAATTAAAATTCTGTCAGAATGGTCCACAAGCAATTATATATATTGTGTTACAAGCTGTTTTGCAACCTTATTCTTAACAAACTAGATGCTTGTGGACTATTCTTGGCCTACACTGATTAGAACAAAAGGATTTGGAGGGCTACCTTGGCTACCATTTCCTAGTTTACATAATTTCCCTCACACTATACTGGCCCCATTATGGTCCCATTATATATTGAGTCACAGAACCATAAAGTCATAGAGCAGTACAGCACAGAAACAGACCCACCAGCACACATTGTGCACACTAATCATCAACCACCATGTACACCAATCCCATTTTATTCTCATCACATTCCCATCAACTTTCCCCAGAATCTACCACTACCACTACACTCAGTTTCACACTAAGAGCTATTTACAGTGACCAATTAACCTACCAACCTGCATGTCTTGGGCATGTGGGAGAAAGTCAGAGGACTTGGAGAAAACCTATGTTGCCACAGAGAGAATGTGCAAACTCCACAAAACAGCACCAGAAGACAGGATTCAACCCCGAACATTGGAGCTGTTAGGCAGCACCAGAGAAAAACTGAGGTACAGTCTGTTAAAAAAAAATATCGATTCGAACTGAGCCCTAAATTTTAGTTAATGATTCTAACTTTCTCTACCACTAAAGTATCTGAAGAGCAATTAAGTTTAAACAGTTTGTACTTGACAGCAGTGGAGAGAGACAAGATCAAAGCAATAAATATCATGAATCATTACACATCAGCATTTAAATGGTTAGTATTGCCTGAACATCCCAGGAATGAGCAGCCAACCCACATGTTCTCTTTGACTCCACATTCTGGGTGACCCATTCTTTAACTTAAAGCTAACAGGCAGTGCTGCCATGAATTTTTAGATGTGAAATAGGGTCTTAAATTTTTACTACGTTGTTACTTGTTGAAAACCATCATTGTCATGTAAATTGTGATGTAATTTAGTGATGTTTTATGATTATGATCTCTTAACTGAATTGCTAGTCTATGTTCAAACACTAAGGATGTGAGCTCAGACATTAACAAAGGAATCTGAAGCTTTGGAATCTGGTTTTGTGGGTTGGAGGGGATAATTTTAACAATACATCTGGCAGAAAATTGATGTAATTAGAATTACTTTTCCTTTATCATAGCAGCCTAACCATCTTTCAATAGTGCAGTAGCCAGGTACATCCACAGGGTAACTGATAGATTGACGGTATTCTATAAGTGGATGTAGCTCTATTGACATGAAGGAATTCAGACATGCCTTTCATACATTCACAAAGACTAGTAACTATTGAAAAAAATAGATCATCTGGGAAAGCTGGCATGGAATGGGCTGCACGGTAGCGTAGCGGTTAACAAAATGCTATTACTGTGCCAGTGATCGGGGTTCAATTCTCGCCGCCATCTGTAAGGAGTTTGTATGTTCTCACCGTGTCGGTGTGGCTTTCCTCTGGGTGCTCCGGTTTCCTCCCACATTCCAAAGACGCACGGATTAGTAGGTTAACACGGGTGTAATTAGGCAGCACGGGATTGTTGGGCCAGAAGGGCCTGTTACCGTGTGGATAAATAAATTTTTAAAGAATGGCAGATGGAATTTAGCTCAGACAAGTACAAAGTGATGCATTTTGGGAAGGTAAACCAGGGCAGGACATGTACAGTGAATGGTGGGACCGTGGGGAGTGTTGATGAACAGAAAAAAACCTGGGGGTACAAGTGCATAGTTCCTTGAAAGTGGCAACACAGAGTGGTGAGAAAGGCATATGGCTTGCTTGCCTTCATCAGCCAAGGCACTGAGTACAAGAGTTGAGACGTCATGTTACAGTTCTACAAAATGTTTGTTAGGCCACACTTCGAGTATTACATGCAGTTCTGGTGGCCACACTCCATGAAGGATGTGGTGAAGCTAGAGAGGACGCAGTAAAGGTTCACAAAAATGTTTCCTGGATTGGGGGGCTTGAGTTATAAGGAGAGATTAGACAGGCCCAGTCTGTTTCCCCTGAGGCAAAGGATGCTGAGAAATAACATAATAGATGTATATAAAATTAAGAGAGGCACACATAAGGTAAATAGCCAGAGCCCGTTGCTCATGTTAGGGGTGTCTAAACTAGAGGGCATAGGTTTAAGGTGAGAGGGAAGAGGTTTATAGGAGATCTGAGAGGTAATTGTTTCACACAATGAGTAGTTGGTATCTGGAATGAGCTGCCAGAGGAGGTGGTGGAAGCAGGAGCAGTAACAATATTTAAGAGGCATCTGGACAGGTACTTGAATGAGCAAGGCACAGGGGATGTGGAATTAAATCAGGCAGATGGGATTAGTATAGCTGGGTGTCATGGTTGGCATAGATGTCTGAAGGGCCTGTTTCAATGGTGCACAATTCTATGACTCATGAACCTATATTACTGGAGCTGCACTTGAAGCATTACTTCCATTCTGAGTACGGTAAAGCAGGCAAGGCTGGGAATGCAGATGTCCTGCAGCTGGCCAACTTGGCAGTAGGCCTCAGCCTGGGATCTCAAAGGCAATCCATGAGGAAGAAAGGGTAAGAAATCAGGGCTTGGAAGAGGTGGGAAGAAAATAAGTTATCATTGGATCAAACAAACAAGAGGTTGCTGCTGGAGATGGAGAGAAGAGAAAGGAAATTGCAATGGGAAAGGCTGGATATCAGAGCTGGGAGGGGATTTGGAAGAGGGTGAAGCAAGAGGCCAGGATCAGGACAGTGGAAGCCAAAAGCTTCATTGAGAGGGAACAGGGAGCATTATTTTCTATCCCTTTTGGATTGCCAATTCCCACTTCCCTTTTTACTGTCACATTTCCAGAGTGCTGGGAAACCTGCATATTGACAGTTAAATCTGAACTTGATTTAAACATGCTAATGAAGTTTTCTACCTCACAAAGACAATACTTTCACCTGATATGAAGCAGATAGCAAATGAAAAAACATACAACTTGCAACTGGAAGAGCTCAGGACCTGGTCCATTGCTTTTCATTTTTAGCAACCCTGCCTTCTACCTGTTATGAGGCATTGAATATCAAGACCAAATAAGTATAAAATATTCACAAGTGGAAGTTGAATTAATGCTTTACCTTATGGAATCAGTCTGATATATCAAAATTACCTCCTCTTCATATCATCACAGCAGCATGCAACCTAATTAATTGCAGGAAATGCTTCTTGTATGAGCCAAGTGTTCCATTAGTGACTGCTATGTCAGTCTACAGCATTTTTACTATTAGTTACAAATGGCTTTCTTTGAAAAGTGTCTAATTGGACCATCTGAACATCAGGAGGTAACACTGGGGGCACTCTGTTGATCAGTTTATATTCAATCTAAGGTGAATGGATGATCAAATATTACACAATAATTAGAATGCCACACAGTGAGCTAATGAGAATACTTGTTTCTGTGGTGTAAGCCAAAGGATGTTGAACTCATTGGCGTCTACCAAATTAGGGATGCAGCTTGAAATATTTAGTAGGTAAAGAAAGTAAAGTGTCCCTCACCTCATGACATAGGAGGCTTATTAAAATAATGCAAAATATCTGCCTTCCCAAACCCCACCCTCCCCATTCTACTTTATCTTCAGGTTTATGCTGTCCAACTACCATGTCCATACATAAGTACCTGGAGTATGGCATTTATTTGGCCAGTCAATACTATTATAGAATCATTGATCTAAATACACTTGAACAGGAAAGAAAAAGAAATCAAATTAGTTATATTTATTCCAGCAATGTTAGGAGCTACATAAGGGATTGATTTCCTCTGTGCATTGCTTGTTATATGAATAGTCAATTTATACTAATATTGCAACTGAAATGCAGTTTAAGATTTGTGTTGAAATAATGTACAGAAGGAATTAAAGCAAGTTTCTTGAGTCATTCTGTGTAAAAGTACAAAATAGAAATTATACCCAAAAACTTATTTCTTGTTAATGAAAATTTCAAGTGCAGCTAAAACAATAACCAGCTTCAAACTCTGCTTACATATAACACCTAGCGTGAGTTCAGTCTTAACAACTCTCCCTCTGTGGTCTGCTTTGACCAACACATCTGAATGAATCCATTCAGATTCAGGTCATATTTTTTTCCTCAGTAGCTGACCAGATTCAATGTGAAAGCACACTTACCTCAGCTGTGGTTCCTGCCTCACTACATACCCGAGCACGTAATCTAGGCTGATAGAGAGGTATTAGGGAAATGTGGCATTTTTAGAATGCTGACTTCTGGATAATTGAATTATGCTTTCATCTGCTTGCTCAATGCACATCCTTTAATAGAACTAGTAGAGCATGGAGGTTTCTGGGTGCCCTGGGAAGTATTGGCCTTCAATGCACACCATCAAAATCTATTAACAGGTAATTCATTTGTTATGTGACTCTATGCTGCGTGCAAAGAAGCTGTTGCATTTATCCACAACACATCACTAATTACACTTCCAAAGCAAATCCTGAGTTAGAAATAGCTGTGAGATGTCTTGAGGACATGAAACATAAATAAACTCAGAGAAAAGCTGGAAACTTTCAGAAGGTCAGGAAGTATCTATAGATATAGAAACAGAGTTAACATTTCAGGTTGAAGACCCATGCTGCCTGACTGGTTTCCAGCATCCTTTGCTTTAGTTTCAGATTTCTAGCATCTGCAGTTTTTTAATTTCCAACAGATAAAAATGTTTACATGACACATTATACCATAGAGATATGTTCCAGGAGGCATAAAGGAAAAATGGGTCCTGTGCCAAAAGAAGGAAAGTCCAAGAAGGTTGACAAAGAATTTTTAAGCATGGTTCAAAAAAAATTAGATGCAGAGATACCCACATTCAGTGAGATCAAATTTTGGCTTGACAATAACAATAATAAATGTTTAAGTAGTTAATAGTCTGAGGTAGGCTGTATTGATAGTTAAAGCAATAGTCATAAAAGCGATAGGTCATAAGTCATAGGAATGCAGATTCAGTGAATGGAGTCATGGTTTGTGCTGGGGTATAAATGTGAAAGCTCCGGACTTCCCAGACTTTACATGGAAGAACTTGCTCCTCACCTCATTGATGAAGTGATGTTGCAAAGCAGAGGCGATAAACAAATTAAATAAGTCTGTAGAGAGTAATGAACCAATGTGGAGTCAAAGTTAGGCCTGTCGACTTGGAAACCATCTGTGGATAATACCTGGAAGGGGCAACATGTAAATGAGAAGATGTCAAAGACCAAGCAGAGACACTTGGGAGGATTCACAGCCATTGAGGACGCAGAGATGGAGGTGGGAAAGAAGCCATTGTTTGGGAACAGATGGCTTAATGGAACCAAATAAAGGTAGTTTCTACCAAATTGGATATCAGAGGAAACACGTTGAAGAGAAAAGAAGTAATTGACAACATTAAAGGCTGCAGAGTTGTGAAATAGTATGGGGGAAATGATACATTATGGTCAGCAATAGAAAATTATTGAATATTCTATGCAAATGAAAAAAAAATCTTCCTTATTCGTGAACATTTTAGAATATTCACAAATAACTAACATTGGCATAAAAAACACAAACATTAATAGGAAGAAAGGAACATGGGCGCTTATAGTTAGTGAACCTTTTCAAAACCACGGGACATTTAAAGCACTTTAAGTTTAAAAGTGTGAAGCCCACTGTAATGCCAGAAAAAAGAAGCCTGTTGCCACAGTCCATAACCCTCCATAAAGCAATATGATAATGAGCAGATCAACTCTTCTTAAGGATGTTGAGTGAGGAATAGCATTTGCTTCATACCTTGAGGGATCTTTTATCCCATTGAGTGTAAACAAGCTTCAGTTTAAACTATTCTATGAAAATTCACACCTCTGACAATGCAGCACTCCTTGTCAGCTGAGATTTTGTGCTCAAGTCTCTCGAATGCAACATGAACCCACAGCTTCCTAAAGCTGCTAAACTGATATAGTAAATACTTACATATGCAGATAGTGCCAGTCATAACTTCTAGATCTTGTAGATCCTGGAAAACACGTTCTAAAATTTTACAACATAGGAAGAGGCTCTTTGGTGTATCAGATACTTGTTCGCTCTTGAATTAACTATTCAAACCCCCTCTCCCCATGTTTTTTATTTATTCTTTTCTCAAATTACCTTTGCTCTGCTAGCCAATCCAGGTTAAGTAAAAATGGGATTAATGTAAGGTTAATGTAAATGGATGCTTGATGGGGAGCAGGTGAGCTGAAGGACCAACTTCCATGTTGTACCTCTCTATGAATTACTTATCAATGGGGCTATAATTTAGAAACCAGTTACCACGTAATCAATAATGCATCTTTATTAACATAGTCATAGAGCTACACAGCAGCCAAACAGGCCTTTTGGCCCAATTCATCCATTCTGACCAAAATGCCTTCCCGTTAATCCCATTTGCCCGCATTTCACCCATATCCCTCTGAAACTTTCCGATCCATGAACCTGTCCAAATAGCTTGTATATATGCTAACAATATGTTCATAAATATGCTAAATCTCAGCCTTCTGAATTTGCAGTTATTCTGTTAGATAAGGTAAATGTGTATACACTGCACCTATGAACAATGCCAATATACATGAGGTCTGATAATTTGTAAGAAACTGGAACTCCAGTTTGTGAAAACACAATCTGAAGCAGGACTAATGGAGTACTGTTAGCAAGTGGGTTGAAGAACTCAGTCTGACAGGGTAAAACAAAATTCATCAGTTACACAACATGCATCAGATATCTTTAGGACAGTAGCAAACTTGCCTGGCAATGACAGAGCAGAAAGGATTCAGAAGTTGAGAGAGAAGCTGTGATGGTTCCAAGTACTGACCCTCAATTTGGTTCCTTTGATGATGCCTTGTTGTCCAGCATATGGATTCCATGCTGGACTGTTTACATAACAACACACACCTGAGCCCCATCAGGGGCCTAGCATAAGCACCTGGGTTTCTCCAACACTAGTTGCTAGAGTATTGGTCAACCTTTGGCTGCTTAGAGTGGTCTACTCTAGTAGAGCAGTTCTTTGTAGATCCAGTTTGTGTTGGGATTCCTCCTCAGATCTCTGAGGCAAGATTCCTTCCAGCTGCTGCCTGTGTTTGTCCTGAGGAAGTATCCTGACTCCAGTCTTGTGTCAGTCTGCTGCATTTGGGTTCTCTGTGAGCTTGCTCTTTGCTCAACATTGTGACAGATGTGTGTCAGACAATTTCCCATTTGTTCTGTAAATTATTTCCACTCCAGCAGGAAGCTTGTTTGAGATGATTGCAATATTGTGGCAAGAAAGATTGAGAAAAGTATGGAATGATGGCACAGCCTTGTTTGATCCTTATCTGCAATAGAATTAGGTCTGGAGGACTCATTTGTTAGAATCATGGCTTATCTACATTGCTGATGTAGGAAGGAAATAAGTTTGAGGCAATTAAATTTGAGGAGGATAATCCATTGCTTTTTGTGATTGACAAGGTTAAAGCTTTGGCTTTGATAAAATAAAACTTGGGTTGTTTTCTATAGAACAGCTGAGGCTGAGGGAGACCTGATAGAAGTTTATAAGACTGAGAGGTGTAGACAGCCAGTATCCTTTTGCCAGGATCAAAATTTTTAATACTGGAGGGCATGCATCAAGGTGAAAAGGGGCAAGTTCATTGGAGATGTGCAGGGCAAGTTTTCTACACAGAATGGTGGGTACACAATTGTTAAAACTGCAGGTCACATCAAGGCCTACGGCATTTGTAAATGTAAAGATGTTGCCTTCTCTGTAGCAAGGTGAAGGACTGCTAATTTAACATAGAAAGCTCACTGTTAAGAAAATCACAGCTCATAATTGCCCCATATTGCATATTTTTTTATTTTGTTCATGGGGTGCTGACATTGCTGGAAGAGTTGGCATCTCTTGCCCATCGCCCATTGCCCTGAGCTGAGGATGCAGGGAAAGCAACCACTCCAATGGGTCTGAAGTCACACGCAACCACTCCAATGGGTCTGAAGTCACACGCAGAGCACACTGGGTGTGGATGGCACATTTCCTTCCCTGAATCACATGAGCTTTTACAATAACCCAGTCATTTTGAGGAATGTTACAGAGACTAGTTTTAATTCCAGATTCACTTAATTACTTGAATTTAAATTCTTCAGCTGCCATAATAGGTTTCAAATTTTGATCAATCACCATTGTAGCATTGTGGTCAAGTTTAAAATGTGATATTTGTTTAAACTCTTCAAAATTATTTTATTTCAATTTGATTATCAAGACACTTTTATATGTTCCTTTTTCAGCATGCAGTTCAAGACATTATGCCTGATCCTTATGCTGGCTGGACTGGAAGTGTTCTTTCTCAGTGTTATCATGAGCAGGAGCATTATCATATCGAAGACATTTTTTTTTCCCACTGTGACAAAAATTAACTTCACTTCATGGAGAAGCTAACATTTCTGTCTCCATATGGAAGGAACTGGTAAGCCTTTTTAACATATAAGGTATTGTAATTTCAATTAATTCGGCATTAGAATTTATAATGATGGGCTTGAATTCCTTCTCCCCATCCAACTGGATGCAGATCAGAGACTGAATCCTACACCAGGAAATTGGCAGGAGCAACCCAGCTGGTGAGAATCCTTCAGCAGAAGGAACTCTCCCTCACCCACAGGCCCTATTGACCACTCAGTAATAGTCAGAGGGCTGGAAGGTTGTGTGCTCCAGAGGAATGTTCCTTCATGTTGCTACCTGCTCGCCTTAGAGGTTCCAGTTCAAGAAGGGAAAATACCTTCTGGCAGCTCTGCATTCGGGCAGCTGCCTAGTAGTTAGCAAGTCTGCACACCTCCAATGTACCCTCTAACCTTATTTCCACGGATGTCTCTCCCCATAATGGAACCCAGGAAATCTCAGGGCAAGGGTAAAGGAGACCCAATGTTACTTGTCTCAAAAGCAATGCTAAAGAGGCATTTAGACAGGCATATGAACAGGAAGGGATATAGATCCTTTGCAGGCAGATGGGATTAGTTCAAATTGGCATCATGGTCAGCACAGACATTGTGGGCTGAAGGGCCTGTTCCTGTGCTGTACTGTTCTATGTTCCATCTCTTCTCTCCTTTGCTCTTGGAAACTGAATATTTTGCAAGCACATAGGAAGGGGTTTCAGCCTAAATACCTTGAATCCTAATTTCAGAAACATCTGAGGAATACTTCAACCACTGCAAATTTCCTTTATTAAATTTCATTCAGAAAACTTAACAGAATGAAAAATGCTTGTATGCTTCACGTTTGCCATGAACGTTAAAGAGCATTGGATTTCTCATATAATCCCATTTCATAATTTGTACTCAGGATGTGGTTACATTGTTAATTCTGTTAGGCTTTGATTGTTTGGAACGAGTGTTCTCAGTACGATGAATTTGCATATCAATTTTCAATGTTTTTGGTTTCTACAGGACATTTGGCAAAAATGAATGCAGCTGTAGAGTTTTGGAACCAGAAATGATATCTCATGATTTTGATAAATTTTATATTTGGAAAGAATTTGTCAATAAGAAAATGAAGAAGGTTCCAATATGAACAATATTAAAAAGGTAAATCAGTTACAAGCAGTATTTGCAGCATGTGCCATCTTTGCAATACATGGATTTTGCATACTATTCCAAAAGTCTTTCATTTTGGACTTTTCTTGACCTCAGGATGTCCTAAAGCACTTTACATACAAATAATTACTTCTTGGAGGATAATCATTGCTATACTGCCTATAACATAGGGACCAATTTGCACACTGGAAGCTCCCGCAACCAGCAATGAAATAATGAAAAGATCATCTGTTTTTAGGTACTGTTGAATGAGGGATAAATATTGCCAAGGATACTGGGGATAGCTCTCTGGTCATCAAAACAGTGTCATGGAATCTTTCATATCCATTTGAGAGCAGATGTTGGTTTATTGTCTCATCAGAGACTCTGCAGAAGT
>JARFYF010000112.1:70068506-70079764 GCA_030265395.1 Rhina ancylostomus | reverse complement strand
CCCTTTGTCCTCCTCAGGTTCTGTATTTGAAAAATTTGAATCCAAAAGCCACATTGGAAGATTTGTTTTCCTTATTTGTTTCTTTCCAACAAAAGGAAGGCCCTCAACTCCTTTTCCGGTTACTGACAGGTCGAATGAAGGGACAAGCGTTCATTACCTTCCCGAGTATGTATAGCTCTATACTAAGGAAACAAATTTTTTTAAGGAGTAATCACAATGATACTTTGTTAAAACTTCAGAGTAAAATGTCTTTCATTTTTTAATTGGAATATAACAAGAACAGCTTCTTTGTTAAATTAGGTTCTGTTGGTAGTAACTATCTTGAGGGAATGAAAGCTCATTGACTGATAGTTTTATTTTTCATCAGGGTTATAAAGCTAGTGACTGGTAGGTCTTCGCCTTAATGGAAAAAAATGAATATCTGTTACTAGGTAAAAAAGATTAGGTTGTTTATGTGTGCAAATATTGCTAATAGCAATGTTACTGCCACTTAAAAATGTAATTTTCATTAGAACTTGTAAAATGCTGTTGGTACTGACGTAATCTTTTTTGGTACTGAGTTTCTATCACTAGAAGCATTTTCTAAATTGCAAATACAGTAGGAGAATTATCAATTTTCTGTGCAGAGTCCCCTCATGACTGAGTACATGGGAACTATTCATGGAATAATCAGATGAACAGGTTCAATTTTATTCTGTGCGAGACCAGTATCTCTATGTCTCCTGGGTTCTGAATAGAAGTTTTTGCTTTGTTTGCTCATTGACTCTGGCTGGAAGTTTCATATATGTAAACTTAAAGACTTAGTCCAAAGGCCTGCTGAAACTTCACTTTCTAGGCTTTATGGTGAGATTTTGATTTCTGTTGTGAGTTGAATGTATAATGGTCAAAAATTGTAATGAATTATTCCATCTTAATTAGGTGTCGAGTTGGCAATGGAAGCGCTGAACCTGGTGAATGGCTACAATCTAATGGGCAAGCCGATTATCATTGAGTATGGGCAGAATCGATCTAACCAGTGACCTGCAGTTTCAGAACTATGGTCAATGGAAGGAGTTTCAGCACAATGAGGCAGCAAAATACTCAGTCCAAATGCTTTATAAATTGGGAAGTGCCCCTGTGCTGCCCCCCCACCCCACAGGAAACATTTACTTAATTAGTTACAATGCATAGACTTTTAGTTCTGGAAAATATTTACTTTATATAGGCATTGAAAATAACCCTCCCTTATCTGAATAATAAAAAAAAACACAAGCAAAGGGTATGGTTTAACAAAATCACCTTTGGCCTTGCAGTGTTACCTGATATGGTACTGGATCATATGGAACATGATGGTTCCAAGTTTAGTCTTTCACAGTTAACCCTTCTCGGTACAAGTTATATTTGGAGTACTACAATTGAATGAACTGTTCCTTTGTTAAGAGTCAAGAACATATCTAGAGCTTCTGCTCTTGCAGTTAAATGGTTCCAGTTAAGACTACTCATAGTTGAAACACCAGGCAACGTTAATTTTCCAGTTTCAAATGAAAAATAGATATTTGTGCAAGGTACTGCTGGCAGTTGTAAAGAACTACTCTGGTAAAGTCATTGTTTCAGAAGAAGAGGAAAGAAAACTGGGACAGTATATAAAAAGCCACATCTTTAATTCAGGGAACCCTAAGCAAAAAGCTGGTTCATACAGTTCTTTGAATTGCATTTTCACACGGAGATCTTTTTGATTTAAAAAGTTAAGGATTATTTTTAAAAAGTTATATTTTCTGAATGAATAAATCTTGGGCAAAATATCCAATGACCTGAACTTCATTGGAGAAAATAAATCCTAATAAAATGGAAAGGCTTTTGATATACATGGTTAGTTTGTTGTAAAGATCCTACAGAAAACCAGCCCCAGGAATACGGAAATATATTGGTGCTTTTTGTAACCTTAGTTGCAGTTTTTCAGCTTTGTCAAACCTTTTTCACCAGGCCTCTATGTTGTAAGTTTATTCAGAAAATCTAACTTCATCCATTGTTGTATCTCCACCCTCCTAAGAAATCTAACTGTAGACACGAAAAGTAGAAGAACAAGTTTTAACCATGCTCAGCATGTGTATAATGAGGAATGTCTTGTACATTATATTTGTGTTAATTATTGTGATTTTTGTAGATTTGAGGGCAAATTTTCTTGATTATAACATAACAACATTGGTAATAGTACATGCAAAGGCAATTTCAACTCACTGTGGCTCTGATATTAAGTTGTGATGTAAATGAAGTATGTCTAAAGTTGAGATTGATGTTTGATATTCTGCATTGAGATCAAAACTTAATCAACAAGTCTGTTTTTCAGGTTGCTATGTGCCTTCCTATTTGTTAGTCAAAAACTGTGATCCAAAGAGATAACATACTGATTGCTCTACATTCATTTGGGGTGTGGACTTCAGTTGCAATTAAGGAATCGTGATATAAAATATTAACATAAAATATTGAAGTAATCCTTTTTTCCTGGGATTTGTACTTATTACCCATAAATCTCTGGAGACATATCTCTGATGCTGAAGAATTGTGTATTAATGGCATTATGTTACTTGGGACTTCGGTAAGTGATAAAGCATTTTGCTGTGGTCACTTCAAATGTCATCTGTCAGTCAATCTTAAATACATGTGGTTGTTGGGTAAAGATGGATGATTAACCTTCCAACCATGCCCCCACTACCAAATGGAGGTTGCACACTTGTAATTTATGCAGGATATAGAAACAGTTGAATTGGAATTCTTAGAGAATAATGAACTCGTACTTCAAAAGTTGCCAGGAACATTGTCTCCAATTATTGATCAGTTCTATTATTCAGGGATAATAATTGATATTAATCCCAGGTTTTGGCATGTCTTTTAATATTGATACTGCTCGTTGTTGCAATGGTAATTCCTCCCCCCCCCATTCCTTTTGTAAAGCTAATTGTGTAATCTGTTTATAGTATTTTAAAGTAAGTCTTGCAAGTCAAAATATTTTATTACTTTGCATTGAGGGTCTTGTGGGTTTTCAGAGTCAGTAAGAAAGAATGTTGTCAGTTAACTGTCAGTATTGAGGCAGCACAGGAATTTTGTCCTGTTCAAAGATTCCATTGATACACAATAGAACTCTCTTGGAAATTGTAACATAAAGTCTGGCAAAAATAGGCAGCAGGGGAAGAAAACGAAGAGTCGTGTTTGAGGTAAAAATTCCTTAAATGTAGACTTTGTATATATTGTCAGGTAAATAAATTCAAGGCTGTAATCTGACTTTAGGAACCAATTACAATTTCTAAACAACATTATGTGCCATTTCTGATTGTGGATTTACCTGTTGTGTCCTGTTAGTTAATAGATATTTATTCATAAATGTGAAATAATAAAAATGTTTTTGGCCAAAATGAACCCAATTTCCACTGTGCCATTTGTATTTCCTCTTGAGATAGTAAATAACTCATTATTCACTAAATCACATAAGCTGAATTCATTTCAAAACCATCGTAATTCAGTTATTTATACTTCTATAAGTGACATTGACATATAATATCAAATATGGAAGTTTAAGACTTATTAAATAACACATTATGCTGTATTTCTGAATACCACATGAAGTCGACTGACTGAGCTCAGTCTTGCTAGGGTTTCCAGCATTGCACTGTGGAAATTGCTACTCAGTTTTTATACTAAGTTAGACTGGCAAAAGATCTTGAGACCCCGTTAAATGTGTTGATTAGGAGACAATGGGTGCTTTTTGAATTAATCATTTTACTTTAACATTGTTAACATTG
Organism: Rhina ancylostomus; assembly: GCA_030265395.1. Taxonomy (NCBI): domain Eukaryota; kingdom Metazoa; phylum Chordata; class Chondrichthyes; order Rhinopristiformes; family Rhinidae; genus Rhina; species Rhina ancylostomus. Next base: position 70,075,988 of record JARFYF010000112.1, on the reverse strand, counting down.
CTACAAATTAACAAATTTTAACAATGTTATTTTAAATTTCACAGGCATTCATGCGATTAAATTGCTTTACAGCTTCACCAGAAGATGAAACTTCACTCCCATTCTTTTTATTCTGTGAAAGCCAATTAGGGACTCTCTGGGCTGGAGATCTCTGCTGTAAATGATGTAGTGAATCCATTGCTCCCCAGTTCCAGGGTGTAGAGGGCTAGTAAGATTGGCCCTCCACACCAGCCCACATAAGTGTAGGCATCTCCAATCAGTGGCCCAGCTCATTGATCCTGACAGGAAACAGTACAGGATGTTGGACTGAAATCTTAGTTCTATATATTCTACAAAGCCAGGCTCTTGTTCAGTATAAGAGAGAAAGTCTTTAGAATAGCGAGTTGTAACTATAAATCTCACATCATGGATTTTTATTAAAAAGATATGTGGATGAAAATCAAAACTGCAAATACTGGAAATCTGAAATAAAAAAAACTAAAACATAGAAATCCATACCAGTCGGCAGCATCTGTGGAAAGAAAAACCTGAAACATCAACTCCTTTTCTCTTCACACAGATATTGTCTGACCTGTGTGTTGCCAGCATTTTCTCACTTTTATTAATCCATAGTCTTTATTAGCTTTGGTTGATTCACCACATTTGATCTTATGGGATATTTTATAGATTTGAATGAAACTTATCTTGGTCCAAGGATTATATTTATTTTAATGAAACTTGCAAAAAGCAGATGCATTAATAGCTGCAAGGACCAGAGCTCAGTGATTTAAATTTTGAGAACAAAGAGCTGAGAAATAGTAGAGTATCAACAGTTCAATTTTCTGCCAAATTTGGCAAACGGGGTTAATCTGTGTGTATTACCTTCTGCATGCAAGTTTCAAGTGATGCAATCATCACACAATTTTATGAACACAGAAACATGAAACAGAAGCAGGAGTACGCCATTTGGTCCCATATGCCTGCTCTGCATTCAATGAGATTGCCAGCTTTTTCTTGCACTGACCCCAAATCCTCATTCAGTTTTTATCTAAAAATCTATCCATGTCTTGAATATACTGAGCAACTGAGACTCCAAAGCCCTCTTTGGCAGAGAATGTCAAATTTACAAATCTTTGGGTTAAAAAAATTCTCTCAATCCTGAATAGTCAATCCCTTATTCTGAGACCGTGCCCCCTGATCCTCTTGCCCTGTCAAGTCCCAGAGGGCTATTTTATGTTTCAATGAGATCATTATTCTAAACTTGAACTTTTTTAATGCTATGTTTAATTTCGCCTGCCATCTCAAGATTAATCTGGTAAACCTTTGCTGAGCTCCCTCTATTAGAAGTATATACTTGGGTACGGAGACCAGACCTGTACACAGTCTTGCTAAGGCTGCATATCAATTATAACATCTGTAATCTAGTGCCTGGGATCCTCTTACAATAAAGGTAATCATTGCCTTGCTAATTGCATGCTGAAAATGGATGATGTTAAATTTCAGTGGTGGGTTTGCATGGAAGAAAGTCATTGAGAACTATTTTTTCTGCCTGGCATCCCTATTTGAGTTGTCCATTGATATATCAAGATAGTGAGAAATTGGGTAGTGCTTATGTTTGAAGGGACCTAGGAATGCTTGTGCACTGAAAGCTAAATCAAGTACAATAAGCAATTAGGAAGGCAAATGGTACATTAACCTGCAATTGTAAAGGACTTGGGTGAGACTGCATGTGGAACATTGTGTACAGTTTTGGTATAGAGTGAGTGTAGCTAAGCTTCATACACCCAAAGTGGGTTTGTTGTTTTAGAGATTGAGTAGCCAAACCTGTATTTTCTATAGTAGAGTGATAGATCTCATAAAACTTGCACAATTCTTGCAGGAAATAAATCAAACCTCCAGATGTTGGAAATTCTGAAATTAAAACAAAAATTGTTGGAAACACTTAGCTTTTTTTCTGTTTCTATGTGCTGCCCGAGCTGTTGAGTGTTTCCAGCATTTTCTGGTTTATTTCAAAAATCTTAAAGCTTGACGGGCTGGATGCAGTAAGGATGTTTTCACTGTCTGATCTAAATGATCAGGCAGTGAAATAATGTAAATATTCTTACAACTGTTTTAAGTGTTACTATTATAGAAATTTGAATATGGAAATGGGCCCTTTGGCCCAACTGGTCCCTGCCAACCAAGATGCCCCATCCAAGCTAGTCCCATTTGGCCCATAACCTTCTGAACCTTTCCAATCCATGTACCTGTCCAACTGTCTTTTAAAGTTGTTAGTTTACCTGCCTCAACCACTTTCTCTGGCAGCTGATTCCACATAGATACCACCCTTTGTGTTTAAAAAAAGTTGCCCCTCAGGTTCCTCTTAAATCTTTCCCCTCACCTTAAACTTATGCCCTCTAGTTCTTGATACCCCAATTATGGGGAAAGACTAGGTAGGTTCACACTATTTTCCTTATGATTTTCTGCATGTCTACAAGATAACCTCTCAGTCTTCTACACTAAGGAATAAGCCCCAGCCTGTCCAACCTCTCCCTACAACTCAGTCCCTCAACTCCTGGCAGCATCCTTGTAAATCTTTTCTGCACTCTTTCCAGTTTAGTAATATCTTTCCTCTTTAGCAGGGTGACCAAAAGTGAGCACAATCCTCCAAGTACTGCCTCACCAGTGTCCTGTACAACCACATCATGACCTCCCAACTTTCATACTCAATGCTTTGACTTATGAAGGCCAGCATGCCAAAAGTCTTCTTCACCACCCTGTCTACCTGTGACTCCACTTTCAGTTTCAGGAGGAGATTAGAACAGAAAGAGTGCCTCATATTCTGCCCGGGTAGTCTACAACCCAACAGTATGAACATTCAGTTATTTAATTCTTCAATCTCAAATAACATGCTACCTCTCTGAAACTTTCTCTATCCAACTAATCCACCCAGTTCCTCCAACACAGCATCCCCCACCCACCTCACCCAACCCCAGCTCCCAGCCCCTGATCACCCTGTAATCTCTCTAGCTATGTGTGACTCTGGGCCCAAAATTATGTGTTTAACTCTAAACTGCCTTTGTGGAACAATTAGGAAAAAGCTGTAAATGTTGGTCTTGCCAACAATGCCTACTAGGCATGAATGAACAGAGCAAGGCTGAGTGACTAATTAAGGGTTGTAACTGTGAAATTGTCCCAGAGAGACAAGGCTGTTCAGGACTAGGGCAGGAAGGATCCTTGGATGGACCATTGGTCAAGGGCTAGATGGGCTTAGTGAGCATCTAAGAGTCAACAGGTGAGGAAGATGAATGGACATTCTGGGTTTGTGAATAAAGTTCATGAGATCTTAGCATTTGTTGTGGATGTGAGGCAGGACGTTTAAGTAATCTTTTGGTGTGGCTTAAAGAAGCCAAGAGTTCTTTTTCTTCTCTGAAGTGAATGATCCAGCAGCAAAAAGAGAGGTTGCTCCCTTATACAGTGGCCTTACACTTGAGGGAGCATCAGTTATGGGGAGGCATAATGAGGGGAGTGATCTGGATGGAACAGAACATTATTTTTTATGGAGATATAGGCATCAAATGAGAAGATAAGGGGGTCAATATATTATTCAAAAAGTGCAGAATTATTGGTATAAATGGAGAACTGAAAGGATAGTCAAATGGAGTGGCCTTATCCCCAAACGTAGAAGCAAGGGGATTACAAGCTGTTGTTGATTCACCAAAAGTTTCCCAAATAATCAGCACGTTATCGACCTCAGAATGTGTATGGTTAGAAACTTTACCCTCAGTGAATAGCTGAATAACATCCATTAAACAGCAGCAGTATACATAGATTAATTATTAATTTGCTTCAGTCCCAACACTGAAGCAGAATTGGTGGTGAACAGCTACAAATACAATAAATTCTGAGATATGTCCTTCATTCATGTTAGGACAAAAATCTCAATTAACTGAAATTTCCCACAGGCGAATCAAAAAAAAATCTCTTTGCTTATTTATGTCACTGAGTACATCTTGATTGGTCAGTGGAAAGTTTCAGCCAGTCTTGATGCATTTAGAGAGAGTTCAGTAAATAGGAAAGAATTTTTGAGTCTTCCATGATAGGAAGACTCAAAAAAAATCATGATAGGCATCCACTAAACAACACTTCACCTAAGTTGTCTGAAATACACCTTAAGAAAAATCCTTTCAACTGTCCTAAGGACTTTGCCAAGAATGAGACCTTCTCATCATGATTCGAACCAATGGATGTACACTGTCAATAAAAGTCTTTCAAAGATTACATTCCCTTCGGGATTGCACTGGAACCTAAAGCAGATAATAATTCAAACATAAAAGAGATTCATTTTATTAGTTGGCTTGGGAATATCTAGAAAGCTGAAGACCAGCATGAGAAAAAGTTCAAGATAGAAGAAAATATATAAATTTCTTCTGTGAAAATGAACTGAACAGTATTCTATTCATAGAATATGAATAAAATTTTGAAATATAAAAATTATATGAATATAAAATCAAAAAAAACAATGTGCTTGTGGATGCAATGAGAAAGAAGTGTTGACTTATATGTAAGTCAGATCTTGATTTGATGTACAATTAATCAGCTCATGTCAATGTAAGTTGGTGTAAAACCATAGTCTCCTTAAAACTGTTTATTCATTCTCACTCTTTCACTAATCTGCTTGTTGCTAATAAAGTGGAAAGACAGTGTGTATCCTTGTCAAATCTGGCTAGTGGCTTATCTGGGAAGACAGCATGACATTTACTAAGTATTCAAGTCATGTGTGCTTCCTGCAAAGATAACACCATAAAATTGGTGAAGGTATGAGGCATTCTTAAAATGTAACCAGACATTGGAGTATACATGCAAATTCTTCAACCTGACTGAACAGAGTTTTTAAGGAAATGGATTGAACAATTAGACAAACAATGTCTCAAAAACATAGTCCAGCTGTCCTAACATTCTATATTTCCTTGGTCCACCAGTTCAAATTTATTCAAGAGTCTTCAAACATTATGAAAAATAAATTCTGATGATGAACCATATTAACCATCAGTGTCATAGTTTCCCTTTCTTCCTCACCTCTTTAACCTGCTTATCTCCTATCTATCTTTTCAGTCCAAATTAAGGGCTTTGATGCAAAATGTTGACTGATCATTTTCCTCCACAGCTGCTGCCTGACCTGCTGAGTTCCTCCAATAGCTCATTTTATGCTCCATTATCATTGTTTTGGTAAAAGAGTCAGAGTTCAGCATATCAATTCAGAAAAGTGGCTCACAGCTTGGATATATTCAAAGGTTTCAATTTAAAAGAATCAGACAAGGGGTTAAAATCTTGAAAATGGAAATTGTGCTTCAGTTCTGCTATTTTCCGAACCTTCACAATAACTATGGTGTTGATTCAAGCCATTGGCTTAAAGCAGATTGGTCCTACTCAAGAGGTTAAGCTCATAACATGTTGATATCATTGGCACTGCAATGTAATTTTAACAGGAAGGGTAGAATGTCACGGAGTAATACAGCACAGAAATAGGCCTTTCAGTCCAACCCGTCTATGCTGACCAAGATGCCCATCGAAGCTAGTCCCATTTGCCCATGATTAGCCCATATCCCTCCAAGTCCAAGCAGTAGAAGCACAGCAGGAGGAAGAGACTGGCCAGAGGAGACTAAGGTAAATGTCTTTCTCTTTGAGCTATTGTGGTTGAAGAAAACCATGAGTGGTTTTCACCGGCTCCTCAAGTAGTCTTTGGTTCTCTCCAGCCATAGTTTCCTCTCAATCACATGAAAATCTGAGCCAATTCATATTGGCTGCATACAAAGGACAATTGCCCTTGCCCTTCTTCATTCACCCACTATCATGAACCATTCACATACATCCCCAGCTCTGGCCTCCTACAGCCAAAGAGCTGCTGTCACTCACCAGTCAGGTAATATATCTGCTCAGGTCAAACCAGTTTCCTTTAAATGTCCTGAAGAAGGGTCCTAACCCAAAACATTGATGCCTGCTTTTCTCCACAGATCCTGCCTGGCCTGCTGAGTTCCTCCAGCATGATCGTGTTTTTCATCTTTCCTTTAAATGAGACAGGTTTCACTTAACTAAGATAAGCAATGGGCCCCCTTCCTGCCACCACCCCAATCTCTGGTGTGGTAACAAATGAAGCTAAGAGCACAGACTCCCAGCAGCCATAATCTATGCAAAGAGTGTAATTACCAAAGAGTTACACCCAAAAGAGTTTTCTAAAATTTAAGTAGTGTAGCTGCTAGCTACACTGAATAAAGACACGAGACACTTGTTTGAAGTCCAAGAGTCGAACGAATGACTGGGGTGCGCTGCCCCTTTAATAAACACAGTTCCCGCGCTGACGTCATGCGACCCTCCCGCGCGCGGGCTCCACTAGCCCAACAAAGAAGGAGTGCCCCGCCCCATCTTGTGTCGGGGCCTCCGACGACGCTCGCGATCATGGGAGCCGGTTCGTGAAAGGTAAGTCGCCACACCACCACCAATTTTTGTGTTATCCACAAATGTACTAGTCATTCCTCTTACATTCACATCCAAGTTGTTAATACATATCACAAAAAACAAAAATCCCAACACTGATCCCTGAAGTATATCACTAGTCACAGATTTGTAATCAGAAAAGTATTCCTTCGCCACTGCAGTCTGCTTTTTATCACCAAGCCAATTTTGGATCCTACCATCCACCTCATCTTAGATTTCATGTGCCATAACATTCTGGACAAGCCTACCATGCAGAATATTGTCACAAGCCTTACTAAATCCATGCAGACAATATCTACTGCCCTGCCTCCATCAATCTTCTTAGTTACCTCCTCAAAAGACTTAATCAAATTAGTGAGACAGGATTTCTGCTACACAAGGCCATGTTGACGCTCCCTGCTTTTCCAGATATGTATCAGTCTTGTCCCTTAGAGCTTTCTTCAATAGTTTCCCTCCCATTGAAGGAAAGCTTAGCAGCCTGTAGTTATCTGGGTTTTCTCTGTTGCTCTTCTTATTAAAAGAACAAAATTAGCCATCCTCCTGTCTTCTAGTACTTCACCTGTAGCTGACCAAGCTGCAAAAATCTCCATCATGGCCTCACAAATCTCATCCCTTACTTCTTACAGCTTCCTGAGATACATCTCATTCAACGCTGGGGATTAATCCATATTTATGCCTTCCAAGACATCTAAATGCTTCACCTTCTTTATACTAGGTTTCAGTGCTATAAATAAAAGTCTGTGCAATGCAAGCAGTCTACTGCCAATGTGACCTGAGTAAATTTTACCATCAGAATGTATTTACTGTAATAATGAGTGGTGGATTGTATTATTGTATGAAGGAACTCACATTGCATCTAAAAAATTCTCTCATTGTCACGGACCACACATGCCCACATGGCATCCGATGACTTTCAGAATGAATATCGTTAAATAGGTGCATGTACACAAAGCAGATTCAGGGCACAAGTCCCTTTAACAAAAACAGCAGCTCTCTGCATTACTTTGGGAAGAGAAATGACAAATGCAG
>JARFYF010000112.1:69970609-69992521 GCA_030265395.1 Rhina ancylostomus | reverse complement strand
CATTTCCTGTGTACATCCTGTCCTTGGGCTGGACAGACAAGCAATAGTGGCTGTACAGTCCCATACAGGTGGAAGGGAGTAGCTTGTGCCATCCTCAACTGTGACTACGGGACCAATGAAGGCTCATACCATCAGGTCAAAAATGATTAAGGAAACCTCCTAATTACAACCCACTATCCTTTCTCAACATATGAGTCAGTGCTCCTTGACATTAAAGAGCATATGGAAGGAGGGATTGAAATTAGCAAGAGATCAGAATATACTGTGGGTGGGGGTCTTCAGTGTCCATCACCAAAAGTGGTTTGCAGCACCAGCACTGACATAGATAGCTGTGCCTGCAGGAAGTAGTGAGAGAACCACTACAAGGGATAAACCTACAACCTCATCCTCACCGATCTGCTTGTGGCATTTGTGTTGGTAGAAGAGACCATCAAGCACTTTGTGAAGACAAAGTCCATTTTAGCACTGCATATACTCTCCATCACCTTGTATGGCACTACAGACGTGCTGAATATCTGGCAGATTGAAAATGGGCACGTCATCAGCAGGTCATCTCCATCACAATCTGTAACCTTGCATCCCTCACTCTACCGGTACTGCCCAATCAGGAGATCAAGCTTGGTTCAGTGAAGAGTGCAGAAGGACATGTCAGGAACAGCACCAGACATACCTAAAAATTATGAGCTGAATGAATCTACAGTACTGAACTGTAAGCATGCTAGAACTGTAAGCGTGCTAAACAGCAAAAACCAAATGCAATAGGAAGAGCTAAGCAATGTCAAGGTCAACAGATCAGATCAAAGCTCTGTAGTTCTGTCACATCTGGTCTGGACAGTTAACAGGAGAACCAGAACACCTCCATCCTCAACAATGGCAGGACCCAACATGTGAGTGCGAGAGACAAGGCTGAAACACGTTTAACCAGAAGTGCCAAATAGCTGATCCTCCAGGCTTTCTCCTGAGATCCTCACTACAGCAGGAAGTTTAATTCTCTCCATGTGATATCAAGAAATAACCGAGAACATTGAGCACAATGTCTTGTCTGTAGTACACAAGACCTGCCCTCCAGAATTAGCTGTATCACACTTCAATCCACTTTTTCCTTGTACATTTACAACTTTGGCAGCTGCCCTACTGTGTGGAAAATTGCCAGTTGTGTCCTGTTCACAAAAAGCAAAGCAAAAACAACCAATCTAACTACTGCCTAATCATTCTCCTCTCAACCATCAGCAAAGTGATGGAAACCATCATCAACAGTGCTACCAAGTGGCACATGTTCACCAATAACCTCTCAACAATGTATAGTTTGGGTTTAATCAGGAGCACTGGGCTCAGGTCTCATCACTGCTTTGGTCCAACCATGGATCATGGAGCTGGATTCCAGAGGTGAGTTCAGAATGACTGATCTTAAAATCAAAGCAGCATTTCATAAAAAGTGGCATCAAGGATCCCTGGTAAAACTGTAGTTAATGGCCATCAGGGGTAAAGGACTTGAAGATTAGTCAGCCTAGCCCTAAGAAATCACTGCAGAAATTTCTCTAGGGTGTGGCTTTATCTGCTACATCAATGATCTTTCCATCATAAGGTCAGAAGTAGGGATATTCACTGATGATTGCACAATGTTCAATTTCATTTGCAACTCATAAATAAAAGAATCAGTTCATACCTGTATGCAGCAAAACCAAGACCACATTCAGGCATGAGCTGGTAAGTGGCAAGTAACACATAAGCCAAAAAAAGGGCTGGGCAATAACCATCTGCCACAAGTGAGAGTGGAACTATCTACCCCTGAAGTTCAATGTCATCTTCACCTAGACCTCACTATCAACATCCTGTTGAACAGAAACTCAGGTGGACTACCGACAAATTTGCAGCATCTGCAAGTTTTTGACTTTCATTTTCAGTGATGTAAATACCGCAGCTGCAAGAGCAGGTCAGGGGATGACTCATCTCTTGATGTACCAAAACCTTTCCAATATCTACTAAATCACAAGTTAGGAACATAATGGCATACCCTCCACTTGCCTGAATGAACACAGCATCAGCAAAACCCAAGAAGTTCAGCACTATCTAGTACAAACCTTGATGGTATCACATCAATTACTCTAAACATTCATTCCCTATATCACTGGTGTACAGTTGCTCTAGTGTGCACCACCTGCAAAATGCATGGCAGTTACTCTCCCATTGGCTATTCTGACAGATCACTTCAAATCTGCAACCTCTACTACTAAGAAGGACAAGGACAGCAAACACAATGGAATGTCACCAGCTACAGGGTCACCATCAAGTCACACATCATCCTGACTTGGATATGTCGCTGGTCCTTCAATGTCAGAGGATCTAAATCCTGGAACTCTGCCCAATAGCACTGTGTGAGTACATCTATCAGGCAGTGTACAACAATTCAAGGAGGCTTACTACCACCTTCTAAAGTGCACTTTGGGAGAGGAAATAATTGCAGGCCTTGCCAGTGATGCCCAGATCCCAAAAAATGAATAAATGCAAACAAAATTAACTGCATGGCTTCACTGTAGCATATATTTGAATTGAATCCTTAAACATCTCTGCCTTCCACCTTTTTCTCACCCATTAAAACACTTGCCTAGAGATTGGACTTCGGGCTTTTTGGTGCACTAAATGAGTGCTATGTATAGCACTGATGCAAATCAGAAGAAAAAATAAAAAATTAAGACATCCTTGCTTTAAAATATTGTTATCAAGGTTTGCTCCCTCTTAAGAGCTACGAAAACTGAACTGCATACATCATAGATGCCAACTGCTTTCTTACAGCTATTGTGTCATTCACTTGCTAATCCATTGGAAATGGGTTATTGCTTTTGAAGTGTTTGCTTCCTAGCAACCTGGAGATGAGGTAGAACAAGTGTAGGGGGGGGAGAGGTGGATAAATGGTGACGGCAGTAGGTAACAGTATATGTTTCTCTCCCTTTCCAGATTTATGGGGCAGGTGGTCCCAAGTCCCCATAATAAGACCTTCCACGGGGAGGTGGGGGCGGTCTGCAAATTGCAGCTAATAGTTCAATGATGAGTTGATCTTTGCAGAAGGCAGCTTAAAATTTCAGTGGATGCATTTTTACATATAAAAACAATGTTCCTGCACAAGACACTATGCATGTTTGTGCACTTTGTTTTATTGTGAATTATTTCTGATAATGGTTGCACCTTTTTGATCCATTTTCAGACCTTAAATAATTAAACTGAGCTGCACTTATTGAAGATTTCATCATGTGCTGGAAATATGACAGGGAAGCCAAACCTGCATTAGGGTGAATCACAAAATGAAGTGTTCAATCCAATTTGTCATTAGTGGGGACTCCAATAAGAAATGAGAGCAAATACTTCAGAACAGATACAAGATGATTTTTATGGTCAATTTATGCATAAGAACAGGAACATATAGGTCCAATTTCTAAGCACCTACATCCAATTTTTTTTTGACTTGGTGTCAGTTTTTGTCTGAGTATACTGCTGCTGCCTTGGGATGTTTCTTCTGTTATTGAAATTAAAATTGATTCAGGTGCTGTTACATTTCAAGTAAATATAGATCTAAAATAAATAATTATTTAATAAATCAGGTCATCGTGAAAACTTAACACCTTCAGAATTCTCAAGTAGTTTTCTTCTCTTCCTGCTTTGTATTGTTCCTGAAGTATAGAGCCTCATGCCCCATAAAAACACATGGCTGTTAATGAGAATGTAATAATTTAATGTTGCATATTTCTTTCATTTCATGTTTTGCAGAAATGGTTATGAGTTATTAGTAATTATGCTCAGCCTTTGAGGATTGCACAGTAACCTTTGGTTAAAACTAGAACAAAATGGAAGTATGAAAGGAAATCTAACTGAAAATCAGCAAGAACACTTCTGTTCAACTGAACATTTTTTAATTAATCAGCTATATTTTGAATAATACTATGGAAGTCCTCAAATGCTATGAGATTTCTCTTGTTGTATCTTGTCCCTTTACTATCTGCCTCTTTCCTTCCATTTATGCTTGTAATTTTAATTCTCGATCTTGTATTTTTGTCGTTCTCCCTGAATTACTTTGTGTGAATTTTGCTGTCAGTTTGTTTTCTCATATTCCGTTTCCTTCTTTCTCATATCTTTGGTATTGTTTTCTGAATTCCTTGTGAAATCTACTTTTACTTGTTAAACCCTAGCATTTTGAATTTACAGGCAATATTAGAGAGGTGTCCTGTGTCCTGCCCCTTTCCTCCCGTTTGGAGTTCTCAGCCCAGTTTTCGCTCAGGATGCTTTGCCACTTAAAAGGTCTGCTTTCAATTCTGAACTTCAAGTCCTCACTCCACACTGTGAATAACTGTCTGGGGACAATGGTGATGTTAACCTCTTCAGAATGGTTCTATCATTCCTCCTTTAGTCTGTACTCACTCCAACCATTAACCACCCCTGGCTATGCTACTGCTGCCATGCATGTTTAGAGAGAACCTCACCTTCTCTGTTGGAGATACCTAACCACTGTGGCATGCTTAAAAATGAGAAACTGCATTAAGAATGTTAACACATTTTCTACCGGTAAACTTCCTTGCCAACTCCCATGTTACGAAGATATGAATGAACAATGAGAAAACTTGTTACATGCATTATGTTCATTCTATAACTGAGGAGTTTCTGGTGTTTGCTGCTTGCATATAGATCTATAGAAAATATTTTACAAAGGCAATGTGCAGGTGGATTGCAACTTGATTTTCTTTGATATAGGACCTAAATGAAACCTATGAGATTGTACACACTGATTCTGTTTTGGAAAGTAGTTTAGAACGAATCCAAAATAACACAGAATGTGATTATAATTGTAGTATTAATTAAAACAGATTCAAGAATTAGAATTGGTTTATTATTATCACATGTACTGAGATACAGTGAAAAGCATAGTTTTGCAAGCCATCCATACAAATCATTTCAAAACATAAGTACGTTGAAGTAGTACAAGGGAAAAGCAATAACAGAAGGCAGACTAAAGTGTTACAGTTATAGAGAAAGTGCAGTGCAGGTAGGCAATGAGGTGCAAGGGCCATGATGGGGTAGATTGTGATGTCAAGAGACCTGTTCAAGTGTTTGATCACAGCTGGATAAAAGTCATCCTTGACCATGTTTCCAAGCTTTTGTATCTGCCCAATGGAAGGGAAGAAAAGAGAGAATGACCAGGATGGAAGGGGTCTTTGATTATGCTGGCTGCTTTTCCAATGCAGCAAAAGTATAGAGAGCATTTTGTTACCCCAAATACTAAAGGCAATTCTCAGACTAGTAACTTGATTCCAAGCTTTGATTGGTACTCTGTGAAAAGTTATCTGATCTACCCCTAGGAAAGGCTTAGGGTATCTGTGAATGTTGTCATGAGGGGAGAAATATCAGCCCTGATTCCTGTTTGTAATCACCATATAGTGATTTCCCATAGAAGAGTACACATATTCATTCACATACATGTACACTGAACACTGGATTAAGCTGGGCTCTAAAGCATCTCATGGTTGAATATCTTGCTTATACTCTCTTTTCACTCTTGAAAATGTTTGAGGGCTTTCCTACTCTGACAAAGAGTCGAGACCTTGTAATTATATGTTCCTCATTGTATATTGTCAGTATAGTCAAAAGTCCCATTTTAAGTCAATCCAAACACAAGTAAAGGACTAAATGGGAACATAATGAGTTAACAGCCATGAAGCAAAATCCTTTTCTGCTTCACAGTATCTGGATTTTCAGAATAGGAATTGTTTGACTCACCAAAAGTCAGTGATGAGTCATTTTAGTTTTTGATGCATCTAAAAGTGCTGGTGATGAAGAAAAGTTTGGTCGTGGAGTTATGATGTATTTTAAGGAGTGCTGAAGGAATTACAAACTGGAATTATGATAACTGTGTAAGAGAGTTATATCACAGTTAGAATAGCACCTCTCCTTGTGCCCCCTCCTGCCCATACTTCCTCCCTTCTTTCTAATCATAATGATCTCTATTCAAAAACACACTAGTTAAATTTTCAGACGAAACTATTCAACTACAGGAATGAAATATGGTAATTTTGCCTAACCTACGCTTTTTGTGACTATTGAAAAATGAGATAGAACAGGATGTAAAACCAACATTTGATCTTGTCAGTCTTCCAGAAGACAGGTTAGGTTAAAATAACCATGACAGTTTTGCTTTTGAACATAATAGTTCAAACTAGGAAGATTTCTAGTGGACTAAAATTGACCCGAGCATTGTGGGTTGGGTAAACTGGAGACACATTGCTTACTGAATTTACCATTGAGTTGGAATCTCACGGTCATTGCCTTTGGTTAACCTTTGTAGTATTAGTGTATGAAAGTAATTCTGTGATTGAATGAATGCTTGTTCTCTTCTCTAACAAGATCTTAATGCCTCAGTTAAATGCTGTTGTTCAACACAGGTAGGTGTCATTCATGAACTCTGCATTTCTTCACGTTATTTTCAAGTATGTTATAGATTTAAAAATGAAAGAAGAGAATGAGTCAATTGTTTTAGATTGAAAAATATAGGTTTAAAACTGAAATACAGCTAACTTCCTTTTAGTATTACATTGTTATAAGATTAAGAGAAATATCACGTAGAATTTGCAATAACTTGTGTCGATAATACCAACTGAGTTTCAATCTTAAACAGACTGGAGTGTAATGTCTTTAATGCTATCATGTAATTCTTGTACTGCACCGTTTAACTATTGTTAACATGTTTACAGATTAACAACTGTGCTAAGGTGCCACATGTAGGAATTTAACATGTAATTCATTACCAAATGCAATTAAACTAGATCATTTCAAATGGTCCTCTGTGGCTTTGGTAGAATGTCTGCACAATGTGCATGAAATAACAGAAATTGGAATGATTTTATTTTTCTTTAATTTGTATAACAGGAACATTATGTTTAAAGTTTGCTTCCTAATACATTGTACACCAACATTCACTGGAAAATTAAATTTAAAGAAAAGATTTTTAAAAAAGTTTTGACCACCACTCCCAACCCCCTAACTCCTACCTCCTTCCAAACCCACTTCAGATCTTAAAAGTTTACTATTTCCAAGAGTTTCAAATCTTACTTAATATAGCTTGGATCTTAAAATATTCCTATTTCCAAGAATTTTCAATCTTACTTTATATAGCTCAGATGGATAAATGATACAGTTGCCCCATAGAAAACTGGAAGTCAAGACTTTGTGCAAGGGGAGGTTGGTATATTTGGTTTCAAAGGGTAAAAAGTGATGATCTACCTTAGACAGAAATTGATGTACAGTTAGGTACTATAGGAATCAAGGGATACAGTGTTAGTGCAGGAAAATGTAGCTGAAGTAAAAGACAAGCTTTGATTTTACTGAATAGCAGAACGGGAACAAGGGGCCAAGTGGTCTACTTTTGTTTCTGTTTTTTATGTTTTTCTGATCACTTTTTGGTAGAAAGTGCATACTTGATCATGTGAAAAAATTAAGACTTAACAGTCATGGGGCCATGTTCAATTAGCCTGAAGATGATTGCTGTTTAGGTCTACACATCAAGAATGGCAGAGCGGGCTGAAGGGACTGAGTGGCCTACATCTGCTCCTAATTGTTCCTATGTTTGGGTGAGTTGGAATATACAGTTGGAACTTGTGTAAAAGTCAGTACCAAAACAATTCCTGTTCTCAGCAGAGAGTGTACCATCTGAAATCCCTTTGCAGTGCACGTTTGCATTTATTTTGAGATTTGGAACCTAGATTTGTCTCAGCTGGAGCAACAAAAATGGGTATCATCTTTGCTGTAGATTGGAGGTCTCAAATACTCTTATCAATCAAATGCCAGCCTTTGAAAAGTTTTTTGGACTTCTGATGGTAGTTTTTGCTGATCGTGAAATCGGAGCCCAATAAGCTAAACATCAAAGTATTGCAGAAGCTGGAAATCTAAAATAAAACAGAAAATGCTGAGAGTACTCAACAGGTAGTGCAGGTGCCTCTGTGGAAGGAAAAAAGTTAGCATTTCAGTTTGTTGATCTCAGTTCTGATGAAAGGTCTATTTGATGAACCTTGAATGGTTCCTCTTACACAGAAGCTAACTGAACTGCTGCATGTTCCCAGAACTTTTTGTTTTATCTCAGTAAATTAAAACTTCTTTAAGGCCTCTAAACAAATTTGAGTTCAGTAACAATTATCTTACATGAATTACAGAGAAGAATTACTCTGATTAATATTTAGTGAATGAAGAAGTATGTTTAAGAGATTTATAGTTCAAATATTTAAAGGAAAATTGTAAATGTGCTCTTTGAGTAAGTTTGCAATTATCCTAAAAATAGAATTTTATATGTTTCAATGTAACTGCAACATCAATTCAAACAATTCATTCCCCTGAAAACCACATGATGTTGAGATACGGCTGCTTTAGTGTGACCAGGTGTCATTGTTGTACACTGCAATGTTTATGTAGCTTTATGAACTCTTTTTTTCTTTCCACTGAGATTCTGAAATATTGTTTTGCTTTGCTTTTTATTTTTTAATATGGTTACCTGAGCAGCAATCTGAACTGTTTTCAACAAGCCAAAGAAAAGATTGCTTGGAAACAGAAGAAAGTGAAGAGGAAGAGAAAGAGGAACAGGAGGAGGAGGGAGGCTGCAGAACACGATCATGTTCCACCAGTCTCAGCACAGCTTCAGGATATTCAGATGGCGTGAATGAAGAACGTATTGTGTCCTCCAGCTTAGTATTGAGCAGGTTCTTAGTTCCATTTTGTGCTTAATATATTGTATATTCCATGTCTGCAGACAAATTATAGCAAGATAGAAACAAAGCTTTCAATCACTGGTATGTGAATTGCTGTAAAATAACTTTGGTGAATTTTTTTCCTTCCTCTCCATAGTAACAAGCGAAAGCAGAGTCCAAAAGGTAAAAGCCGAAATAAAAAACGCTTTAAAGAAAAAACAGAAAAATTAGTCCTTCCTGATACAATCCAACCAATGGAATCTGGCTTGGTCAATTCTACCAGAGAAAGGCAAAGCAACAGCAGTGATGATGACCTCATCATCATAGATAATGAAAATATCCAGAAATTTAAAGACGTTCCCCAAAGCACCAAGAAGGAAAAAATAGAACCCATGGAGTACTCTGGTCTCCCTGAAGATAATTGTGAGAATAAAATAATTAAGGAAAACGGTTCAACCAGTGATGGGTCATTTAATCATGTCTCCACAGAAAATATACTTATTTCGGAAGGAACACAGACCAATAAACTTCCTGTTATAAAGAAAATTGAAACAAATTCTAGTGGCACAAATGAGCCCACATACTCCCATTTTAATCTCGGGTCCCAGGGAAGTACTGTAACAGAGAGAGTTCATGAGATTACTCTTGATTCAACAAAGTATACTCCATCTACAGTACAATTTCTGGAGAACCAACTGGACCATGCAAGAAATTTATTGGATGAAATAACTGCAGAAAGAGATTGCTTTAGGAAGCAAAATGAAGAACATACCATTGCATTAAAGCAGATAACTAAACAACTGCTGGAATATCAAGAAAATGAGAGACAACATCAAAGTAAAATGAATAAAGAAGCTAATGGGCCTGAAATCTGGAGTCTTGAGGAGATGAGAGCACATTACGAGAAAATAATTGAAGATCGCGATTCTTTGACTCGGCAGTTAGAAGATGCAACAAAGGGGATGGAAAATTGCTCCTTCGAAAGGGATCTTTTGAAAGAAAAGGTAATGTCTGCTCAAAGGCAGAAACAAGGTGGTCTTGGTAAATGGTTTTTCACATTTGAAGGATGATAATGGTGTTCCTCAATGTCATTACTGGAACTACTGCTTTTGATAATATTAATAACTCAGATGCAGTGTGCAGAGTAAAATTTTCATATTGCAGATGATACAATGCTTGACATTATGCAAAGTGGCGAAGCAGAGAATTATAGACTACAGGCAAAGATAGGCTGCCAGAATGTCTAAATAAGTGGCAGATAAAATTTAGAGAACCAAAAAATGCCACACTTTGGCAGAAAGAATAAGGAGATACAGTATAAACTAAGTGGTGTGGTTCTAAAGTGTGTGAGAAACGTGGGTGTATGTGCATAAATCATTGAAAGTGGAAGGGCCTCTGTTGCATCTATACAATTACCTAGTTGAAAGCTGGATCTCACTTTGCGGGAATTGAAGCAACAGGCCTGTATGGAGACATTGTGCCGTTATTGGGGCAGAAGCTGGAACCTTGTTATTGCAGATTGTCAGCGCATAGAGTTCACACACCAGCTGTCTATTGTCATTGTCATAAGGCCACTAATCAACCCTATTGTTGCAAAGGAGAGCTGAGTATATTCATGAAATGTTAGCATGAGTGGTCATACCTGCAAGGGGGTATTTGTGTCTGGGCAACCAGTAGATTCTATTGTGAATTTTCCTCTGCAATGGATGGTTTCTGATCTCAAATATAAGTGCAGCATTTTAATGCATTGGTAACTGGCATTTATTTATTTTTACTCTAATAATGTTTAGTACACCAAGCTGAGAGATGAGGAAAAGGCCAACAATAAAGAAAGGGCCAGGTATTTACTGTAAGTTTCAGTGGCTGGAAATTTAGTTCACTGACACGCTGGAAAGAAAGAATATTTTTCTTGAAATAATCATTAAAACCATTTTGGATATTGGGGAAAGCTAATATGAAAAGAAGAAATTTAAAAGCAAAACATTCATATTTCACAAGTTGCAAATGTATGATAAATGTTAAATAGTAGAATTTACTGTGTCCAACAATCCTTATTAGGACTGCCTGTGTTTCCAAATCATTTATATTCATGAAGCAAAAGGGTCCCATGGTAACTTGCATGGTATTTTGTGCAGGTATATTTATGTATTTTTTTCCCTGCTGTTTACAGTATGAGTTGCATGTGAATGGGAGGACAATCTTTGAACTTCCTCTAGCATCAATTTATTTGTTTCCAATGAACTATTTATTGCAAACAGAATGCATGAAGGCCACTTATAATTAATAAGGCCACAGAATTATTGTCATTCTAATTGCCATCTACATTTTAAAAATTGATAATATTTCCTTCATATCCAGAGTTCTTGATTACAGGTGGCTGGAGAAATCTGTATAACAGATAATTTCATCAACAGTGAATATATGTCTATCATGGGGAATTCAAAATGTTAACTTTCATACCTTCTAGTAATAATGATTTACAAATATCCAGTTATGATGTCTGGGTCTGTATATGGCCTAATCTAGATTAGAAAGATACCATTTTGGTTTTCATATTTAACTTCTGAATTGTCTCAAAGAATCTATTAAAGCTAAAGAAAACCCCACAAAGCTAAAGGAAGTGATTTAACAAGAGCACCCATGCTGTATTTTTTCCCTGTTATTTTATCAAGAGGATGACAATTGGAGGAAATGATTTGAATTGGTTATTTCAGTTTTCATTCCAAACTCACTCGGATCAATAGGCAAATCTTACCCGCAATTACATTCAAAAAGGGATGCTGATCAGAGCAATAGTGGCCTTTACATGTATAGAATACATACTTAAAACTCTAATCCAGTGGGATAAGATTTCACTACTTTCATTACATAACCATAAATGAATAAGACATAGAGGTTAACAATTTTGCTGCAAATAGTTGCATTTTGAATATACTGTTTGTAGATTATTAATGAGATTAAAAGATTTTATAAGATTCTGAATTTCATGACAAAATGTTTTGCCATTTGAATTACTTTTTTAAAACAAAATTAAACATCTGAGATTAAATCATAGGGCAGAGGTGCATAAATGTTTGGTTTGAAGAGTCCCTCTCAAATCAGAGCAGAAGATCACAGGCCAAAGACGTTGCCAGTAATTCTGTACATGTGATCACTGCTGCAGACAAGCCACTGTACTAGCTCAATGAAGACAAGCAGCATTCAAAACTAGCTTGAGGTCACTTGCACAGAATTCTATCTTGCATGGAAGGCCACTAGAAATCTGAAGCAGAACTTAATTAGAGAGTTGAAGCTTGCTTCCACATTAATCAAATGGCTCGATGTTTTAATTTATTCATTTTTTAGGTTATGGGCACTTCTGGCAAAGCTAGTGTTTATTGTGCACAAAAGTGCCAGGCAATGTTCCCTGCCCTCAATATCTTGGGACCATCAGTAACTGGAAGAGCCATATAAATATTGTGACTACAAGAGCAGTTCAGAGAATCCTACATTGAGCAATTTATTTCCTAATAAACCAAATAAGCACCAGCTCAACTCCATGCAGGAGGACGCAGCTCGTTTAAGTGGCTTTTGTTCCATCACCTATCCATTCAGTCCCACTGTAAACATTACCCTGTAGCTCTAGTGTATGCTATCTATAAAATGCACTGCAGTTACTCACCTAAATCCACTTTGACAGCACTTCCCAAAATTACATCTGCCACCAAGATGGACTTGAGCAGTAAGGGAGGACCACCACCTGCAGATTCCCCTCCAAGTCACACACATCCTGACTTACAAGTATATCATCATTCCTTCCTTGTCACTGATCTAAATCCTAAAACTCCCAGCCCAACAACACTGTACAAGTACCTTCACCACAAGGACTGCAGTGGTTCCGGAAGGTGGCTCTACCATCACCTGCTCAAGGGCAATTATGGATTGCCAGTAAATGCTGGCCATAGAGGATAACTCATTTGAAAAACAAAAACATGATCCTCAGGTTTCAATCTCATGTTTTCTCAAGTATATTCAAAGGGTGAAACATGTAAATTGAATCTAAAAGGCATGGGAAATAAAATACTCCTGTTTTTTCAGCTTGAGAAAATGGAGCAAGAAAGAAATCAATTGAGATCAGAGTGTGAAAAAATAAAGCAGGATATGAAATCCAGCAGAAGCAAAGGGGATGAAATTTATTGGACCAAAAAATCAGCTGCTGCATATAGATACTCGGAACTAGAGCTGATGCGGACAGAGGTTGAGACATTAAAAGGACAAAAGGAAGAGCTGGAGAAGAAATTGGAAGAGGCCGTGAGATATAATACAGTACATAAAGAAGCATTAGTTCCTTCCACCAGCCAAGGAGTTGCACAGGCCAACAGGTAATGAAAACATATGTATTTACGACTAAAGAGAGTTTTGCATGTGAAAAACCCTTTAACAAAGTTTTATCATTGAAAGTTCTTGGAAAACTCTTGCTCATAAGAAATCTCTTAGAGATACAACTATTATTTGTCAGGAATCTCTTTTTAAGTGTTAGCTTTACAATATGGTTCAAACCAGGTGTAAGGAATTTAATAGAAATCGCCAGGTAGGGTGCAGGGATATTTACAGAAACTACTTTTGACAGAGTCCATGAGTTCAACTCCACAGCACACAGATCTTGGGATTGTTGAGCAGAAACTGGACTTTTCATTGTGCTTAGTGATCGAAGCATCTTCCTGTTATGACTGTGATTTGAGTCACCAGAGAGACACTGAAGCTGGTGATATAGAAGTCTTTATTCATCATGACAAGCAGGCATTCTCCTGGAGACCCTCTCAGTAGAGTCTCCCAGACTCAGGTTACATCACATTTGTATACCCTTAGGATCAAAGGTAACAGCAGGTGATTCAATACAGTTTTAATTATTACAATGAAATTGTTTACTTCAATATTTTGAGGCTGACAATGCCTCCTTTGAGTTAAATATCTACAATGGGAGACACCTCTGAACACCTTTGCTGATTGACATGGATGGTCTAAAACTTCTGAGGACAGAGGACCCAGCCACCCAAAATTAATGCTGTGAGGGCTGACTCTCTTGAGTACGCAAATATCCCAACTATTAATAGACGAAATATGCCTGTGATTATGTTTGATGTGCTAAGTGATAATATCAGTCTGGTCTGCAAGCTCCATTGAATTCGGTCACAATGGTGCAAAATAACTTAACCATAGTGCCTAGTTTGATATAGGCCAATTAGCATAACCCCTTTGTCTTATGTTTGGCAGATGCAGACGAGAACTTCTCAAGGTCACTTCACTTCGCAAACCATATCTCTTGAGCAGCCAGCCCCCTGCTGTGGGCCAGCAGTCTATGCTCTGTAGACAGTACTGGTTGTTTATAAAGCTGTCTTTTTAACATTAAGCTGATTACTGCTTGAAATTTACATTTAAGAACTGAAGACTGGTTCTTGTTTGAATTAATATCTGCTATAGTCACATAATTCCATAACTCCTTAATCCCTAGCACCTCCCAGTTAAGTAATCAAAAGCCAGCAGATCTGATCAGATCAGTCAACTTGTAAGTGAAAGTTCTGGTTCAATGTACTACTGCAGACCTTAGGCACCAAAATCTTTGTTGAAATACTTCATCCTAGTGATCACAAGGATCTGCTAATATCTGAAGGGCACTAAAATAGCTTGGACTGAAATTGTGAACAATCCCACAAATCCTCTTCCAAAGCAGCAAGAAAGTTAAAGGAGCTTGAGTGTCACCATAATAATTGCAATTGCAATTTATGAGTTATTATCAAAGCCCAGGAAGCACCATGTGATACACTTTCCAACTCCAGCTATGAGTTGAAAAGTTACTTAGCCAGTCTCTCATTTTGTACCGTCTAGTTACTTGAGCTTATCCAAGTTCAACTAATGTATGGGCGAGTTCAAACCAAGTCCTGCTTATGTCCTGTATGTTCTGTGTCCTCTTGAAATCTACTTGAACTGAGTGAAACCCAGAGAATATGCGTGATCAGAGGATGTGTCGCTGTTACATGTAGAGGAATATATTGACTGGACAGTAGTGAAAAAATGAGCAGATAGGTACAGTGTCTGAGCTTACAATTCGTGCAGCCCATCAACCTGACCTCTGTTCAAGAAACAAAAATGATTGCAGTTCCATAATAGTGAATGCATGGGATACTTTCTGAAATGGCAAATGGCAGTGTATAGCAAATTTCTTCTAGGCAGATTTTATTAAGGAAGCAAAAACAACAATAAAGTTTCAGCCAAAACTGAATGAGCATGTTCCTTTGAACTAAGCTTTCACTTTCAAGTGTTCTATTTCCTACCAATGTCTCTCAACTATAAAATGAGCACAAAATAAGTAAAAATAACTTCTGTTGTGTTTTGACAGTTTACTGGCAAAGCTGAAGTCATTGCGAATAAAGGTTGGGCACCTGTTGGGTTCTGTACTGCCGCACTTGGACTTAAAGGATATCAGTTATGAAACGGACACAATTGATGATATCCTAGAAAAGGTCATAGAAGCAAATAAACTCTGAACCAAATCTCTCATACTGTATCATCATAAGATAGACAACAACAGCTGACGAATGTGTCTGACCAAAGTGTGTGTGGATTTGTAATGTTGAACCTGAGAAAAACAGAAATAAGTGATAGCAGTGTACATGAAGTATTTGTACACTTTTCTACACTGACTACCAACCAAAAATACAAAATTGAATGTTTTGATAACCATGTACCTGATCAGATTTATCCATTTGTAATGAAATTGTTGGAGCTGCTGGTAATTACACAAATTACTGTTTTTGTTTTTTTTAATTTCCTGTTTGTTATCGAAGTGTGTGGCACAAAATGTGTCCCCTAGCAGCAGCATGATTGAAAATATTTCTGAAGACATAAGATTATTTTATTGGGTTTCAAAGAGTGGAACCAAGTGTACAGGACTGGCTTAAGATAATACAAGTAATAAGCTATACATGATGTAGATGCAGAAGCAGATAGCTGTTGCCTGTTGCTTTTATGATTTCAAACCTGTGTATTTCTGAAATGTCTTTTATTCTACTGCAATACCTATCCCATTCTCAGTTGCTTTTAAAATTCCTGAAAAAGAGGATAATTTTTTTAACATTGCCATCTTAATTGATCTGTGGTCAGAAATGAAAATATTAATGAGGATCACTTTTTCTTTTTGTAGCCAGTAGATGGGTGAGTAAGTCTATAAAACAATCGACCAATTGGTGTTGAAGTTCAGTAGCAAAGAATGACAATCAAAGCTAATGGATGTATTATGATATAGCCAGGTTTTCTGGTGTTATTACAAGAGGAGTATGTTCTCAAGATTCAGCTTTCTTAACATCCATCTCTTACTAACATTGTTTCCTTTGAAACTAAGGCTATTAACAAGATATTCCTTGCAATTACAAATAAACAGATCAGCCTTTGGCTGAGACTGGAACCAAAATATGGATTTGAGTGACCTGGAAGTATGTGATTATATCTCAGACCTATTGATTACAACAAAATGTTGTTGTTATAGTTATTTGGATTCAAAGTACTCAGACTGATTCCAAGATGATAGCTAAAAAAACCCAGAAAATACTGGAAATACTCAGTGCATCAGGCCAACTCTGTGGGAGGAGAAAGAGAGTTAACATTTCAGATTGAAGACATTTTGTCTGATTATAGCTCTTTCCCCATAAGATTAGTGGGTCAACAGTAAGTATAGGAGGTGCATTTCTTTGAAACGTTTCATAATCATCTGCTTTAACTGTGGAAGGAAAGCAATGGAAACTCCCAAAGATATTCATTCCCAAAACTCCATCTGAATTGAAAGAAAAATTAAGTCCAGCTTGACTAAGTGAGATTTGCTCATATTTGTTTATTTTGTTAAATTAGACTAGAAATAAGTGTATAAAATGTGAAGAAGGAACCCAGTTAACTTAATGGAATACCCTTTGCTTTCAATGCAATATTATTATATGAGACACTGATCCTAAAGGGAGAAATTTCCTTTGGTTACTGGCATTGAATATGTGTGAGAACATTG
This sequence comes from Rhina ancylostomus, assembly GCA_030265395.1. Lineage (NCBI taxonomy): Eukaryota > Metazoa > Chordata > Chondrichthyes > Rhinopristiformes > Rhinidae > Rhina > Rhina ancylostomus. Next base: position 69,975,772 of record JARFYF010000112.1, on the reverse strand, counting down.
ATTGCCAGTTGTGTTTGCCTCCCATCTTGGAACTGATGCTGCTGGACATGAATGCAACCAGCATCTGATACTTTTGCACACATTTTGTTCTGGTGACCAAGGACAATTTTTGCCCTGTAATTCCAGAAGGTCCATTCCCCCAGTGGAAGTGTGACAGAGTTTAAGTTCTGGCATCCACAAAGCCTTTTGGAAACTGCAGGGCTGCAATTTTTAACATTCTCAGGATTGGCCACTGGCCCCTATTCTTTCACTGACAGTCACCCTGGCAGGCCCAGAACATTTAAAGCTAGGCTCCTTTTGAACAGTTCTTTGTTTTTTAAATACCTAAGTAATGTTAACCGTAGGTATGTCACTTACTTCCAGTTAATTTCTTTGTCTGAATTTGTTACCACCTGGCAAAATACCCAGCTACTCAAAAAGTGAATCATAAATGAGCACACTACAATTGCTTTTTAACAAATTGCTCTAATTGTTAAGAGGAATGCAAATTTATAACTTGCTTGCTAAATATACAATGACCTTTTTACATTTAGGATCTGCATTTTAATATTCCAGTATGATATGATGAAATGTTCTCTCTAACTATTATGAAAGTTCCAACTCATTACAACAAGCTAACAGTGCAAATCTGTTTATAATTTGATATCAAAGTGGCAATCCTAACTGTGGAAGTTCTAAGGGTGATTTGTGGAATGAAAAACTATTTCACTCATGGAGTAATTCCTACTCTAGATGCCCTGCTGCTTTCTTATACACCTTGATTCAATCTACTTCAAGCTATGTAAATTATATAATGTATGGTGAAAAGGTAGGTCAATTTTGGTGGTGGTGATGGTATTCTTGCCTCTTCATTAACTCACATTAAATTTAATTTAATACAAACGATGGTGATACTTTAAACAATACTTTTTACAGTAATATCTCCATGTGTCTTACCCTGACCTGTGCCAGTATTTCTGCCTGAACAAAATTCAGTATACCCAAAAATAAATGACTCCAAGCAATTACTTTGATTTACAATAATTACAATGTACAATTATTCTTACTGGTAGGTAAATTGAGCAGCCATTTTGTGAACCCTTGAAGTTCAGTGGAAGATTAATGAGATAACCAGTTCCACTGTGTTTAAGTATGTTGATTGAAGGATAGACATTAGCCAAGGCATGAGGAGAAGTAACTTCTCTTCTGTACAGTGTTTTAAGATTTTTTTTGTGTTCCTTGAGCAGCAGAAGAGTGTTCTTTGATTAATGTCATGCCTATAAAACAGTACCATTGGCAAAGCAACTCTTTTTCAGTTCAACATTGAAGTATTAGTCTAATAAATGCTAAACTCTTGCATTGATCCTTCAATATACAGCTTTGCAGGTTAGGCAAGAGTTTTCTGAGGGAGATGGTAGTTTGATAGCTTTAGCTTTATGTGAACACCTCAGAGCGAAGGTACAAATTCCACCCTACAAAATTGTGATCAATAAATAGACACAACCATAAAAACTGCTAATTTGTCATTAAGTCTCAAGCCCATCACTAGTTCCCCTCAGAATGAGGAGCATGCCTGCCCTATTCAGTCCAACCTACATGACTGCAGTATTGCATTACTTGTTACTTTTAATACTATCTGAAGTGGACTTCATGGACACTCAGTAGTAAGGAGAATGGTTTAGAAAAAAGAACACTATCTTCTCAGGAAGTAATTGTATCACTTTAGTCCACATCCTACAAATCTGTCAGAGGATAAAATTTTGAAGTTGAGTCTGAGGCCCATTGTTAAAAAGGTATTGCAAGCTTTACTCCACGTGCTGCCTTTGACTAGCTATTGCTTGATACTGATCCTGATGCTAGCTTATCAAAACATAGACCCTAATACACTTAACAGAAAAATGTATGAAATTGAAGCTGATTGCCCTCAATGCAAATTGATTCCAGTTTCACTAGATTGCAGTTTTATTACAAGTATTTAACTAAAAGATCAGCAGAGCTCTGCTAAAGAACCATTTTCAGGAGTGTATAAATTCTCAATAATTCTTTCCCTATACATTTTCCAGAAATTTTATTTTTTTAGTCTTTAACTAACTTGTATAGTATTTTCCTTTTTATAATAATGTGCCTCATCACTTCATTTAATTCAGGATTTGTCTCTTCTCCAATGTGGTAAACTTTTTCTGCTCAAATTGAATAGTTATTGCATATTAGTTCCATATTCCTGTTTAATTGTGAGCACAACAATTAATCCTCCCTACATTTAAAAGAAAATTACATGATCCATTATGTAAGTACTATAGTCCAATTACATAGTGTAATGCTCCATTGGAAAACCAGATGCAATACACCTAGTATTTTGTGGACTGTTTCTTTTATCTGTTCCACCACATTGGGCTTGTACTGAATCATCTGTACAAGGGAAATGTTAACACTGGAGAGGATAAGTCATAAGGCTGATGTGCAGTGGCAGCTATTGATTAGAGAGATTTGAGCTTTTCCACTTGGAAATGAGGTACCTGAGATGTAGTTGTGAACAATTGTTTACAACAGTAAATGGAATTGATAAAGAAAATCCTGAAATGTTAGTTGATAAACAGTTCAGAGTAAGATGAGAAAATAGCTTCAAGTTCATTAAGATTTTTTAATTAATATTGGCAAGTTCTTCATGTAGAGATCACCAGATAAAATTGCAATCCTAAAATTAATTAGAAATAATCCATTACAGTATTTGGGAGGGCCTTTTTGATGGGTGAATCTAAGTGGACTAGATGGCTTTTTTTTAATTGTCTTGTTGCTTTGTTCTATAATATTTTCACTTCAAGCATATTCTAGTCCAGCAGATGGCTACTCAGTAATTATGTTGCTATGGTATCTGAAAGGTGAAAGTAGGATTAATCATTCAATAATTGGCCCTCATTTACTTCTTATGGCCATGGTCTAATGGATTGTATACTGTATTTGAATAATGTCCTGAGATCTGCATGTAGTTTGCATCTGCTTTAGCTGAACTTCTGTTGTTTATTTGCCAGTTTTGTACTCTGTGTAATGTGCATTGTTCATTTTTCTACCCTAATGGGGAGCTTTATAGTTTGTTAGCAAAGCATTAAACGTGTGACTTCTTTATTCCAAATTTATAACATTAAATCTGTATCTTTAGTCTGCTGCATGCAATCATTAATTCTCAAAGTCCTTGTTTAATAACTAAATGTCCTCACAATATTTTTGAAATACATATCTGGAAACTGAAAAGCATATACTGTGCTGGTTGGTAAGTGCAGTACAGTTGGTAAGTGAGGTGCAACGTATTCCATCCCCTTTAATGACATGTCCTCACAACAATCGCTGAAATATGCAGCTATCTTCAGGTTACAATGGGACTTCAAAAAATGAGTAAATTTTAAAATATGCATGAATATATGACTGGAAATTTGAAAAGAAAATGAAATGATCGTTCAACCCCATAATATTTAAATAGCAACAACAGTCAAAATCAGAGTGGTGTCAGTGGACCAAAAAGACATTTTTTTTCTATTCATTTTCTGGGATTAGTGCATCACTGGAAAGACTGGCATTTATTACCAATCCCTGATTGTTGGCGATCTACCATCTTGAACAGCAATCATTCTGGTTAAGGTGCTCCTGCGTTGCTTTTGAGGAGCGTGTTCCAAAATGTAGGTCCAGTGACTTTGAAAGGAAGGCAATATTTTTCCAAGTTAAGATGGTGTGCAACTTGGAGAGAATAATTTGGTGGTGGTGCCCCCATGCACCTTAAGCCCTTGTCCTTGGCACATGCTATAAGAGAAGCCGTGGGGAATAACTGCAGTCCATTTGGTAGATGGTACATATCTCAGCCACTGTATGGCAGTGGTGGATAGTATACCAGTGAAGTGGGCAACTTTGTCCTGGATGGCGTCAAACTTTCTTGAGAGTTGTTGGAGCCACATTGATCCAGGCAAGTGGAGGGTATTCTGTCACACTCCTGACATGTGCTTGAAGAATCAGGAGGTGAGTGTCTTAATGTGAGTGAGCATGCCTCTCACCTGCTCTCATAGCCATAATATTAATGTAACTGGTCCAGTTGCGTTTTCTGTAATATTGCAGAATACTGGACTAGTTGCCACTGTTATAAGTATTAGTTAATAAAGAAACTAATATGGGTTTGTTAAAAGTAATTGATGTTTGACTAACCTAATTGAATTCTTTGAAGAAATAACAAAGGTAAATGTTAATGTGGACTTCCATAGCTTGTTCATTAAAGTACTACATCGACTTTTTAGCAGAGTAGAAGACTCTTGGATGAAAGGGCATTAGTTATGTGGATGAAAGTCAAGGAGCAGAGGTGATTATTTTATTGTTTTACATAAATAGAGGGAGATACACAGTGATATTCCCCAGGGGTTGAAATAAAGATTACAATTATTTTCGACAAGCATTGCCATGACATTGTGCATAGAACTCAATTTGTAAGGTTGTAGACATCACAAAACTTGAAGTTCAAGTTCAAGTTACTTTATTTTCATTTGTCCATGCTATAAAAGCACATGGCGAATGAAATATCGCTTCCCCCGGACTCACACAACAGAGGACACACATAGAACAGAAGGCATACAATAAACACAAACAAAAAAAATTGTGCAAGTACAAATAGTGCAAAAAAAACGGTATATACAAAATTAATGCAGAGTTAATGCAGAGTTAGTGCAAAACCGAGTTGGATGAAGAAAAATACAAAGCTCAGTATATTGTACTAATTGTATAAACATGTTCAGCAGCAGCCAAAGTTCTTATATGTTGTTGTGCAAAGCAGAGCTTTTGACACGGCATTTGTCTACCAGGATATTTAGGAGCCTGACAGCCTGGGGGAGAAAGCTGTTGTGCAATCTAGTAGTTCTGGCCCGGATGCTCCGGTACCACTTGTTAGATGGCAGTGGGACAAATAGGTTGTGGGAGGGAATGAGAAGGGCATCTATGATTCTGTAAACCTTATGTGTGCATCGTGTATTGTAAATATCCAAGATGGAGGGAAGAGGTACTCCAATGATCTTTCTCGCTGAACTCACAATTCTCTGCAAAGACTTACAGTCAGAGATGTTACAGTTACTGTACCAGGCAGAGATGCAGCTGGTCAGGACACTCTCAATGGTACCCCTGTAGAATGTAGTGAGGGTGGGGGAGGGCAGGTTT
>JARFYF010000112.1:69723731-69737709 GCA_030265395.1 Rhina ancylostomus | reverse complement strand
GGGCTGAAGGGTCTGTACTGTGCTGTTATGTTCCATGTCCTAAATGTGTTCAGGTTGAATTATACCACCTTCTTCAAGCACCAGTGATCCATTCCATTTATATTAAACGAGCCAGTCCTCTGAATTTTAAAGGGAGCCCTCAGTCTTAGACAAGAGGCAGTGGGCCTTTTGTGTCATTTCCCTTCCACCTCCAGATCTCAAGGGACTTATTCATGTGGAAGATGATTTCACTTCTGCTGACTACTCTCTGGTCTCCCTTCAAGAGGCTAAATATAATCCCAGACAAATGGTGAACTATCTGTGCTTTTCCAACATTTGTTGGTTTAATTCCAGAGTGCCTTGAGTCTTTGGGGAAATCTCTTCTATAAACTGTGAATCGTTAAAGCTACTTGTGCTGTTTGTGATTAAAAACCACTTCAACAAGGGAAGGAGAAATTTTGTCTGTTAAATCTTGCTTAATGTGCAGGAGACCAGCTGTATCTTCATACTGTACTTTCATCGAGTACAATTTTACACCAGTATCCAGAGAGGAGACATATCATACTCTTTGAACTGTTTCTGTGGTGTCGTCATATCCATCCTGTGTAGGAATGTTTGCTGCTAGATTTGTCACATGACTTTATTTGAGCAGACCGTCTGGAAAGTTCTGGCAGTCACAATAGACAACAAAGGTCAGGAAATGTGCTGAGCAAGCTGACACTTCATTCAGCTGGCCTTGAATAATAACCCAGGCTGAATAGATCTGGGGTGCACAATGCACAGCCGATGGGGCGCATAACTGGCAAGAGTTGCAGTAGGGTTACCCACCCATCAACCTGTGAAAGTTTGCTGACTGCCCATAAAATGCTGCCATTTTCTTTGCCTGTGAAAACATAAGCATCATCTGACCAATGTACAGAGATGGCTAGAAGAGGTGGACCAGTGAAAGGTGCTCAGTCACTGGAGACGTAATGCCTGTCCTCTCACCTCTTCCCTTCCTACTGTTCTGACACCCAAACAGTCCAGTGGATGAAGCAATGATTCACTTGCACTTCTTCCAATCTGGTGGGGAATTTGGTGTTCATAGCGTAGTCTTCTCTATGTTAGAGAAATCAAACGCAGATTGGTGACTGCTCTGTGGAGCACTTGCATTTAGTCCAATCCTGAGTTTCCTGTTGCCTGCCACTTTAACTCTACTTCCCATTTTTACTTTAACATTTCTTTCTCAAGGCTTCCCGCATTGTTACAAGTCCAAACATAAGCTTGAGGAATAGCACCTCATTTTCCATACAAAAATGTTGTCCCTTCTGGCTTGATATTAAATTCTACAACTTCAGGTAACTCTGCTTTCCCTGTCTGCATCAGAATGGGCCATTTCTGCCATGATATTAGTTGAGTTTTTCTCTCTCCATTCACCCAGTCTGGCTGGCTTGCCTGTCCTCCAGATTTGCATTTTGCAGCCTTTTGCACTCACTTCTTTGTCTCCTCATTCTCTACCTACCCCATATAAACCCATCAAGTAGATGACCTCCACAGCAACCCTGGCTTCACCTGGCAAAGATATTCCCTTTGTCCTATCCATCCCTCCCACACCACCTCTGCAATTTAAAGCTAACTTGATTTCTCTCATTCCCAGTTTTGACAAAGGATCTTTGACTCTCATTTTCTTTCCACAGATGGTGACTGACCTGCTGAGTATTTCTACCATTTTCTGCTTTTATTCCAGTGAAAGATGCAAGCACCCGAGCAAAATTTGTGGATGAAATGTTCATAGTCCTCAGCTTTGGGAGTAATGCTCTGGGACTCAAACAATATTAATGAGAGGATCCCTAAATTACAATATCTTCATGGATTTACTGAGTCTTTTATAACATTTCTGAGATATCCAGAGCCCATCAAGACACAGCCCCATGCTCTAGATCGCTAAACTCAGCCACCAAATCCCGATGCTTCAATCCAGCCTTTCTCTTAAGAGCTGCACAAGCATTAATTACCACATAATTGATGATTCTCAATAACAGCAAAGTAAAGCTAACTTTCCAAACTTTGTTCAGTCTCAACTTTGTTGCACGTGACCACACCCAGTATTGGCTGATACATTATACAGCTGCACAAAAACATTAAGCTTTGGGTTAACGTTTCATGTTCAATGATGTAAGTATTGACAATGCAGCTCACATAGCAATCTTAAGCATTTAGTACTGAGATGAGATGAGAGTAGAATGGAGGCTTCAAAGTTACAGGCAGATGCATTATAGAAAATGTTTCTTCAATTCTGACCACTGCAGGACTAGCTCCTGACTTCTTAATTTTTATGTGGATGGTTTTGTACTCTATAGGAAAAAATTGTAAATCTTTTCTACCAGGAGGGGTTTATATGGGTCAGGAGTAATTTAGACAAAGCGTCGTTGGGGTCTAAAGTAGGTACAGTGTTTTAAAGGATTTTCTATGTAGTGGATTGTTTCCATGTTCCTTAAACTGTGGGTATTATGTAGAGACTTAAACACTGGTCTGGTGCATTGCAGATGGAATTTTGTTGAAGTGTGACCTGTTGCAGGAATGGGCTTTAGTGTGTTGTAGCTGGATCATGAACTCTGGTACTCACTGACACCATACACATGAATGACGGGTCCAATGCAGACCAGAATTGCCACTCCATGGCAGGAAACAATGTAAATTTGGGTGGTTAGTTGGGAGACTATAGGAACACCTCCCAGAAGTTTGTGAAAAAAAGAGTCTAGATACAATTGAGCAGGCTTTGGGATGGAGTGAGAGTGAGGATGGACCTTCTGCTCAAGAAATTCTGAGAAAAATAACTTTTGGGATCTTGCAATTTCCTCTTCTGGCACTTCCTGTTTTATTTCTGTTGTTGGTCTTTGAGTTATATATTCAACAAGAGTTGTGTAATGTTGGAGGCTTTATGGAAATGTTTGATTTTGTTTGAAACCTTTGGAAGATCCAGGGTGCTCCTTACTTCCATGGTACTTATCATAAAATAACTTTCAGAAATATAGGATCCTTAAAGGATCCTATAACCTGTTTGCAGCCTGAAGTAACATTTGATTCAATACCTTACAAAATACCTTGGTGCTGGTAACTAGGTCCACAACTTAGCCTGTAATTCAGGTATGAAGGTTTTATTTATACTCTATTTTGTTACAAGGTTCCTTGCTGTTGAACTGGAATGAAGGTTTTTCAAGCTCTTTAGTTAGAAATCTGGGCTTTTCAGAAAAAGTAGTAATCTTCTTTATGACTGGAATTTCATTACAAATTGTTTTCCATTATTGTTTTTGCAGCAAGTGTTGATTTACTATAACTCTTTGACATAACAGAAAAGTTGTTCAGTTCTATTGCATGAAAATTGAAATCAGTTACTCTAATTTCTTAACTATTCCAATGGATTAGCTTGCCCTTCAAGATAATACAAAAACCAAAAGTAAAAAAGCTCATTCCCTTCCAAACTCTTCAGTTATATTGCCTGTACATCATTGGGCATAAGAGTGTTGTTTAAAAATCGGTCAAATTAGGAAAACATATTATGCTGAGATTTGTTGAGCAGTTGTCCTGCAGAGAATTGTGTGGGCAGACTAAGTTGCTAGGCAACTATCATCCATGTGGCTTCACATTTACCTTGTAACAACAGGATTGCTATTATAAAGGAAATGGCAGTGCCTCTTGGTGGGAATGTTGGTGGGAATTAATGTTAGCAACAGCTGGGCCTAGTCACCTTAAAGCAACCTTGAGAAGCAGTGAAACTCTAAAATAGGTGATTGATCTACACTGACTTTGTAACAATATTTGGAAGTGGGGGGTGGGGTGGTGGCACCACCAAACTGCTTTCATACTTTTAGTTGATATCACAAGAATATAAACTGAAATAAGATTTATGTGCTAACTATTTGAATTTCACCCTCACACAAATATTTCATGGGCCTAATTAGTGTATCAGCATTTTCAGAGGTGGATCAATGCAACTAGCATCTTTCTCCCAGCGCTGGGCATTGCCAAGTCTGGCTTTTAATATAATGGACCTAGTCAATCTCTGTTACAGACATTAATTAGGAGGAGACCACTCGGCCCCTCAAGCCTGCTCCACCCTTTAGTAATATCATGGCTGACCTCAACTCTACGATCCTGTCTACCCACAGTTATCTTTCACCTGCTTGCTTCTCAAGAGTCAATCTCCTTCTGCCTTAAACATATTCAAATATTCTATTATCCTTTGTGGAAGAGTTTGCACAATATGATACCATTCTGTAAGCTTTCTTAATTACTTGCATCACCAGCATACTGGTGTTTTGCGAATTATGTAGCATCACAGGTGTCCAATATCTTCATCATTTAGGTAATGTGCTTCCTTTTTTCTCTCACAATGGACAATTTCACATTTTCCCACATAATACTCCATTTGTTAGATCTTTGCCTGCTCGGTTAATCTATCCTTATTTCTTTGTCCTCCTCACAACTTGTGTTCCTATGTATCAACAAGTTTAGTAACTGTACCTTTAATGCCACATGAATCATTAAAAAGTTGAGACTCCAGCATTAATTCTTGTGACACATCACTGTTTCCTGTGAGCCAGCCAATCTTCTATCCACACCAATATGTTGTAAATATTAAGCTTTTATTTTCTGCAATAACCTTTGGTGTGGCACCTTATCAAAAGACTTCTGAATTTCTAATTTTAATACATTCACCTTTATCCACAGCACAGGTTGCTTTTCTACACCACTCAAGTGCTAGCTCAGGGATTGTTGGGTCTCTGGCAAACCTTGACCTAGTTATACAGAGAATACTTGTGTATCTTTGTTCACCAGATAAAACTAATAGGTAGAAAAAAACTTTGTCTTTTAAAAAAATTAGTACAATTCTGTACAAATCCAAGGTGCTGTGCAAATACTGAGAATCAAGTATCAAGTTCCTGACTCAGAATATGGTGTGTTAAGTAAGTAATATTTCTCCATAATTACTTACATTTTATGATGTTTCAGCTGTTTCTTTATACATTTTAAAAATCGACATCTGGATGGATATGCTCCTGGAATTCCAAAGAAAAAAGGTTATTCACACAATTATTCATCTTCCCATCTAACTGCCAGATACGATCGGCAAATGTGAAATATATTAGAAGTATTTCACATTTTGTAATTTACTGGACATAGCAAAAGCAATAGTCAGTCATTCAAATTAAAGTGTTGGAGCAGTTGATTTTAAAATAAATGAACATATGTCAGAATTTGATCCCTCTAATTTAGGTAAGGCAATAAGGTTTTGCAGTTGCCAGCTGTTTGCATTCTAATTGATATCAGCCTTTCCTTTCCTGGTGCTTGGTGTCAGCTCTGCAGTAGCAAAGTCAGCTAGTTTTAGAGCTGCTTCAGAATCAACCTCTGAGTAGAATTTAAGAATTATTTAATTCAAAGATCCCAAACAATAAGAAATGAATTGGATGGAAGGCACAAAGAGTCTTCAAAGGAATGCAGACAGGTTGAGTAAATAGGCAAGGAAATGGCAGGTGGAGTTTGAAATGGGAAAATATGGGATTATTCACTTTGATAGGAAGTGTAGAAAGGAACAATACTTTTACAATAATGAGAAACTGATAAACATTGGTTTGCAGATCGACATTTGTGTGTTGGCTCATGAAAAGCAGAAAGTAAACAGGCAGGTACAACAAGACACTGTGTGCAGTTTTGTCCCTGTACTAATGGAAGGATTGCATTAAAATTCAGTCACAATGCATATCTCTTTTTCAGCAGTGTACATATGAAAATTGTTTCTGGAGTACAGTGATTTCTCAGGTCAAATTGGGTCATTGAAAATTCAACCTTGCATTTCTAGGTGCATGTTTGTGTCATTTTACACACTGGTATCCTATCAATACTTTTGTAAGGCAGGCCCCCTGTTTCAAGAATGACTTGCTTCCATTCCAGTGCTATGGATTCTGAGGTTGCCCCATTATTATCTAATATAGTTTCCATGCACTGCACACTTATTACTCCATGTCTGCATTTTACGCCATGCAAGTATAGGTTACTTCACTTGCTGTGGAGTTGCAAATTTTGCAATCATTAGCAAACGGCCCAATGTCTGATCTTATGACAGAAGGATGGTCATTCCAGAAGATGGTTGGGGTTAGGACACTGCTCTGAGGAACTCCTGCAGTGATGTCCTGTGACTGGAATGATTGAATTATGACAACCTCAACCAGCTGCCATTGTGCTGTTATGATTCAAATAGAATTTTCCCTTTAATTCTATTGACTTCAGTTTTACCAGGGCACCTTGATGCCACACCCAGTCAAATGTTGCTTTGATGGCACTCTCACCTCTTCTCAGGAATTCAGCTCTTTGGTCCATGTGTGGACCAAGGCTGTGATGAAATCTAGGGCTGAGTGGTCCTAGCAAAATTACAACTGTGCATCAGTGGGGTATGTTCAATGATAAATGCATGCCACTTGATTATACTGTTGACAACAGCTTCCATCACTTTGCCGATTATTGAGATTAGATTGATTGGGTAGTAATTAGCTGGATTGGATTTTTCCTATATTTTTGTGAATAGGATTTACGTGGGCAATTTTCCTCATTATTGGGTGGATGGCAATTTCCTCCATGGATAATTATCCACTAGTTAGTGCTATCTTTGGTCAATTATGATTCCAAGCTCAGTATCTCCAAAACATTATGATTACCCTTTCCTTTGAACATGAACATGCAGGGAATGGAGGGATATAGGTCACATGAAGGCAGATGGGATTAGTTTAGCTTGGCATCATGGTTGGCACAGACATCGTGGGCCAAAGGGCCAGTTCATCGTGGGCCGAAAGATACAAATGTACAGATCCTTCAACATGTCCTCAGTGTCAATGACAATTAAATTTTTAATATATTGAAATGACTGGGGAAGGATTTGTATGATATACAAAATCATTTCCCAGCGGATCATGCTTGAGTCACTACCTTAAGCGTGATGGTTCCCCTGGATTTTTGAGGGTTATAAATGAAGGCCATGAGTCTTTTGATCCAATTTCTGTTAATAAGTAATTAGTAAGCACTGTGCATGTTAATAGACATGAGAACATCATGAGGCATGACACGCAATGGGGAAATAAGACCTATTCTGGGATGAATTGTGACAGGATGTGTCTGTTCCAATTTCCTGATTGACAGATCCTCAACAGGAAATGGATACAAACTTTTCAAAACGTTTTTTTTGTGTGTGTGATTTATACATAAAAAGCCACACAAGTGGGTCCAAATTTTAGGCAGCTGCCTTCAGGGCTCCAAGTATATTAAATTCAAGGAAAACCTGTAGAAGCTAACCAGCAAATTTGACAAATGTTATCATGGTGAATCAGGGCAACCTGACAACATGACACAAATACAAACTGGTGAAATGCAAGTTCAGGTCTAATGTCAAAAAGACTTTCTTCATATGAAAAGTAATCAATGCTTGGAATAGAATTCTAGACAGTTAAGAGTTAATATAACTTTCTTAATAATGACTAGGATGCTATGATGAGAGAACTGTAGGTTTTTTACTAGAGTCAGGTGATCCGAGGTGGGGATGAATAATTTCTCCTCTGTACTAAATCTCCTGGATCTTGTAAAATCTGATCTAATAGCTACATAATGAGCTTTGCTGCAGCAGAGATAACTTCAGAGCTCTAGTTTGCCACATTTATTATTATTGCTTAAAGTGAATGAATGGTCTGACTTGTGATGGTAAGCTGTAATGTATTAGGAAGAGTAGCTCTCCTATCCTCTAAATACCAGTAAGTGTACCTGCACTTCCAGCTTACTTTCACATGACTGTGATAGGTAATTTGAATGAAAGGGAGAAATGTGGCAGTAAATTTGTGCGTTATGTGGCAAACGAGATCAACATTTCTGACACTTTTCTATTGTCATACCAAAATTCACCCCTACTTTAAAATTGTGCAGGCACCATAGAACTATTAGAGAGAGCCTTTGGTTTAGCTGTAGCATTTCTGACTCTTTCAGAAGGTGCAATGTTCAAACATTGAGTGGACACCAGGACTCCTGATCTAATGGGACAGATGGGTTTGGGCCCAATCACTAGCCACAAGGTCATCCCCACCTGCACACTCCTCCCCCATTCACCCATTCAATGCCATGCATGAAGCATGACGAATTTCCTTCCATATGTGATTTACTTTGGCTATGGCCAAGCTATGAAGGGTCAAACTACTAATCCTCATATGAATCTTTTGCTACTCCACATTGTTCTTTAAGGAAGAATGATGACTAGTAGTTTGGCTCTTCACATCATAAATGCTTTAAATGTGGACATAACCATGGTAAGTGACATCCAGAAGGGGGGAGTCCGTCATCATGCCATGATGGAGCAGGTACCTTGGAACAAAATCATAGTAAACTGGAATGATATAGTGCAAAAAGAATCCATTCTTCCCATCACCTATGCCAGCTCCTTGATAGTGCTGTCCAATTTGTTCCACTTCTCTGTTCTTTCTTGTAGCCCTATCACAAAAAAGTCTCTGAGGTTTTTACCCAATGGTCTTCTGAAAACTACCTCTGCTCATAACCTCACTACTATAAAATGATTTTCCAAATTGGCTCTGGTTCACTTGCCAATTACCTTAAACCTTAGGCCATTGGTTACTGATCATTTAGCTGCTATAAATAGTTTCTCCTGAATTGTTTTGTTAAAACAATTTTTGAACACCTCCATCAAATTTCTCACCTTCATGAAGAACCCCAACTTCACACATCTGAATTCCCTCATCACTTTACTGTTTGAGTAAATCCCTTCAACATAATCTCAAATGCTTTCAGAGCATGGTGCCCAGAATATTCCAGTAATCAGTATTTCAGAAACACTCAGCATGACTTCCTTTTTGTTGTGCTTGGTTCTTTTAATAAAACTAAGAATCCCTTATTTTGTCTTATCTTGGCAACTGCAAAGATTTGGATACATAGACTTCCAGATTTTTCTGTTTATGAAACAGCTTTAAAATTGTACTTTTCAATTCATTTTACTTTTTGTCTGCCTTTTCTGCATCAAATTTCACTTGATGTACACAGGCCCAATTTTTTTATGTCCTCCTAAGGTATGTAATTTTATCCACATTTTGGAGTTTTGTGTCATCAGCAAAGCTTGAAGATATTCTCTGTACACTCAAGTCCAGGTCACTAATATATATCATAAAGACTGACTGTTGGGAAAACTTACTCAATACTTTCCTCCAGTTTAAATAAACAACCATTCGTCACTCCTTTCTGTTCTGCCACTTGGCCAATTTTGTATCTTTTTTTTGTTTGCTCATTTTGGCCTTTATCCCCAGGCCCCCATCTTCTGTCTCCTTAATCCAATGTCTATCATGTGGTACTTTATCAAGTGCCTTTGGAAAGTCCAAATGTGCATAGAGTTCGTGACTCACATTACTTCAACAAAACATTCTGTTAACTTGGTCAGATAATATACATTGGCATCACCGGCAAAGCCAGAATTTATTAGTGTGCTCTGAGGCTTGGTGGGTTAATTGGCCACTGTAAGTTGCCCCTACTGTGCAGCTTGGTGTAGGTTAGTGGTAGAGTCTGAGAAGAGTTGATGAGAATGTGGGAGTAATAAAAAAAAATGAAATTTGTATAAATGGTGGTTGATGGTTGATGCAGACTTGTTGGGCCAGTTTCTGTGTTGTTTGACTCTGTGACTCCATGAGAAGGTGATGGTTAGTTGCCTTTATCTTTTCTGAATGTAATTGTAGGAGAGGTGGGGCGGAAGGTGACTGCGATAGCATGATATTTCTCAAATACCATCCCTGTTGGGAAACAGTCTTGTGTGCTTGCTGCCCTAGACGCAGGCACACTGAGATTTTACAGGGACAGTGGAGCAGCAAGCTGTGACAGACCTCTCTGGAGAAGAGCCATATGCTTAATATCCACGATTATGTAAAAAATATTTTGTGCTCCACCCACTCAACCACTGATGAGGCTCGGTAGAAGGGAAAAGCTGCAGCTTCCAGGTTTCCATGGAAACTTTGCAGCAAGTGGCCTTGGGAACTGTTAGCTGTATCAAGAGCCTGCATGATTATCTAATTTTAACCATCACCTTCCTGGATAAACCAGAGCTACTGACAGTTGAGCAATCTGCAGTTATCATCTCCAAGGTGAAAACCCCATTTACTTTTCATAATACAGCTCATTGCTCTGGTATTTTCCATTCCATTCTTGAATGCACCAGCTCTCACTGGATTAAGGTTGCTTAGGCACCATGCACCTTCTGGTGCCTCACCCAAGTAGTGTGAGTGTAGACAGTGAGAGGCCATTTTCCTTAAAGTCCCCAAAAATGCTGTAGTTTGGCAGGTAATATCCATCCTTCTGTTTAATAACCCTGATCATGTACAATACGTGGTATTCCTGGGGTGAACACTGATATAACATAGATAATGAGAAATTTAAAGCCTTTCATTTTCAGTTATTATATTATGCCTGTGCATAATTAGTTGGATATATTATGCACTCAGTTTCTCATCTAGTTAGTAATGGGGAAGGTGCCATAGACATTGGGCACTTGCAAATTAACCCTCTTCCAGTTCTCCCTCCACCCACCCACCTCCCCTCGGCATGTTGCAGTCATGCAGATGAACATTAAGAACATAAGTAGACAATTGCTGTAGGCCATGCAGCAGCCCAGCGTTTGGCTCATAGCTGGTTGAGGGGTAATTACAGATGGACAATAAATGCCAGCAATGTTCACACCTCATGAGCAAATACATTTTAAGAAGTCCCTTTACCATTCAGTTAGGTTATAACTGGTCAGAAATTGCATTTACTCATGTAAGCTCTTATCCCTTGATACCTTTACGTAATAAAATTTACCTATCTTGGTTTTAAAAGCTGCAATTGTTCCAACATTTTTTTACAGACTTCTGAATTTAAGATTTCAATGAAATCTGTCCCAGGATGTCTGCAGAACATTTATCAGATCAGAACAATATATCTGAGCCCTTATTCCATCTCACCCAGCGATACATACTTAGCATAGAACATTGATTCAGAATTGAGCTTTGAGTGTTACTGTTTCTCTCCCATATTTGGGTGGTTAGATTTAATGACCCACATTGCTGCCTCACATATTAAGAATTTAAATAATAAACTTCTTGGTGTCCAAAGCTTTATAGCAGTTTGTGAAGTAGATTTATGCACAGTTAATAAGGGAAAACCCACCTCAGATATGGTTTCAATTGGATCACATCCTATCCACTTATAGAATTTTGACTGATTTAAGATTGTTACTATTGCTATTTGTATTTCAGTTACTTGAGGTAATGAGAGAAATTAAACACTTGTTCCCAGAATAAACCCACACATATTAATTACTGTCATATCCTTAATGCCATAAAGATATCACATCACAACACATCGTGAATGAGTCAACCTCTTTGTATTGATAGCTAGTTATTGTAATTAATGATGTATATTTTTTAAAATGATCCTCTCTCTGCATTTCAACTAGGACCACATGAGTTCTGCACCTGCCTGATTGTGCCTTGTCTTATTCCTAACTGAGAGTCAGGGTTGAACCCTACAGCTAGTGACATTGTCCAGTGTGGTTCTAAGTTGTAAAGAATAGAGTACTACATTTATTCCCATGCAAATTAATATCAGCGACCCTGGGCCAGACAAATAAAAATGCATAGACATTGAATAGTGTCTATGAAGGCACATTATTGGGGAAGTGTGCAGGAATCATGAAACATTGTGTTGAAGCTCAGTACTGTAGGATATAGCTGTGCATATGCCCAAAGGAGAAGTCAGGAGTGAAGAGCAATCTTGAGAAGGTGTGGAGTTGAAGGGAGGTGGGTGGGGTGGAAGAAGTGGAGGCTGAGGGAACAGGGATGGGAAGGTGTGTCGGTGCCGGGGATGGGTATGCGGGTCAGTAAGTGGGGAACAGGAGCTGAGCTATTGGCCAGGGATGGGAAAGTGGTCTTGTGGCTGAGGATGGGAAGATAGATTGGGGGCTGGGATGAGAGCGAGGGTTGGTTGGGAGCAGGAAGTCGGGTCAGTGACAGGGGTGGGAAGGTGGGTTGGAGGTGGGGGGATGGCAAAGACTGACTGGGGACTGGGCTGGGACAGGAAGGTGGGTCATTTTCAGGTGATGGGCAGGGGGTCAATAGCTGGAAGGTGGGTCGATGGCCAGGTTTCAGCTGGGGATTTGGTGCTGGGATTAAGTAGTCAGAGGTTGTGGGAAATGGATGTAGATGTGAGGTGCAGTTGATGGATATGTTGTCAGGTTGGAGGGCCGATTCCTGCACTGATGGTTCAGATGGGGTCAAACTGATGCAGGTGGAGTGGGATTTGAGATCAGTATTATGGAGAGATCGAGGAAGAGCTCTCACAAGGGATGAGTATTTTGCTTGAACAAGACCTACCTGAAATATGCCCCCACTGCCAGACTTCATGGGCTGGGGCCTATTCAGACAGCTTATATTTAAGGAACACTGAACCAGATCATACCTGTACTATGAAGGGTTGCTATTGCAATGCAGCATGCAACATGAGCTGCAGATATGCATTTTGAATTTGTGGAAACAGAGATGTAGCCTGCCATTGGACACTACTGCTCATATCTGTGGAAATCAGTGCTTTAGAATGTAAGATAAGCATTGGCCCTGGGAGAAGTCCCAGTTTCTGTGTGTTCCACAATAAGTCTCCAGTTTTCGTTAAAATTCACTAATGTAGAGGCCTCAATAACCCAGTTTCTTGGTGACTAATTTTCCATCCCTAAAACTATATGTGGGTCAGGGTAAGACAGTTACTATCCAAATTCACAACAGAATAGTAGCCTGATGTGTGGTGAAGAGATGTGGCTGACCACTGATCTTGTAGAAATCTTCTCACAAACATCCTGTGAACTTGCAGTGTGGGCTCCCTCACACTGCTAGTTGTGGTTAGTTGTCTTCTGCTGGGCACCTGCAGCTTTCAGTTCATGCCATCGGTGTGCCTGAGTGATGAATCTGACTAAGGATAAACTAAGGAGCAAAAGGCTCTTAATTTTGAACTTTTAAAGCATTTTACAGGGAGTAAAGTTAAGTATTAAGGCCTACATAGTGAATATGTCAGAAGATGAATTATCATAAACAGTAACATGTGGCATATTCCATGTTTAACTGTACTCCAGATGTTGCTGTCAAATTTCTTTCATTATCATGATGACAATCAATTGCCCCAAGGTTATTCCTGTCTCAAGTTGTAAGCTGACCTCACTTGGCTGAGACGAGAAGCCATTTGATACAAAATGTGACCAGTTAGCAGATCCACACGGCAACACTCTCAGCTGGATTATTTTATTGTTATTTGTGTATGAGTGAATAGTTTGTCAAATTCTGTCTTCCTATTTGGCAACAGCCAGCTTCTGAAAGTGTGGGCCAAAGGATGGTCAATCACGGATTGGCACATGACAGAAAGTTACCAGAAGAGTGAGCTTAGACCTCCAAATTGTTTTGATGCTGATCATATACCAGTTTCATATTGGTGGAATGGCAGATTTTCTAGTTTTAAGAGATATGATACAAGTTCGTGCAAGTCTCTTTGGAGAGCCCAATCTTCATATAAAAAGCTTCTCAGAGAACTTGTGGGCTTGTGCACCCAATTTGGAGAGTTAGGTCACCTGAAAATTCTTTTACTCAGCAGGACCTTGCTTCTTTACTTTGGTACTAGTTTTATTCCATGAGTTGGATTGGAGCAGGCAAGAGAATTCCTGTTTTCTGCTTGAGTTTTCCAAAGGTTGTGCAGCATCTAAAGTAACTACAAAATCATATTCACAAGATTGCAAGATAAAGGAGCAGAAGAAGGCCATTCGGCCCATTGAGCCTGCTCCATGGAAATGGAAATGAGAGGGAGAAGTGTCAAGGGGAAGAGAAAAAAAATTTAACCCGAATTTCCTGCCTTATCCCCATAACCCTTGATACCTTGACTAATTAGATATCTGTCTATCTCCTCTTTGAATGCACCC
>JARFYF010000112.1:69709755-69721583 GCA_030265395.1 Rhina ancylostomus | reverse complement strand
CCCCCCCCCCCCCCCATGGACGCTGGTTTTAAACATTTAATTTTTCCTATGTATGTCAGAAGTAGACAGGGTGGTGGTGTGTTGGGGTGGAGTGGGGTGTGTGTGTGTGTTATTGGAGCAGAAAGGCAGACACTATATTCATTCCTTAAGATGATGCGTAGATGGCAACTTCAAAAGTTAGTATTTATTTGTTACAAACAGAGAATTTTGGGGCATTTCTTTCAGTTTTTTTCTTTATTCTCATAAGCTGAGAGAAAATTGGTGAGTGGTGACTGGGTAGGTGAAGTTACAGCCTTAATCCATGATAAATTCTGGAAAATAATATTTTGTTCGATCTTTATTGTATCTAAAAAAAATAAGCAAAATTTAGCAAGGTACAAATAAATTAACAGCTCAGAATTCTTTACACAGTCGATTTATCCTGTTCTTTTGGGCTTCAGTGACAGTTTGAAAAGTAACTGAAGTTTCCATGACCACAACAACAAAAGACATTAATATCAGTAAAATACCTTTTCCAGGATTTGTGAATGGCCTATGCATTATAAAGTAATGAAATCTTTAATTTATGATTAAGGTAACACAGCTGTCCTATTGTATGAAGGACAAATATTTTTAAAAGCTGTTTGAATTATGAAACAGTTAAGACTGAAGTTTAGTTCTGGAGAATGTGAGATAAACTGTATGTTGCTTTCACTGCAGGAAGTGTAGCTATTGATTGATAACTAACAGTTACTATGAGAGCTCTTAAGCATGTGTCCTTTCATCACAGGTGTGCTGGGTGTCCATCTGCATTTCTCATTTTTGGTTTAAAAAAAACAATTAAAGCTTGGAAAGAAATCACAGTTTGAGTGATTTGGTATCGCCAAAAATCAAATGTTTATGCAGTAAAACTTGATAAAATCTAATTAAAAATGCTCCAATGGATGAAACATTAATCAGCAGTTTAGATTATATAATGCGTATTACCAGTGCAATCAGCATATTTTGTGTCTGTTGTCTGTTCCAGGTTTTGCTTTAAGCTTCTGGAGCTGATATTTCTTTGCCTGAAAAGTGAAGGGAGGGGGGTTGGGAGGGAGGTGGGTAGCGAGTAGGGCTGGATATTCAGCTTGTCTAATAGGAAAGGCATGGCTTCACAAGGTCTGCAGATCTTGCACAGATTGGCCCCAGCCTGGATCATTGCAAAAACATGTTATATCTCCCAGTAAAACCTCGAGAAGGAAGGCACAACATAAGTGGAAAGGAAAGGGGACTGAGTTATGACAATGGGCTGATCTGAGTTTAGTAAAACAGAGTTCCTGCTCACTTCCTATGTTCCCAAGTCAACAGATTTGAAGGGAAGTTGCCGTTTCGTCTTGATTTTTTTTGTTGCGAATGAGCTAATGGGATCTCTTAGCTTGCTGTTTTACAATGTGGTGTTAACCACATTACTTACATGCTGGTGGCTGAGGTCCTATGCTTTGGAGCATTTATACAGAGAAGATGGATTATAAATCGAATACCCTAACAATTTCTCGCAATATGGGAGGTAGGATTGACATAGTGTAAAAGTCTGAAAGTGTGCTGCATTCTGAACTATATTTTAGTACAAAAAATATTAAATTAAACTAGTGATTAATTTATCAAAGGTTAGCCACCACTTTATTACATAATGTTTAATGGTAGTATTTCAATCCAGTTATAAAATGGTTCAATGTTTTCAAGCTGCAATCTGTGCTTCTTTTACATACCCATTGCCTTATTTTCCTTTTAAATAGTAATAAAGACTTTTTGGCCATACCACAGGATGCAGTGGTGATTAAGACTGGATTGTGGGACTGATATGTTATCTTGCCTATCTTTGCAATTTAATAGTATATTTAGAAAAAAAAGTCAGAAAAATATTTATGAATTAGACTTCATCAAGGTTAAAGAACTGATCTTTATTGGCAAGAAGAGGGATTCATCATTTATCATTCATTTTGGGATTTTATTCTGCTGTTAATCATAGTGAGTGGGGTTGTGTAAAGCAGCTGATAAACAGTCAGCCGTTTTCCACCTCACATTGACTGCTACAGAAATAAATGCCAGAATAGATGTAAATCTGACTTTCGGTACACTATGATATAAACCCAGAGTTAGCCCCAGTGTGACCACAGTCACATAACTAACAACTATTCAATTTTTAATTAACTTGACTGCTATTATGTTAATTAAAAACCTGTTATTTTCATATTAAAGCCAGGATAATGAATAAATGGCTGGAGATAACATGTACTAGAACCTAATTATGATTAAAGAGAGAGGGAGTTGTGGAGGGTGGGGAGGGGGGGAGGATCACATTAAATTCCATTGTAAACCTGTGACAGTGGAATCCAAAATGTGATGCCTTTACAGGAGTCACTACCAAGAGCTTTCTCCTGTGTCAATTATTTTATTTTGTTAAAAAAACATAATAAAATCAGAAGCAATTTGAAATTGTTAACAGTTTAGTTCAAAGCCATACTTTATCCTAGGTTTGAAAGGAAAAGCAGTTCTTCAAGAAAATCCCAAAATTATGCTTGCAAGAGGATATTAAATTATTACTTCAATGCTGAGGGGATAACTGCACTGTATAGACATATTAAGTGCTTGAGATTCAGAAGGGGCTCCAGCTTGTTCTCTTGGTGGCATTGAGATTTACTAAAGTGATCTTAGTGTTGTAGGACAAAGGATGGAAAGAATGAGTTTGGACTCCTGCTTCTCATTACTTTCTAGTAAACTGTACTATAAAATGTGTTGATATCTAGCCAGGAAAGACTAGGTCTCTTTTCTCTTGAGAGAAGAAGGCTCCGGACGTCCCAACAGAGATCCTTAAAATTCTGAAAGGTTTAGATAGAGTGGTTGCCGAGAGAACATTTTCACCTGTAGGGAGAAGGAAAACTAGAGGGTGTCTTTATATAATGGTCACAGAGAGACCCACTAGGGTATTCAGAAGAAAGCTCTTTACCCAAAGAGCAGTAAGAATGTGCAACTCGCTATCTCAGGGCATGGTTGAAATGAATAATATAGATGAGTTTCAGAGAAAGGTTGGACAAGTGTACAAAAGAGAAAGGGATATGGGGTCACGTTGACAGATTCAGATAAGGAAAGACAAGAGGCGGCTCAAATGGAACATAAAAAATAGCATGGACTGGCTGGACCAAATGGCCTGTTACTGTGCTGTATACCCCACATGATTTTACGTATCCTATGATAGAATCAGGCTTGGCTTGATGCCACTGAGTATTCCGTTCACACTCATGGACTGGACTTCCATTCGCACTCATGGACTGGGCTTCCATTCGCACTCATGGACTGGGCTTCCATTCACACTCATGGACTGGGGTTCCATAGAGGAATATCTGCAGGAAGGTGGCTGGTAAAATGTCATCTTCCTCCCACATGTGACATCACTTCCAAATGAGGATGTCCAGCAAAAGTCAGTCCCAAACACAAAATCCTAAAGTCAGGACATCCTTGCTTTATGAGATTGTTACTGTGTTTTTTATATTCTTTAAGAGCATTACAACCCAACCTGTGCATTAAATAGACACTAATTGCTTGCTATAGTCACAGCTGCCATGCTTGTTATAGTCACATGCTAACCCTCAGGAAGTGGAGATGGAGCAGATCGATTTTTCTGCAGGGTGGTGCCTGGTCCTAACCTTTGTCATCAGCAACACCATCAGACCACAGATCTAGGTGTCTATGGACAGCAGTAAGCAGTTCACATACCCCTCAATCTTTACAGACAGCCGCCGGCAGCAATTATTTTTCTTAAGTACAAGGGACAGGGGATGATTTTTTTATTTGTTACAGTGATGTTTTCGGGTGAACTTTAATTCACACAAAGTTCACAACTTTTATTGTGATTTCATACGTAATTTTATTGTGGGTTAATTACAAAGGTTGTAAGTTGTGACCCCTTGATTTAGATTCTGCTGTAATGAAAATGTTGTAACTCTTTAAAAAAAACCCTGCACATCATGGCAACATCAGCAGATGTGGGAAATATGAGGGGGAAATTAGAACTTGTTTAAAGTGAATCGAGTCAGAAAGACCCAGTCTAATTTTCCACTGGGTGGGATATCAATAGGAAATGGGGACAAATAAATTTAAAAAAAGCAAACAGCTGTAATGCATGATTTCTGCACTGAAAATATGGTCAAATGAGTTCAAAGTTGAAACATAGATAATCTGGTCATTATCACATTGGTGTAAATGTGACCTTGCTGTGGCCAAATTGGTCACCACATTTCTTGCTGTGCAACAGTGACTGCAGGGTAAAATTTGATAAGATTGGCTATAAAGTGATTTGAGAAGTCCTGGAGATGCATGAGTTATGGTGTAAATTCAATCTTGCCCTTTAGTTCAAAGGGTATTAATGATTTTATGTGTTGGAATTTATGGTGTATCTGATCATATTAGTGAATCTGTACTATTGCCAGCTTTGCATTAATTTGTAGAGAATATGTACTGAACTGTCAGGATACATAACATAAAGGGTAACAGACTGCTGCAGCGCTTTATAGATCAGAGTTCTATGTGAGTAGGAGTGGTGGATACAAAACAGCAGATGGTTGTGTGTTCGCTGGCGAATAATATATGGCTTTGGAGAATTCTGGGGTGTGGAGAAGGTATCAGTGGATACCTGCTGCACCGGTGTGAAACTGTGCACTGCAAACCAGAAAATCTAGGATTCAAATGAAGTCTAAGGAACATTAAACAAACTCAGCCATGGAGCTCCAACTGACTTCAGTTCTTAGAAGCGGTCAAGGGGTGGGAGGGTGGGTAGAAATTATATCATGGATAATTTCCACCCTTAGATCCCTAATTTGTGATGCCTTTTGGAAAATGCCTGGGTCTCTTTGTCTGTTAAAGCAGGCTTGGGCTTAGCTGTGATGCTGTCTATGGCTGAATAGTCACTTTACTAGAATCATGAGAAAAGCAGCTTGTCATTGAGGTTTTGGAGGAACATCAGCATCTTGGAACTGTAATTCAGCATGAGTTGGCTCCCAAAGGAGAGAAGGAGCAGAAAATTGGAAAACTAAAAAAAGAAAGAGGTGGTGATACTTAAACCATAATAAATGGCCTGAGTTGGCTTCTGAGAGGGCACAAGTGATATATATAAATTTCATACCTCTGTGAATATCAAACAGTGTATGTTACAGAAAGATTTATAAACATGCAAATATGTTGTGCATGAAGTAGCAAATGATTGGAATATTTTACAGAACAGGTGACTAAATTGGAATGATATGATTTCTTTATTAGTCACATGTACATTGAAACACATAGTGAAATACATCTTTTGCGTAGAGTGTTCTGGGGGCAGCTCACATGTGTCACCACACTTCCAACACCAACATAGCATGCCCACAGCTTTCTAACCTGTACGTCTTTGGAATGTGGGAGGAAACCAGAACACCCGGAGGAAACCCACGCAGACACGGGGAGAACATACAAACTCTTTACAGACAGGCCAGAATTGAACCTGGGTCACTGGCACTGTAATAGCATTATGCTAACTGCTACACTACCATGCCTGCCCATGACAAGCCAGCAATGTATTCTGGGATAATCTCAAGTCTTAATCAATGAGAATTTATAACTTACTCTTTACAATATTTTATATGCTTGCCTGAAACATTCCAAATGCTGGCAAGAAATGGTTTTTTCCATGGATCAGGTGCTGATTTTGGTTTGTGTTTGATAATTGTTTTAACTATATCTATTTCTGGAAATGACAGCATCATCTATCCACATCAAAAATTCATTAAAAAAAACTTGTAAAATATTGTTTCAGAAAAGCTCTAAACAAACTATTTCCACCTTCCCTCAGATTCTAGACTGCTCTAGGTATAGTGATGATGCAAAATCTAACATTATTTATGGAACCAGCATTTTATGTCCTATTTGATTTGGTCTGAATTCCTGTTTATTATTGAACAATTTTAAAAGAGAGAACATTAATTAAAATTTGCTTCATGCTGATATTTAAGTTATACAAATAAAATGAATACCCTTTTTCATAGAGCAATGCAAAATTCTGTAAAGTGCATGGAGTTTAATAAAATTATCTGAAGGATGCCCAGCCCCTGATTTCCTGAAAACAAATTATGCTTCCATCTTTTGTTGTGGTTTTGCATTTTTCTTTCAGAATGAAGGAAAGGACATTAAGGTAATAAGCCCAAGAAATTCTATTGCCTCTGAATGGGTGAGCTAGATGGTCACATCATCAAATACTGGACTTTTGTAGTTAAAAATGTGCTGCCCAGGATTCCCCTTTTAATTCAAAGCATAGTCAATATTTGTTACAAGGGAGGAAGCAACTTTTATTTAAAAGTAAAATGAAGTGACTACACTAAGGAGGCAAGTATCTTACAGGCTGATTTGTTTGCTGCTTTCACAGAGAGACCCTGAATTCTCTGGAATAATGTAAACAAACAAACCTGTCACCTCAGAGACCACTGCAACGATATTTACTTAATGACCTCATAAATCTTTCTTCAGAAAAGTCACTATTTAACCAAAACAAACATACATTTATAACAG
The DNA here is from genome assembly GCA_030265395.1 of Rhina ancylostomus. Lineage (NCBI taxonomy): Eukaryota > Metazoa > Chordata > Chondrichthyes > Rhinopristiformes > Rhinidae > Rhina > Rhina ancylostomus. Next base: position 69,715,031 of record JARFYF010000112.1, on the reverse strand, counting down.
GCACTATAAAATCACATGTACTTCCATTGCACTGGTGGCTGACACTGCCTTCCAGATCTTCAGTCATTGGCAGGCATTTGATTCATGGGATCCACAACTGTTTTATTTCTTGTATCTAGCTTTGTAGATTGTGGAGAGTTCAGAAAATCACTGGGAACTGTTCTCAGGCTTAAATGAATCTTTAGTTCTGATCAGCACATGAATATCTTCAGTATAACTGGACAGGTTTGTATAGAATAAATAGAGTAGCTTGGATCTGGAATTCACTGCTTGTAGGGGTGGTGGAAACACAATCAATCAATGCCTTCAATAGGGAATTTAAGGAGAATAATTTGCAGGAGTGTGGGGAACTAGATGACAGAATTGCAAGAATGTGGTACAGAATTGATGAGCCAAATGGCCTCTTTCTGTGTTGTGATAAATCTTTCATTCACAGTTCCATCATTTGTGAATGTAAAGGCAATTTAAGTCTTCATTGTGTGTAGGCAATGGGCAAGGTTTGTATTGATCTTAGTGACGTATATAGCCATTCTTATTATGAGTGATTATTATAGTAATTTTATTGAAGTGTCTAAACTTACTTTACATACTGATGGAAATGTTTTATGGCTGTGATTTGCAGTCCATTATCAAATGTCTGGTAGTCCAAACCTAGCAAACTTTATCTGAAGTTCTTTCAAAACATTGCTATTATTAGTTGAAGTAATTCTTAACACTTCAATAAAGTTACTATATTAAGCACCACACGAGTATAGCTATATAGGTCACAAAGATCGACCTTTGCACACAACCTTTCCCTACCTGGTAAACTCTGATTTGTCAAAGAAATGTCTTGGTTTTAAATGCATAGTTTAAACTCAGATACCGTGCTTTGTCAACAGAGGCATCTAAATCTTTATGAGCACAACCTTCCATGCCCATATTTGTTAAATGACAACTGGAACTAGTTCTTTAAGTGACACAATTAGTACCACAAGTTGTTATCCTTTGAATATTAGGTTTATGTAGTTAATACATCTTGAAAATTCAATTAAGAATAAAGACGTTCAGGTATCTCTGACGTGACCCTAGTTGATCTTGTAGAATAACAATGTGCAATTGCATAGTCATGTTATTCTTCTAAACCCAGACTGAGATGCATCACATTGCAAAGTTACCTCTTCCTTCAGATTATAATATTTAAGTTTGTTGTGCTAATGACTGCGGCTTTAAGATATTTTAGTGCTACTTCTGATACTTCCCAGAATCACTCTTTTGCTGTTGAGTCTCTTAACTGTTTCAGCATGTCAGATAGATGAGAGAAAAAACTTACTCAGATGTTGACCAAGACCCAACAAATGTTGGATACCTGCCACAGTCATCAGTGTTGGCATCTCCAAAAGTTCTTTGTGCAGATCCACAGAAATGTCTTGGCCTGCAGCAGTATGGCCAAAAACTGCAACTTCTTGCCTTTAAAGTTTCATTATTCCTTTATCTAGTGGTGCTCCACACTCATTGCAAATTTGAAGAAATGCATCTGAATGTTTATTAAGGTCTTAATTGCTTTTACTGGCTTTTCGCCAAAACCTACAGCCACAAAATCATCAGAAGTGACTTCTATACTCTGATGTCCTATTACTCACTCATGCATTTACCTTCGGGAAGCTTTTGGAGGGGAGCTGATCCCAAATGACATATACTTCCAAAAGGTGTATGGAAAGCCGTTAAAAAACGATAACTGTCCATTCAAATGTACACGTATGAATGCATTTTGAACATATGGAATCATAAATGTTTTAGCATTGTGTATGTGTGTAGCTATATCATCTGTCATTGGCAGCCATAGAATCTAGACACATATGAAACGATCCATCCTTCTTATATGTTGCAACCATTCAGCTGATTACTGTACCTAGAATATTTGGTCTAACTAGATCAGCTGGTGTTTCTTCCAGCTTCTTCCTCAAAGCCACTGGCATCTGATGAGGTACCAGTTGTATCAGATCTACTATTTCATCAAGCTTGATTCTGTTCTCTATGTTGTCCAATTCCACCACTAAGCACCTGAGAATATTTGTGCATAACTCCTTAATAATTCCTTAATTATTGGATTATTTCATGACTCCAGCAGAAGGTGTTCCATTAATTGAATCATTATTACATATGATACTTGATAACATACATGCTTGGACATTACTTTCTGTAGAGCAAAGGTTTTAGAGTTATGCCACCCACTTTACGTTCCAATTCACATTTATGTTCACCAGACTGAGACAACAGTTATATCTGTCCTCCAACATAAATTCAAACTTCACCATAAACTAGAATTGCAGATTTAAGTGATTTTATCTTTCAAGATTTAAAACCTCTGGTTTCTTTGCTGCTTAGGTGAAGAGGAACTGCACTTCTTTGAAAGTGTAGTTCCTCTTCACCTCCACTGTGTTCATTTGAAACTTAAGACAGTTGCCTGATTCATATATAAATGTAAAACAGCATCCAAGTTATAAGCATTGATATCATTGTCAATAAAAGCAGTTGCTCCTGGTTCCTCATCAATAGCTCCAATTGGCTGTTTTTGTGCAAACAATTCTTTAACATGACATTGCTTTGCAAAATGATTTCTCCTACAAATAACATATTCGATTCAAGGATACAATTCTCTCCTGTGAAGTCATACCTCCTCCAACTGTTCCAGCATTCTTGTGTTCTTTGGGTTGCTCCAATCTTAGCTTGCAGCTTTCATCTATCAACTCTAAAGGTTTCATTGGATTTGTGCACCACACTGATATTCTCGCCCATGCTTTCTACTGCATGACAAATCTTAGCTGTTTTCAGGTTAGTTTCTCAAGGCAATCATTTCATACCTCCTGAGTCTACAATTCAACTCACAGTATTTCTTCTGGCGTAATTGCAAGAAACTCAACTTTTGGTGAGTTTTTGCAGTGGTTGGTACTGATCGTATGATTTACCTTCATCATGTCTTCTCCTGTCAAATTTATATCTCTCAAAGGGGTTGAATTTTAGAAAATTTCAGCAACGCACGTGATATTTTATAGATAGCCCCCTCTTTAGCCCTGCCCATCAAACTGGAACAAATGCCATATGTTTATCATGATAAGAAGTACTGCTTCTTAGACTTCTAGCATCTCCAGTTCCATCATCATAGTATTGTTCTATCAAGGCAACTCAAATATTCTCAATTTCTTTGTGACATTTCTATAATATATTTCAAAAATTTGTAGGGACAGTAAAATAAGTTATGAGGGGCATAGATAGTCAGAGTCTTTTTCAAAGGGCAGGGGAATCTAGACCTAAGGAGCACAGGTTTAAGGGGAGGGGGAGAAATTAAAAGGAGATCTGAAAGGTACTTTTTTCTCACAGAGGGTGGTGGTTATCTGGAACAAACTGCCAGAGGAGGTGGTAGATGCAGATACAATTACAATGTTTATAAGGTATTTGGACAGGTACTTACATAGGAAAGGCATACTGAGGTCATCTTTAAGATATTCTCCAAAATAAAGTGGGCATTTATTTAACCTCCTCTGTCACCATGTATCGATTCATCTTTAATTATAATTACAGTCAAGATCCATTTATAAAGATAAATTGACTTCTTTACAGTAAAATATGGCAACCACTTTAAACTAAGGAGACATGTATCTGTAATTAAACAGACCTACTCACTAACCACTGTAAAAGTAATTAAGTGAGGTCAATGGGAGTTGTGTATGGAGAGCACCAGAGGTCATGGCCAAATGGGTGGACGAAGGCCAAATAAGCAACTGGGAGTGAGTGTGGGGATGGGTGACCTGAACTGGGAGGTAGGGTCTGGTTATCAAGTTAGTGACAGTGATGGTGATGAGGGAAAGGTGTGGAAGTTAGGAAGTTAGGAGCTCCAAATTGTGCAGGCAACGCAGTTGTATGCTTCGCTCAGAAGTAGTGAGAACAGTAGGTTGGGTGAGGCAGAGAACAGAGTGCGAAGGGGAGATCAGAGAGTTGTGTGGTGAGTAGATTGCAGTGTGTCTTACCTTAACTTAGAGGTGTCCTCATCTGGCACTGTGGTCCAAAGCCTTGGCTGACTTGAGACTGATCAATGACAGTCACTCCTGGGACAATTTGGTCTAATTTCCTCTGCAGTAACATCCTGTGTGTGAATGATGTGGAAATCAGTTAAGGAAATGGTCATTGTCATGTTTCATTACTGAAAAAGCAGTGTTATATTTCTGAATTTCCAGGCTGCTGAGTTTAAGTTACTGGCTTGGGTCCCATTTCACTTTTATCACAATTACTTCATTTGCCATCATGGATTTACATCTCAGGTTGTGGATTTCAACTCCCATTTTCTTATTTGAAACCTCCTTCAGGCTTTGTAAATTTCTAGGCAAAAATATATAAAAATTAAACCTGGATCCTTTCTTTAAATAGCAATTAAACAATCTTTTCTTGATTTTGTTTTAAAATATATAGGGAAAACATAATAAAGGGAAACTATAAAGCTGGTTGTTGAGATCTCAAATGATATCCCTCTATATCTATGATCTCACTTTTTAATAGATAATGCTAGATATACTCAGCAGGTCAGGCAACATCTTTGGAGAGGGAAATAGAGTTTAAATTTCAGGTTTCTGATATTTCACCAGAACAGCCGATCAAAATGAAACACAAAATTCATTCTCTCCTCACAGATACTGCTAGGTCTGATATTTCTAGCATTTTTTATGATATCTCACATTTCCAAAACTTGCAGTTTTTTTTGTTGCTTTTTTTGAGTTGCTAGATCTGTTTCTTAAACAAGTACAGTGTTTGGTGTCTAACTGGCAGTTTTGTAAACTTTTCCAGTAATGATCACAACTTGCTAATAAAAAGTACTTTCTAATGCAGGGATGCTAAGTTTACCCTTCACTGCCCTCATCTAATTCTCCTGCCTTATAAGGCACAGAGAGGATTGGCACACTCTGAGAGCACACTTGTATTTATTCCTTCTGGACAATTTGAAGTCGCCAGGGGTGATTTTAACTCCATCCCATGCTACAAATGGATCAGTTTTGGCCAGCAGAGGGCAACAGGTAACTCACCCCACTGTTTACTCAGGAGCTTCAGTCCCTGCCACCCCCTTGGATGGATGGGCAGCCAGACATCACCCGGTTGAGAAAGGAGTCAACTTGCAGTACGTGATAGCCACAGGATCCCAATTGCAGTTCAGTGTACAGATTGGAAACCAACTGACCTTGAAGACTAGGCAATGTGTTTTTTTGTTGGAGTCAGGAGGAGTAGGCATTCTCTTTCCTCGGGTCCAT
>JARFYF010000112.1:69686091-69707470 GCA_030265395.1 Rhina ancylostomus | reverse complement strand
CAATCATATCTAACAAGACTAGGACCAGCAGATAAAACAGAAAGAGCAACAGGGTGAAACACACACACCAGGACAAACAAGAAGAGCTGCAGCAACAGGAACATAAGGAGTGCAGAGCCACTCAATCAATGCCCTCAGCTTGGCTTCCTGGATGACAATACCTAACTGCATGTGTTGTTTGTAAGGCAGTGTTTGATCCTGGAAAGATTCTCATAAACCAATATCAACCAATCCTTCTTGCACATTCATGCTCAAAACACTCACACATTTGGAGTCTCATTTAACCCACTAATGTATTATAGACATATTCTTTGGCCAGTGTGTTACCTCCAATTATGTGCACGTTTACAATGCAGCCATACTGTAACTGATAATGACGCCTGGAAAGTTATTTAGCTTAAAATGGAAGCAAACCTTTCCTCCGATAAACAACAGGCTGTAGCTCCAATCCAGTTCTTAGTTTCAGCCGGTCAGTGCAACAAGGGCTTACTCAGAAGCAAAGACCTAACTGGAAAAGTGATATTGTCATAATCACAAAGCTTTGGAAAAATATGAAGGTTATTCTTTATGGTTCAAATGCTGCCTTCACTTTTCAAACCGAATAACTATTGCATCTTGAATTAATCTTAGACAGAATACAATAACGCCTAGCAATTCTTCTCGTTCACAGATCTCAGACCCTTAACAAATGGCCCACTTAAGAACACTTGCAGTAAAGGATATTTAGGATCAGAACAATGCAATGTACTAGACCTATTCAAAGAGGTCAGAAGGGCATTTAATATTCTCTCTATTCAATGGGAGGCTTGGGCAGCAGATGCAATTTCTTTTAGCATCACTTGATCCAGTAATACACTCTGTCGCCTCATGACCTCAGTTGAACCTTGAATACTGCAACCCATTTGGCATAGAAATCTGTATAATTACTGACCAAAGATCATGCTTTGACATCCGCATGGAGGTCCTAATATGCTTACAGAATCTCTGCAAAAGAAACATAACATTGGAGCAGTACGGCAATATATTTAAAGCAGATATATCTATCTTTACCCTTCTGAGATTCTTCTCCAAGCAATAACTTTTGAATGACATTCACTTCTCCAACAGCAAGGCATGAACCATCAACTCAACTTCTGGTCTTTGCATCTTGCAGCATTAAGATGATTCTCATATTTGCAGAACCCTGGCAACTGGATCTACCTATGGCATCAGACGCATCATGACGTCACTCTACTACTGTATAATTTCTGAGGAAACCCTACATCCATAGTAAATCACCATTGCAAGCTATTGAATCTTTTGCCTGAGTCACTGATATAGCAAGCATGTTGTCAGAGAGCCTGATAAAAGAATGCACATTGTTTGATCTCTGATGTCATACTTTTGAAGTAGCTGATAACTCACTCCATGTGGCCTCATGATGTGCCATCCTAGTTTACCCGCACACAGCTTGGCTTAATATCTTCTATTAATGATAGTATGAAGTTTATCTTTTGTTGAGACTCCAGCAGCGTCTCCTTCCTTGGTGAAGACTGATGTAAGGTACTCCTTGAGTAAGTCAGCCATGTCCTCTCCTTCCATGAGTAAACTCCTCTAATTGGTCCTACTTCAACCCTTTTCCTGCTTACATGGCTGTACAATGTTTTTATCCCTTTTCTTGATTGCTGCCAGTCTTTTCTCATGCTCCCAGTTTGCCTCATTTATTTCCTTTTTTACTCCCCTCTTGACTTGCTCCCTTGTGTTAAAACTCGGGTTCTTTCACATGCTGATTTTGTTTTGCTGTTTTTTTTTATTCTCCATCTTTCAGTTCATCCTTAGAGCCCCAGTTTTAATTTATGTATCTTTTACTCTCATGGGAATATAGCTAGACTGTGATAGAAACATTTCCACTTTAAAGTCCTCCCATTGCTAAATTACAATTTAGCTTGCCTAGCTTTGATCCCAGTTTACCTGGGCCAGATCTGTTCTCATCCCATTGAAATTGACCCTTCATCAATTAGTTGTTTTTTTTATCTTGGAGTGATCTTAAGAACTTAGGAAAAAACTGCAGGCAAATATAAAAAGGGAATCCAAAATATACTATAGTCATACAAGCATGAAAAGGATTGCAAGTGAAGTGGGGTCAATTAGAGAATAAAAAGTCAACATTACAATATTATAATCACTGTTTCCTGGATGTTCCTCCTCTGGTACTTGCCCCTCTAGGCCTGACTCATTTCCCAGAGTTGTCAAATAATGCCATCGTCCTCAATGGGCCAGAAACATAGAGATCATGAAAGTTCATCCAAACGCTCCTCCTTTTACCCCATATCTTATTGCCATCCCTCTCTACATCTGGATAGTTGAAGCCACTATTATAACCACACTGTGGTTTTTGCAGATCCATGAAGTTTTCTCCTCAATATCCTTCCTGCTGGTTGGTGGCCTGCAGAATTGTCCCAGTCATGTAACCGTAGCTCTTCTGTTATTCTAAACAGGTAGATTCTGTCCTTGATCATTCCAAGACGTCTTCTTTCTCCAGCATTGCAACATTTTCCTTAATCATTAGTGCCTCTCCCCATCCTTTTTTCACTTCCTTATCTTTACTGAACACCTTGCAACCAGAAATATTTATAACTTTTCCTGCAGATTCACAAATATGCTTATAAAATCACAATTCTGTAGATTAATACTGCACTGCCGCAGCACCACATTTTGCTTATATCATTTGTACAAAATAGAATTGCCTGAGGGTTTCTGTCAACTTTCAAAACATCCAGCCCTTCCAATTATATTTGAAAAAGAGTCAGGGGGGATTTGAAGATATTGCAAAAATGTACAAACCAACAAATGTTTTGGTTTGATGTGAACAGTTATTAAATTCAAATGGGAATTGAATTTATGTTAAATTACTAGCTTATCCTAAATGTTATGTGGGGAGCCTGAGTCTTTCCCTCAGGGAAATATTTGTGTATTGAGTCACGATCCCGCCCTCAGGGAGATATTGGTGAACTGACCAATTGTTTTCAGAAATGATATTAGAAAGTGTTTCATTGCTGTAGAGAAATATCTGACTTTCATAGTACATAGAATATATAACAGTACAGCACAAGAACAGGCCCTTCAGCCCTTGATGTTTGTTCTGACCATAATGCCAATTTAGCCTGAACCCAGTTACCTGCACATGGTCTATATCCCTCAGTTCCCTGCCTGTTCCTGTGCCTGTCTGCATGTCACTACCTGTGTCTGTCTAACTGCCTTTCAGATCTTCACAGTGGGAAACGTTCCGTTATGAATGTTGTCTCTCACTCCCTTTATTAGACATATTACTGCATCTCCCAGTCACATCACAGATTTTGAACTACGTCATTGGTCAGATGCATTTTGTGTGAAATGCATGATCACCAATTAAATGGCTTTGCATGTAGGGTCCCTGAGGTCATCTAATTTAAGTTGGGGTGAATTCTATACTGAAAGGATCAGTGAAGGGTGGGAAGCCAGCTTCACATGGCTGCCAATGAAAGCATACAACAGAGATGTGAGATTGGAGAAGCTAATGGTGGCCAGGGCAGTGGAGTGGAGGAATGGCAGTATATGTGAGGACTGAGGTCCAGATCCCCCTTGTGGTCCAGTCTGTGGATTGGAGAGTTATAATTACAGTTGTAGGGGAAAATCTGAATGCTTTGGGGTGTCCATATTTAGTTGTGAAAAGGTGGGGGGAGGGGTGCGTTCAAAGAATCTTGAATCCCCTTGCAAGAACGTGGCAGATCCTATTGTCATAGGATGCTGATTGTTGGGACAAAATGGTTATCGGGCAGAGAGCAGGGAGATCACAGGATTGGGAACGTGGGTGGATTACAGAGTAAGCTTGTTGGGCCTTCCTATACCTTTCAGCCCACAAGCTGTGTTACAAAGGCACTGACTTTATGAATTTGATCCTTCTCACCTGCATTCAACTGCAGTCCCCCCAAGGCCTGGAAAACCCAGACCACATCAGTTAAAAAAGAAAAAGAAAACCTGTGGGTAGGAACATTGCAAGAGGGAGGGTTCGCATTGGGTTTGTTTATTTTGCAGTTTCACATCTTGAAGAGTTCAAGTTCAGCCCAGGGTCACTGGTGAATTCTATGCAAATAATCTGCCTGCACAGCCACTGATTGACTGATGTAAAGTATAATCCACACCATAAAGGAAGAGTGCACATCAGTGATAAGGTTGTGTGTTTCTAAATGAAGAATCTGTGTTTGTGCAATTGGAGAATATAGCTGGGTGTGGGGAATCACTGGTTGTGTGAGTCTGTGGATATCCATTAACAACCCACGCCCATGTTGAACATAAGAATAAGAACAGCATTTGACTCTCTAATCCTCCTCAGACTTCTGGTTAGGTTGTGGCAGATCTACATGTTTCAATTTACTGTACCATTTCTTGGCTCCCCAAGCTAATAAAAATAATCTCAGTCTTCGAAGAACCAACAGCCTTAGAATTGACAGTCTGTTTGGGGAAAATTGTACTAGATCCAGTAATACCAATTGATCAGCAGAAAAGTGAGAGAAAGTCTGCTGAAGTGATGAGACTCAAGCCCTTTGCCAAACTGAAGGGACCTGTTCGTTCATATGTTCCGAGTGAGCAGTTCATGCCTTTAAAGCTGCACCATTGACACCCACACCAATGAACATTAGGAAAAGGTATTTCTGATGATGAGAGGGTGGTCTGGCAAAAATATTCAGTTCCACTCTCTTCTGTTCCCAATGGACAAGCAAACTTCTTGGTAAATGTAAGTGATTTCTGTGGAATGAGATAAAAATGTTTTGAGTACTGCCAAATGACTGGGAAATGAGTAAATGCAAAAAGCATTGTGGAGTCCTGATGTAACAAGATTCTGTTCCTTTTCTACCTGCTCTGTCTTGAATCTGCTACAACCCTTCCAATTAGGATGTCACCTTGCATAAGGCATCAATTTGATCCAGTCTTCCAGATGTGGCTGATGTCTGCTGCGATGACTTAGTAGTAGACTGAACATTTTGTGTTGTGATAACATTCCTTTTTACAAAAAGAACGACCCTAGATCATTATGGAAACATTTGTTCAACAACAGATGCAACTCAATGAGTGCCAGTCTTACCAAGGGCAAAGGAAGCAGCTAGGATAAGGGCAGAATGTGTAAAGTGTTGTGCTTCTCTGTTTTCTAACCTTCATGAACCCCTCATCCTCTTTTGCACTACAATTTGCACACTGGTGAGGGCATGGATCAAGATCTAAAATTCTAGTGAGACCAATCCACCAGCAGAAGAGAGAGGATAATGTCTGTCTTGAGAAATTTTGGAATTGTAGCACCCTTAACATACAGATAAGTTAGAAAGTATGCAGGAGCTAATATATTAACTGCCAGTATTCTGCCTGTTTTCTGACTTGCTCTGCAAATACAAGTTCAAGCCTCATTCTTTATTTTGTTGATAATTGGGGTTCAATGGGAATATGGACTGCTCTCAGCAAGCACATTGAACATTGTCTTAATAGAATGTTTTCTGGATGTAAGCAGATAGTGGTTAGAAGCAATGTTTAAGAGTTCAGGGAATTTGATAACTGGACTCATAGAATGAAGAGATTCATTACATTAGCACTACTTGACTATTTAATAATACTGTTGTGCTCTCCTTTGACCAAGCTTCTAATCATCTATCCTAAAATCTCTTTCTGTGGCTCAGTGCCAAAATGTAATTGATAGCACTCCTATGAAACACTGTGGGATACTTTGCTATGTTAAAGGTGCTACAGAAGTACAAGTTGTTGTTGTTACAACATGAATATACCCACCAACATTACCATCACCACCACAACAACAACAACTTTGAGTAGCTCATTCAAAGAACTGGCAAAGGAGCAGAAGGCCAAATGGTCTCTGTGCTGTATCATGATTTCTATGATTAACTGTTAAGATTCATCTGGTTGGATAATGAAGTGTGTGATTACTTTCCAATTGGCATATGAGACATACTCAATAAGAATAGGAGCACCAATGGCAGGAGAGTGGATCTGGGCAGTTGGGAACTTCGAATCACATTTGCAAAGTGTCTCACTTCTGAGTTGACTGGAGCAGATGGGCACAGGCCAATCAGTGTAACAGAATTTCTATGCAAGTGCAATGAAATGTGTTCCTGTTCACCATTCTATTCAACAAACTGAAAACTGCCCAGCAGATTATCTTTATCATTATATGATGGCTTGTCCTGTGTTGCTGCTAATGGTGCAATTAATTATTTACAAATGCTGTTGTACAAGTATTTTTCTGATAAGCCCAGCTGCTGTGTGTATCCCCTTAGCGTATCACAGTCCTGGATTTTGTTCCACTTGTATCAGTATTTACCTATTCCTGTCAACACTATTAATTTCAGTATTGTCCACTCCTTTATGGTCCATTTAGTCAACAGGTCAATTAATTATCTATTAAAACCACACTGATCTCTGACCTCCTGCAGATTCAGTTTGAGCAGTAGTTCATCATTAACCTTTCTATTATATAAACATTGTTCATTTCAGAGATTGGGAAATATAGTCTTTTCCATATGGCCTCCAATACAAACTTGTCCAGATTTCTGTAAACCCTCTTCATTGTTTGACTTGAAAGCTGGTATTGACAAAGTTTTGGCCTGCATGCTGAAATTTCTCATGACAATTGCACTTGTCTAAGAATTTCAGAGATGCCAATAAAAATAAGATATAATCTTCAAGGGGAGAGGAAAAACTAAGTACAGTAGTGGGAAATAGAACAAAGCCATTTTCAACTTTTGATGACAAATGTTCTCAGATTAGATGCAGTCTGAGAACAAGAGAATATCTCACTTTGCACCATTTGAAAAGGGTACCTTAGCCTCAGAAAAGCACAGTCACCAGCAACAGTTTTAATATGTCCATTCCCAACCTTGACCTGTCCTGGTGATAGAGCTTGTTCAACACTAATCCTTTCCAAGCTGAGAGCAGTTTTTAATTATTGAACAATGCTTCCTGAGAATGGGCTAATTGGGCCAAGTTCATTAAGTAGACGATATGTGGAGCCTCTGTAGTCTTAATTTCTGTAATAATTGTTAAGATAACCCAGCTTCCATAGGTACTTCATAACCATTTTAACAAAATTGTCAATTTGAGTTTCTCAACAATGTGCAAAGATTGGCTAAGTCTTGTACTTCTGTCTTGAAACTGCAGAACTTGCCCACCACATCCCAGCCTGTGCCCCTGACCACAATTCCTTCATCCCACTCATCTCCCCCCCCCCACTGCTCCCAGCCCCTCTTTGCCCCTTGTCTTGTTGCCTTTCTCCCTGTGTTGAAAAGGTTGCACAAGATTCTCATCAACATGAACATTTTCAACCTTTTTTATCTGTTGTCCTCAGATCCTCTTGTAAGGCACATTTGAGATATTTTATTACTGAGAGGTGTTGAAGTGCACGTCATTTGTCTCCTGTGAACTCAAGAACTGACACCTCCAAGCCTTGAATATAGATTGTGTGATTACAACATTGCTTTAATTTGAAATGGCTCTGTACAATTTCAAAAAATTTACGTAAAATCAAACTGGATTTCACATCACTTAAATTAAATTACAGTGTCAATCATTGTTGAGATGCCTACAGGAAGCTGACAGTTTTGCCAATTAGTCTTCAACATGCAATACCATTTCTAACCTTAGCTTTGAATCATTAGTACTTACTGTCACAATTCAGGACATTATTTTTGGCTGATACATTTTTACAGACTTTATTGCTTGGACTTGAACTGAAGATTTAGTTCTGTGTTTAAAATGCTTAGCACAAATGCTTACAACAGTCAATATATCGAGATGTGTCTTACTACAGCAGTTGAGAGAGTTAGTCAAACAATTTTTGGCATCATGCAAATATCTATGCATTGATTATCTAGTGCTTGGATATAAGTTATGTCATTGCTTATTCTAAAAATCTCCAGCCATCCCAGTGATAACAAAGTTATTTTTTTGGGGTTCTAGGTTTAAGATTGTTTACTTGTGGTAATATCGTAAGTTAACATTCCAAAGGGAAACTTATTTTGCATCTTATCTTGGCCATTAATAAAGTACTATGTCAGTTAACTTCAACTTGTGCATCTGGTATTTTGGTTTTTAAGATTTTATTAATGAAAAAGAAAAGCTTGCTTTTCTGAAGTGCCTCGCCTGTTCTCAGTGCATTTCAAAGTATTGCAAATCCACCCTGAAGTGCAAGTCATTTATTTATATATCTCACTTCATTATTCCAAGGAACATACTGCGCTTTGGTGGACTTCATGTAGTGTGTAGTATTTGACTCAGTACTCTGTTTGATTGTTAATTTTGTAGATGGTTTAACTATAAATAAATTATAACAAAGGATATGAAATCATTTATGAAAGATAATACATCTTCCTTTTTTATACAAAAACACTATTTTGTTGTCAACAATCCTAAACTGTGTAAGGCAAACTTCCCTATTCAGAAAGAACCGTGCTCCAGCACCCCTCTCGTGTTCCTGTACAGAATACACTTCTGTAATCACCATATTATATAGGCTGTTCCTCTCTCACCTCGTGCTTTCATTTCTCATATCACTTTCTACTTTCTCCACTTCATCAGTACCTACTTTCAGAATCGTTCCACACAGGCAGCATGGCAGATGGTACAATTCCAAAACATACACACAAAATAAAATTGGATTTCACAGCACTGTAGATTAGATAGCAGCCTAAATTGTGATCTCTACCTACATCCTGTCCCAGCAGCAAAACAAAACTTGACTTTGACTTTAGTGATACACAGATAGGAAGAAATAGCCCTTGGAGTCTTCATGAAGTGTCATGGCATCAGGTCAAACCTGGACAAGGAAACCACCTACTAATTATAACCTATCAATCACCTTCAGCTTATGAATCAGTTCTCCTTTGTATTGAAGAAGCACTGAAATTAGCAAGTGCACAGAATGTACTATGAATGGGGACTTCAATGTCAATCACCAGGAATAGCCACAATTGATCGAGCTGGCCATATATTGAAGGATGTAGCTGCCAGACTGTCTGAAGGCCCGAGGAATGAACCAACTTGATCTTGTCCTCACCAGTCTACCCGTTGCAGATGTATCTTTCTGTAATAGTATTGGTAGAAGTAAAAACTGCACAGTCCTTTAGGAGCCAAAGTCCCATCTTCACATCGAGGACACTCTCCATCAACTTACATGGTGCTATAATCATATTAAATGGGTTAGGCTTAATACATATGGGGGTGCAGGAACATCATAAAGCATCAGGAGGTTGTCGGAGCATGAAAGGCTTTGCTGTAAAAAGAGTTGATTCACTGTACCTTTTCTGGGAGACGTGAATAAATATTTGATGCAGAAGGGAAAGCAAAACTATTGTGGGAAGGATTGTGGTGTGTCTTGTTTCTTGGACTGCTTTAGTGAAAAGGCAGCACAATAGGCCAAATGCCAATTTTCACTGCTGTAAATTTCTAAAGTTAAGCTTCAGGTATGTCTGACTGCGCATCCATTTTTGCTGTGACAAGAAAAGAAATAGGCTAAAATGCTCACCAACGAACAGTTTACAGCAGCAGTAAATTTAGAACTGACTGAAGAACTGAAGGCAGGAGATTTATTTTCTCAAGGGGGGGAGCTTGGGGCTTTCCCAGAACATATTGATTTTTGGCATTATAGTTGGTTTTCTGGCATGACTGTAATTCTGCCGTCCCAGCCAAAAGCAACTTCTCCTGGAAGACTGACAGAGAGTTTATAAATGGATATAAAAGCAGTTGTTGGGGCTTCAATAGAACTCTACAGGGCCCAGAAAACTCTCCTGCCAGATATGCCCTGGTGATGTGTGAAATGTAATCTTTTACGACACATCAATTTATTAATCCCAAGCCGTAATGTATTGCTCATGCACAAAATAAAACATAATAGAGTGTTGAAAACATAATAAAGCACAAAATAAAGCTTTTTGTTGTTAATAAGCTTCAAGAAAAGACCAAGGATGGCTTGTGTTGTGGAGACAAAATACTAGGACCAAACTCTGATGCAGATTTGCACAGCCGCCAGTTCTGATCAGATGTACTCCAGGAGACTTTGTTAGATGAGCTTCACCATTACAGTTATCCCTTCACCATGGCAGGAGTGCTCCAATGTATCAATAGACACAACACAATTCCTTCCTGTGGCAATCAAAATAAATTAATAGATTTTTTTAATATAAGGTTATCTTCTACCAGGGAATACATGTGATGTTCTCATAACATCCATTTATTGTTGGATTTCCTTCTGTAATTCCATGCTGCTTTACTTCCTGTGTGGAATTCACTGCTGATCTTTTGCAAGTGCAGATGCAATTGATCCCACTTCCCTGGATCCCAGGGGCTTCTACTACTTTGTCCAGCCTCCCATAGGAAGTTGTGAAAATCCTTACTAAAATTCCAGTGGACCACATCACACACATTGCCCTCATCGACCTTTCATGTTGCCTCCTCAAAGAATTCAATTAAGTGACCGACATAACCTTGCCTTAACAATTCCTTGAATCATTTGTGCCTTTCTACCCTCCCTTAGAATGGATTCCAATAATTTTCCCATCATCAAAGCTAAGTGAATTGGCTTGTATATGGTTTACAACGTTCTCCCTTTTTAAATACAGTAGAATGTGTCTCCAACCCTCTGCCATCATGCCTGCAGTCCAAGAGGATAGAAGAATGTAGTCAAAACCTTCTCAGTTTCCTTGCTTTTCACAGCTCAGGTATATTTCATCAGGACCTGGTGATTTATCTATTTTTAAAGATGCTAAACCTGTAACACTTGCCTGCCTTTACCACATTATTGGCATCATGTCCCTATTTTTTGAATGCAGTTGTAAAATATTCATTAAAAATCTTCTTCCCGTTCTCTTGCCTCCACGGATAGCAGACCTTGGCCCAATTAGTCCTACTCTTTCTGTTGTTAACCATTTGCTCTGAGTATACTTCCTAAACATCTATGAATTTCCTTTGATTTTACTTGCCAGTATTATATCATTGTCTTTCTTTGCTTTCCTGTTCTCCCTTTTAGTTTCATTCCTATGTTTAGTGCTCTTCCAGGGTTTTTGTTGTATTATCTGCTTAGTGTCTGACTTAAGCTTTCCTTTTTCACTTCTTCCTACTTTTTCAACGTACCGTTACATCTAGGGTCCTCTAAACTTGGGAGTCCCACCTTGCTCTTCTAGGAAATGTGTTTACCCTAATCACTTTAAATCTCTGAGACTGATTTATCTTGAAGTAACTGTTTCAAGCCCAGTTTTGGTAAACTATTTCTCAGTCTCGTAAAATTGCCCCTCTCGTGGTTTAAAACCTTTCCTCTTTTTTACCTTTGTCCTTTTCCATAGCCATGCTAAATATAAGTGAACTATTGTTGCTGCCACAGAGATGTTCTTCCATTGATATTCCTTCCACTTGACCAGCTTCATTCCCCCAAACTAAATCCAGAACTGCACTCACTCACTCACTCCCACTCTCCATTCCACCTTGTTGGATTTGCTAATATACTGAGTAGAAAAGTTCTCCTGTACGCTGTTTAGGAATTCTGTATCCTCTTTGTCTTTTACATTGACTTTATCCCATTTAACAAAAAGGTCCTTGGTCTTTTTCATCTGGTGTCTGTAATACATTTTATTGATAATACCTGAAGGAAACTCATTGTGTTCAGGAAGAGAATGTGGAAACTCTGCACTGACAGCACCCCAGGTCAGGATCGAACCTGTGTCCTTGAAGCTGTGAGGCAGCACCATTAATTTTACCACCATATTTAACAACATTCCCTTCAATGCTATGTTAAAAATATTGAACAGAAGCTCGGAGACACTCCATAGTCAGGTTGGTCTCGAGCCTAGGAGTGCAGGAAGGCCAATGAAAGGAAGGGCAGGATCTGACAAGAGCTCTTTGCCCTGAAGTGTGACTGATTCTAAGAAGCAGGATTTATAAGTTAATAATCTCTGGATTATTAATATCACTTCTTGAATTTGACCATGAACATTGGCTCTTCCGATATGGGCAGTGTGTGTTCTAACCCCCATTGGCATGTAGTGTCAGTGTATGACTTTAAGGAAATAGTCTCACTCAATAACAAACAGATCAACTGCCTGCATCATACACTTGCAGCAAAATGCTAAATGGGGATCTTGGTGTAATAGAGTCTTATCATTCCCATCCCCAATCTCACTTCTATTTTGAAATCCTTGTAATTCTGCCAGTGAATGTTCAAATAAAGCTGATGAATTTATTCACAGCTGTGGCAATCTTCTCGTGTCATAAAATAAAAACTTGAGCAACTATTCTTAAAGAAAAACAGTTCTCTTGATCCAGAACTTTTTTTGGAGGAAATGGGCATTTTCTTTCTCATGCTATATGAAAACTTGTTAGATGAAATGCCTTTGAAAATTAATGAGCATAGTGATAAAAATTCATCCAATTGAGAGGATACTCTAGTCTCTTGAGTTAGAAGGTTATTGTGTCATGATCCATTCTGGGTAATGGTGTACTCTATGCTGATATTGAAGTATATCACCTATGTACAAATGCACTGTCAGTGCTGCCTTTTGCATGTGCATCTTGATTCTGGCTCTGTTAAGGTGCACTTTTTCTGGCATGTTCAGGTCCCACCTCTCCAGACAAAGTCTCATTTGCTTCCTCAGGTAGGCATAAGAGGTTGTTGTGCTAATTTGAAGTGCAGCAGATTATTCCTATTATCCTGCCCAATATTTATCTGTCATTCAACAGAAGCAGATCTGCCCATTGCCACTTTATTGTTTGTAGGACCATGCTGTGTGCAATCTGGATGTATGTTCATGTTCCCTACATTACAAAAGTGATTAGACACAACGGCACTGCAAGTCACTTTGGGGTATCTCGAGAGAGACAAGAAAGTTGCTCTGCAAATACAATCCAGAGATTATAGTTGTCATCGCAATTCTCAGAAACGATTAGTTTGTCTGAAAACATTTCTGCCTCAGGTTTGTGGTATAACTAGCAATGAGTTGATAGATGTTTCCAATAATTTTTAATTCCACCCCAAGCATTGTGCAATACCAATGGCAGACACTGAGTTCAGACAGTGAGTCTCTCCAGGTGGTATAAATATTGGGATGTTTCTCTTTGATATAGTTAAATTTTGTGCGGTCACTTAAGATGCAGTGTACATCTAGAAGATTAAGGAAAGGCTTGCACACTATTTTATGATATTATTTGCTCCAGCTGATTATAAATCAGGGGAAAACAATTGTAATTGCTGTCTGGTCCTAAGTTTATCCTTATAAACTGTTCTGAACCCCTTGGGCGACTGTGGTTCTTTTGTCTAAACCCCAGCCAACGGGCAGCAGGAGAGCTGCAATGTAAGGGTAAAGGGTATTTGATATTTTCAATGAGTCTATGCTTCACTCTGCTCCAGAATTCCTTCCAAGCATTTAAGGTCTGCTAAGTACTTATGACAATAAATTATGGTACTTATGAGAAGACCTTCCCTCTTTAATGAGAAAATGAGCAGAGCATTGCCCTGCAGCTCTTTCAAGGGTTTTATGACTATATTCCTAACCACAGGATTGGTCATCATTTAAAACTAAATTATGAGATTCCATTTCACGTAAAAAAAAGCAAATGGCTGGCAAGAGGTTAAAGGCTGTTATTCCATCTCAGGACTGGGCTGACATTTATAAAATGCCTGAGGTTTGGTCACACAGTTATGATAATGTCAGAAATGATTGATTGAGTTACTGACAAAGCACAGTGCTGGCTGTTAATTACATGATGGCTTTTCTTGGACAAAAAGGAACTCCTGAAATACTCTGGATAAGGAACAAAAGGGTTTTTACAAGTTCCACATCCTCAAAATCAACAGAAATTGATAAATAAACAGAAATAAAAACATATATAGTATCACATTCAATAATTCACCTTCCTTGACCTTTATGTAATGCCCCCAACTGACCATTGTTTGTTGTCATTAATATCATTAAATGGAAAACATTATTTTTCCTGAAATGGCAAAAGACAAAGTCAACTCTACTAACTTAACCAGAGGACTTCATTTTGGAGTAGGACCTAGGCAGTTAAAGTAATCGTCACCAGTGATGGACCAATTAAACTTGGAGATAAGTGAAGCCAGAATTGAAGGTCCACAGAAATCAGTGGGGGTTGGAGGAGATCAGCTGGAGCAACAGCTTGGATGGATTTGAAAATAAGGACGAGAATTTTAATGTGGAATGCTCTATTTTAGAGTTTGCCATGTCTCCGTAGAACAAACACATCATCTTTGGGTGTAAAATGTGAAGCAAAATGGTCGCATTCCAATTCAAAATCCTGTCACAATTCGGGGAGGAATTTCTGAGTGATCACCCTGAATTTGAAAATCTTGGTTATGTTGAGACTTGTTTCACATTTTTCAGGTTCTGAAGTTTTCTTAAATTTATTTATTCTCGGTTATGGACAACACTGGCAGTGCCAGCATTTATTGTCCATCCTTATTGCCCCTTATTGAGTGAGGAGCCAGTTAAGAGTGGGTCTGGAGGCAAATAAAGGCAAAAACAGGTAAGGATGACAGATTTCTTTCCCTGAAGGACATAAGTAAACCAGACGGGATTTATGGTTTCACAGTTACGATTACTGATATCAGCATTTAAAAACAAAATTCCAGATTAATCCAATTTTAGTTCATAAATTTGAACAGCTGCAATGTGGGATTCGGACATCCCTCTTGTTCATTGGTATAGAACTCTGTTTCCTCGTCCATTAACTTAACCACTAGGCTTCCGCAATGCACAATTTGGCTGCCATCTTTCTACCCAGAGGCTGTGGGAAAATTATTGCTAATGAATTATCATGCATCCAAACTCATTGGTACATTTTGACAGAACAGTAAAATTTATTGCTTTTGTTGCATTTTCTTTAGTTGTTAAAAGCCAGAAGGGGTCACCACTGTGCTTGGGACCACAGCTCTGATGTACTTCTAACAAATGGACTGCTGCTAACCAGATTTTAACTCACCCTGATTCCAGAAGCATTTCTTTGCCTTTGCGAAACAGCTGAAATCTGGGGCTGATTTTATGCAGACTACTATTTGTACTTTAAGAACAGCATGGCAGAGAGAGGGTAAAAATATAATAAAAGCAAATCCTCTCTTCAGACCATTCCACAGTTGTCTAAATCAACCATGAAGTGAACTCTGCATGACCCCCCTCCCAAGCTGCAATGCACTTTGTGCAACAGGTTTGCTGTGGCTATCATCTTGTCAATCAAACCCTTTCCCTCTCATTTCCCATTGTACCATGAAAAATGCATGACTTTCACAGACAATCATTTTCTGTTGAGCAGATCTCTCAGTGACAGCCATGTCACTATCTCCTCGAGCTCGATGCAGGGAGAATGGACATTCGTGCATTGGTTGTTAAACATAGAGCAGTCAGAAGACACTTCACAAAGCCACGTGGTTTCTTTATGGATGGGTGGTGAGGGAAAGGGGTGGGCTCATATACATCTAAAAAATAATTATATTCATAGTAGCCGCAGCAAATGTTGAGCTCACACACTTGAACCAGGCTGTTAAGTATTAATGGACAGGATAAACTGATAAGGAACCGTTAGCTTTGCTGACAATTCTGCCACATTGAGCCTTCCCCTTTTCTGTCGACCTCCCAATTCGCACATATTGCACGATTATTCTTCTGCAATTGCTCTGCATCAGGGTATGAAATGTGGGCAATTTCTGAGTGTGGTGGAGAAAGCTGTGGCTTCTGGAATTTGTTTCACGTGGATTCAGCTGTAACCAGAGCAGCATCTGACGGCCATGTTCTGTACTCTGGCAGAGCTGACACACTAAAAATCCACAGGGTGCATTTTAACAAAAGGTTAGGAAATAAACTTGCAAAGCATTTAGAAACGTGCACACAGATGCTGCAGTCACTAGGCGAGCAGGAAGTGATGAGTATGGTTTGGATGAGAGGCTGTGTGAGCTGAATTCTGACTTGGTTAAGCTATCCTTTGGTTGCAAATATGTAACTAAAACTGTCCACTGAAGTCAACATCATTAACTTTTATTTTATGCATCTGAACTTGGTACTTTTTTAAAAGAAAATTTATAGATGAATGTTGTGTCTATTTTCCCCTTTTTGAGATTGAAATCCCAGGCATACATTTGTGGATTGATTATCTGTGCCATAAAGGTACTGTGGCTTGGCCTGGTTTATGGATGGTGCCACTTGGGCCTTGTTGATCAATCCCAATAATTCATACTGCTGCAACAGGTCTACAGCGGACACAACCTCACTGGCTCTCCACTCAGCTTTGGAGCACCTACACAACAACAGAACGTATGTCAGACTACTCTTTATTGATTACAGCTCGGTGTTCAGCACCATCATTCCCTCAGTACTAATCGCCAAGCTCCAAAACCTGGGCCTCTGTACCTCCCTCTGCACTTGGATCCTTGACTTCCTTAGCAGGAGGCCACAGTCAGTGCAGATTGGTAATAACATCTCCTCCTCGCTGACCATCAACACAGGTGCACCTCAAGGATGTATGCTTAGCCCACTGCTCTAATATCTCTACATTCACGACTGTGTGGCTAGGCACAGCTCAAATGCCATCTATAAATTTGCCAGTGACACCACTGTTGTTGGTAAAATCTCAGCTGGTGACGAGGAGATATACAGGAGTGAGATAGATCAGCTGGTTGAGTGGTGTTAAAACAACAACCTTGCACTCAGTGTTAGCAAGACTAAGGAATTGATTGTGGACTTCAGAAGGAGGAAGTTGGGGGAACACACACCAGTCCTCATTGAGAGGTCAGCGGTGGAAAGGGTGAGCAGCTTTAAGTTCCTAGGCATCAACATCTCGGAGGATCTATCTTGGGCCCAACACAGTGATACAATCACAAAGAAGGCTTGCCAGAGGCTCTACTTCGTTAGGAGTTTGAGGATGTTTGGTATGTCCCCAAAGACTCTTACAAATTCCTACAGATGTACAGTGGAGAGCATACTGACTGGTTACATCAGAGCCTGATATGGAGACTCCAATGTACAGGATTGCAAGAGGCTGCAGAAGGTTGTAGACTCAGCCATCTCCATCATCAGCACAACCCTTCCCACCATCAAGGACATCTTCAAGAGATGGTGTCTTAAGAAGGCGGTATCCACCACTAAGGATCCTCACCATCCGGGACATGCCTTCTTCTCATTACTACCATGGGTGAGGAGGTACAGGAGCATGAAAACCCACACTCAATAATTTAAGAACAGCTCCTTCCCCTCCACCATCAGATTTTGTGTATCACCCATGTATACATGAACACTACCTCATTATCCCTTTGTATGGCACTATTTATTTATTTTTGTAATTTATGGTAATTTATATGTCTTTGCATTGTACTGCTGCCTCTAAACAGCAAATCATGCCATATAAGTTAGAGATAATAAACCTGATTCTGATTCCTAGCTTTTCTCTTGCAACAGCCAAGCTTATGAATGTTGGCCAAAATGTCTGTTGAGGGTGAAGGTCATTTTAAAACACAAGCAGGTGAAAGAACATAAAGTAAGAGACTTGTTCATCACTTTAACTATGAGGCACTTTAATACAAATTTTGTCAGTGTCTCAAAGTAGAAGAAATCAAGCACAGGAGAAGAGTGGATAAACACAGCCAAGGTATTAAATAAAGTCATAAAGTCTACTGTTAGAGATTGGAGGTTGACATTACATGCCATGAGATTGTTTAATGATAATTCAGTTCCTGGCAATGAACAAAACCACAGCACAAAATAATCTATTTGTAATGGTAATAAAGTAGGAGTGGGAAGTGGGGATGTAGAGAAATCCGCAAATATAAGTCTATGATAAAGGTTAAAATAAAATGTCAGAGATAAGATGTACATTTGAACTGTTAATTAAGCCACAGAGGTTCCTTCATGGATGTATGAGATCTATGAGGCGTGTTTAGAAAGGTCCATCATTTTAACTTTCCCAGGCCATGCAAGTAGCCTGGCAAAACCTCCTTCTGGATAAAAGACAAGCTGGGGCTTACAGGCAGATAGAGATCAGCCACCACATCATCTCTGAGTGCCTCAAGCCTGATGGGATGCTCTGCAGCAGGGTATGCTATGTCTGTGATTTGCAATGATATGCAGCAGGGTGAGAGGGGGGCAAGTGAATTGATGGCTGTGCTGGACATCATTGGTCTGCCTCAGCAAGTCCCATCAGCCTCTCCATGGGAGCTGTGGCCTGTTCTCATAGATTCTGCCCTTGGCTCTCCCTGTCATGTGGCTAGGGAAAACTGTATTCTGCTGTTAAGGCAAAGACAAACTTTTCCTCTTATACACTCAAAGGACAATGATCTCTTGGGCGACTTATTTTCTTAAGCTGTTTAATAATTTGAAATAAAGTTGAAAAAGGAAGTGAATAAATTTAATAACAGATCTGAACAAAAAAGCTGGTGTGGGAAGTTCAGAGATCCATGGAACTAGAGTTAATGTAGATTGTTGAAAAAAATCTGAATATTCCACACTCAGAACTTTTTCAGTAACACTAACTTGCATTAAAATTGTGCCTTTAACAGGGAAGAACTTCACAAGAGCAGTATCAAAGAAAAAGTCTGATACTAGGTCACATAAGGATATTTTAGAGTTGATGATTAAAAGCTCAAAGTGGTAATTTAGGAAGAGCATCCTAAAGTTAGTAGATGTACAGGGATGGAGGAGTTTAAGGAATTCAAGAATAACTCTTGTGAAAAGCTTCTGTTTCATTTACCAGTATTGCCTATCAATCGCTCTACCTCAAGGTCACTGACATTCACCAAACATAAAGAAGGAAAAGTGGAGATTAGGGTTATGTACCTGCAGGTTTGTTTGGACTCTCCAGCTGGTTCCCAAAAGACATTCCAAGTAACATTGGAAAAGATCACAGGTTGTTGCTAGCTTCAGGTTCTTTGAACATTTCTATTAGCTTTCCAGGTTTCATGGATGGGAGGATGGACCTTTTGTAGGTGGGGACAATGGAAGGGGGAAGAGAGCATCTGCGAAGAGGGAAAAAGTTTCAGGTCCATGAAAATATAATCAAGGTGATGAAAATATACAAGAAGTGTTTACTGTCACTGAGTAGAAATATATCCTGAGATTGTTTGAGACGTTCTCTACACTATTGTACTTTTATCTTAAGGAAACTATGGTTTCTGATCACGATTTATGAATTATGATTACCTTCCATAGTTTACATGTCAACATAATTGGAGAAAGGAAGTGAGCCTTTTGTTTGAACAACCACCAAGTTTCTCATTAACATTTTCAGGGAGAATTGGAACCCACCACTGAGAGCCAAGGCAAGACAATGGAGAACTCATTCTGCATATTCTGAATGGCACAGATAATTCTTGCTCAAATTTCTAAAACTTTTCAGAACATCCTCTCAGTTACAATAAACCCCCCAAATGATTCATTAAAACTTCTCATCCTCAGCAGAATGTTTTATAGCTCAGGAGTACATTGGCTGAGAACGTAGTGGAAGCATTCAATGGTAACGAATGGAAATGAATGGATCCAGCACAGGATCAGAGACCTAAACAGCTACCTGAACTGCAGGATGATTGGATGACACAGAGTGCAAGATCAGTGGATTCAGCTACTCAGAAGAAAGCATACCTGATATTTCACCACCCTGTCAACAGGGCCTCACGGTTAGGTCATTTCCATGCATCCATCTTCTATAAGATTTTCAGTATGCACCTTATCTCCACTGGCCTCTGACTTGTAGCAGCAAAAGCATATGAGACAACTAAAATCTTTAAATGAAAATGAATTTTAATAATTACAGGAAACTCCCGTGATGTAACAGATACATTATTTTCTGATGATTAACTGCTAGTTATTTTTGTATTGATTATGTGATGATTATTAATTCATCTGCTGTCATGCATAACTGACATTCCCTCAGGCATTTGCAATGACAGCTGTTATCAGTAAAGACAAAAACTGAGAAGGACTGAATAAAAGCATTTAATAAAGCACAAAGTCCATAACACAATCATCATATTATATATAAATGTATTTATATATTTTGCTGAAGTGGTCTCAAGCTTGTAATCTAACATGGGGTGGAGTTCAGATGACTGTTATAAATCCCTCAAGCTTTGCTCTTCTGGGATGTTACCTTAATTCAACTGCTTCAATAAGATTACTGCCTTCCAGTCACTCCATAATTCGTATTATTCCATTTCATAGCTTCAATAGAAAAAAAATTACTTTTAAAATATTATTATAGAAATCATGGTGGGCTCATATGTTATCTTTGATTTTAAGATGTTACAGTGAATGTGTCACACAGACACCATTGCTATGGCAACAGAAAAGACAATATGCTATCAATATTCCACACCCCCTCTCCCCTCAAGAGAGCCAGGAGCACCTTGCTAGAGTTCTCAAATGACATTTATGAATCGCTTTCTGCACAATTTAATATTTTCTTTTATCTGTGGTCACTAAATTAAACCTCAACATGCCAGGCATTGGGAACATTTTAATGCTAGTTGACCGAAAATTGTGCAGATCAAGCAGAAATCATCTGTGGAGTGCTCAACACAAAACATTGCTTAAATTGGCAGTTGCATACTGTGCCACATTTCTCTGAGCTATGCAATTATACCAGTGTGATGTCCCAATGACTTCTTAAATGAAACCTCTTCAGATTAAGGAATAAGATGATTGCCTCGTGATTTTTGCTGTGAATCTGCAATATCATGCTTAGCAATATCCTGATGGTTCCCAAAGGAAGAAATATTTGAATGTATACTTATCCATGATGTTGAATTTGTTAATCTGAGGAGAATTACATTAAATATTCAGAAATTATATCAGGAATCATCAAAAGCAACAATGCTCTGTGTGACTGAAGAATTTCTAGCTCCTCCTATAGGATGTGATAAACAGCTTGATTAACACTCTCTGTCTCTTCTTTAATGCCTGGAGTTTATTTGTTACACATCACCAAATTGGGAGTGGATTTAATCATCATTCATACATTCATCAGAGATTTTACTTTAGCATAAGATTAAAAAAAGTGGTAAAACATGGAGGGATGTACAGATTCCAGCTGAATGAACATAATTGACTCAGTCATCTGAGTTTGCTTCTTTCTCCAGTCCACTGGTACAAACTATGATAAAGGATCAGGTCTCATGTCCAATCCTCCTCGCAATCTATTCTTCCTCATCCCACAATCCAACATTATCTCAGTGCCTGGAGCCAAAGATTTCACCATGGAATCAGTCTATCTGGTGTCAGAAGAGACAGTCTCCCTTCACCCAGCAATGAACTCAGTTACTCCACTCAAAGACACTTCCTACCCCACAATCCCTCCAGATTGAGGACTCGGTGGAGGTTAG
>JARFYF010000112.1:69597272-69610141 GCA_030265395.1 Rhina ancylostomus | reverse complement strand
TTTACTCTGTATTCTGTTATTGTTTTTACCCTGTACTACCTCAATGCACCGTGTAATGAATTGATCTGTACGAATGGCATGCAAGACAAATTTTTCACTGTATCTTGGTACAAGTGACAATAATAAACTGGTACCAATAATCAGAGCAAGTTAATGTGCTTAAAGATTGGCTTGTAGCAAAACTATCGTTAAAGAAGCTACAGCAGGGCTCAGAACAACACTGGAAGAATCCCAAGCAGTTCTGAGAGAATAGCCAAAGATATTGCATGGTCTACTGGACAAGAATACCTTTCACATTAAGGATGAGCTCAGCACTTCTGAATGTTACTCTTTAGAGATAAAAAATAGGTGGTACCAAATGCATGAGGAGGGACTGCATGTTTGGAGAGAGCTCACGAATCACTGTACTGGTCAGTGAAAGAACTTGCATGAAAATGTGACGTGTATAAATTTAAGATGCAAAGACTCTGAAGGGGCCAGCTAACATTGGGTGCCAGGTGAACTTTGTGTGGAGACAGCAACAGATCTGTTCACAATTGGGACCCAAGTCATTCTGATGATTATGTTTTTCCACTTTCCTTTCCTGGGAGTACATCACTTCAATTTAATCACACCTGCAGCTGTCATTCTCAAGCTAAGGCTCACTTTGCCAGATATGGTATTCCAGGCAACCTACAATTCATAGTCGATGAAAGGTAAAAGAAGCACACACAGATGCAAACCTCAGACACTTATACCAATGTCAGTGTTTACTTCCAGCCGCGACCAGAGAAACTATTAAACTAGAACAACACTGACAACAACTGTAAGGTTGTTGAAGCCTACAATTCCTACTGAAACAAACAGAAATAGGAAGAGGAAGAAGGAAAACAAGCTTCTGAATACAGCAGGTCAGCAAAGGGAGACATCATCTCTTAAACCGGATGATTTAGTCGGAATTCCGCCACAACATCATTAAAGAAGGTTGCAGAAAGCCACAATCACCAGACAGTTGTACACCCTAGCTCGAATGAGCACAAGGCTGCGGATGTGTTGCATTCCACAGGAAGAGTCATCATATTAGGAAGCCTCAGGAAGAAGTTAGGAAGACTGAAACCGACAACAAGCAAATAGAGAAGTAGGAGACTGTAGATGCTGGAATCTGGAGCAACGCACTATACACTGGAGGAATTCAGCAGGTCAGGCAGCAACTATGGTGAGAAATGGACAGTTAACATTTCCAGTTGAGACCCTTCATCTGGACTGGCAAGCAGTCCAGATGTACAGTATAGGGGTGTTGACAAGCAAATAGAGGATGCACCACAACCTCATCTGTAGAACATGAATACCACAGCTCACAAAATCAAAATAAACATCAACCAGATTGGGAGAAATATTCATCAACCAAAACATCTCACAAACTTTGTGTTGAAGTAGATGGGTACAGATGTAATTGGACCGGAATCTTGTATTGATTGCAATGATAGTCCTGCAGATTGTGTTAAGAAATAGTTTAATCCTCACAAATACCAATGCATGCAAATTTATTTGAGTTATTGGAGGAGAGGTGTGTGGATTGCATTGAGTGTTTACAGCTTTTAAACAGATAAAAGGAGTAAA
Organism: Rhina ancylostomus; assembly: GCA_030265395.1. NCBI lineage: Eukaryota > Metazoa > Chordata > Chondrichthyes > Rhinopristiformes > Rhinidae > Rhina > Rhina ancylostomus. The sequence goes on along the minus strand of JARFYF010000112.1, from coordinate 69,608,542 downwards.
GTAAGAGAAGCAGCACCACCCACTGCCATCTCATGGTACTACAACAATTAGAACATAGAACAGTGCAGCATCGTATGGGCCCCTCAGCCCACGTTGTTGTGCCAAGCTATAAGCAGTAAGTATTTCCAGGTCAAAGGGTGTTACCAGGGTGGAGGAGGAGGATGATGTGTGCCTTGCGAGCAGCTAGAAATAATTTTATAACGTGACTGACCAGAACCCAAAGGATGACATGATGTATATAATAAAAGAAAGTACAGGTTACAGGGGACAGCATATCATAACATATTGTATAGAGCTTTGGGGCACCCTGGACTTGCAAAAACATTATGTAAAGACAAGTGTTTAAAAATAAAACAAAACTCCAGATATTGAACAACTGAAAAAGTGTTAGAAATACATAGCAGGTGCTGCCTCACCCATTGACACTTGTAGCACTTTCTGTTTTATTTATGTAATGGCAAGTCTTTTATTTACCTTTGTCAGATTTTTTTTAATGGAGAATTGTAGTTAGCTATTTTAAACAGTATTGGTAAAATAAGCAAAGTATTCACAATCCCACCATTCCAAGTTGCAAATGGGAAAATTAAAGTTCTAAGTATGTTGAAAGTTATAGATTTGTTTCTGCTGACATGCTTGATGATCTATCCATTTTATATATATAATATTTTTCTTTTATGATCTCATTAACAGCAAGTTCAAATATTATTAAAGATTTTCTGTCTGGCAGGGACATTAATTCTTAAGTTATGTATTAAAACTGTAATGATCTAATATTTCCCAGATCAAAAGAAGCTTTTAACACTTTACCATCTATTACCAACATTTCCAAATGTACTAGAATATTCATTGTATATTAATAAATCCAATATGTTTGTTGCAGCTTCTTTATGTACACACATCCAAGTGGGATTTGAAATTTCAAATGTCATTACACCTACCTGTTATGTTTACCAGTAACTCTTTTCCCTCAATCTCTTGGATAGATTTTTCCATTGAATGTTGTTGTATGCGAGACCAAAAAATATTATCTGTGTCTGCTGACATTTGCAGGGTCTGGCCACTGAATGGTGTTGTAGACCAGTCATTCACCAGCAACCCTCACGTTCACCCCAACCAACCACCCCAACCACTGCATCCCAACTACCATCTCTGAATTTACAGCACTTTCATGTCTGTCTTTTGGCGTTCTGGTTTTATTGATGTTTTCCTCCTCTATAATTCTGTACTTATCATGTTTTTATGTGTTTCCTGTTGTGCAGCTGTTGCTTGCTGTTAGAGACTTTCCCTGAAATGACTGCTTTCCTGCAGCCTTACTTGCAGCTGCTTCTTCAATCTGAACTGCTGTTGCTGTTAACGTTCTGTCAAATCAAGCACACCCCATCCCAATCTCCCGAGAAATCCTTTTTCTGGCTTATCTTTATGGGGTGTGGAGCATCATCCAGCTATTTGTTCTGGCATAGAGAGAAATAGTAAAGGAAACAACGAGCAGGAGGAAGAGCCAAGTGGGAAGGGGGCAATGAATGTTCTGAGTAGAATAAAGGGGCAGACACTGTGGAAAGAGATAGATAAAGATATTGAAATGCAGATATTGAGGCACGAAATGAGATTGATTGAGACAAGGTAGAATTTTACCTATGAGTAGGGATTGGATAGACTTGGGTGAATCAGAACAGGAGAGTCTGAGGAAGATTTAACTGAGATATGTAATGTTGTAAGGGCATATATAGTATCCAGACAGCAGCTATTTCAGTTCATAGAGAGACCAATAATCATAGGCATAGACTTAAAGTTAATCAGTAGAACATTTAGTGAAGAAATATTGGAATAGTTCCGCCCTCAGGGTGGCCCAAGTCTGGAATTCCTGGCCTAAAAAGATTATAGGAACGGCAGCCCATATCAAATTTAAACTGTAATTGGATGTGCATTTGAATTCTGGTAACTTACGTGGTTGCAGACCAAGATCTGGAATGAAGGGTTTGATTTTGTAATTCTTTCTTGGCTAGGAGAAATAGCTCAAATAGTTTGGGCACACGCACAATCTTGACCCTGTGAAACAATGGCCAAAATGTATTTTATCATGAGATTTTTCTCTGCTGCTCTTTCAGAGTTCTGCTATTTGTCTTACAAGTTCTAACATGAATGGCAGGGAAATTATTGCAAAAAGTTCTGAGAGACAGAATTAATCTGCACTAGGAGAGGTGGGGATTAATCCGGGACAGTGCACAATTTATTAAAGAGAGTGATTGTTAGGAATTATTAGGAAACATCTTCAGGAATTATGGAATAGGGGGAGTAGCTAGTTAATTTAAGTGAGAACCAGTCTTTCAAACAAAAATTATTCACAGTGTAATATCCACTAATACTTTAAGGGCATTGAAACCTGTCATCTAGTGTGGGATATTCTGATTCCGTACCATTTGTAACTAAACAGGGGAAGACAATAAATAATTGTTGGCCCTCATTGAAACCCTCATGATGAGATCAGGGAGAACACTAAGTTGCCATCTCTTGTAGTAATACATTGTTAAAGACATTCCTGCCACTTAACACACAGTTCAGGGCATGTCTGTTTTGTCAATTAATATTCTGGCTGTTTGTATATTCAAGGAGCCATCTCTCCACATTGTAATAAGAGAAATATATTTTGGATGTCTGGTGTTTTGTGCTCAGAATACTTTGGCCCAGCCACTGGTATTTGAATAGTCAAAGGGGTTCTGCCAGTTGAAATACATTCCCACTATAAATATGTAATTCTACAAAGTTAACTGTCTGCACCCAAAATGTTGAAGTAGGTAATTATAACCATCAAAACTGTACTTAATCACTTATTATTATCTTTGTGTTTGAAAAGTATAATATTTCACTGTACTGCAGTTTCAGGAAAGGAGAAATAGATTGTCCAGAAGACCTTCTTGTGATGAATAAAGACCTTTTACATCTATCAGCTTCAGCTTCCAGTGGCTTATTCACAGTCACAACAGTGGCGATCAGCCAAATAGTCTACATTCAGACACAATCTTGCCTTTTTTAACCATGTGCAATAGATATCTCACTGTCTAATTAATTTGATTTTTCAAGACGTAACGAAATGTGCCAATGAGGGTAGTACAGTTGATGTGGTCTACGTGGACTTCAGTAAGGTTGTTGACAAAGTCCCATATGAGGAACTGTTGCATGGGATACAGAGCCATTTGGCAAATAATAACTGAAATTGCTCAGTGATAGGAGGGTTGTCTTCGAGATTAGAAGCCTGAAAGGGGTTTAACACTGGGATCAGTGCCAGGATCCTTGCTGTTTGTTAAATACAGTAACAATATAGATATGAATGTAGGAAGTATGATTTGTAGGCTTGTAGACCACACATAGATTGATGATATTATTGCTTGTGAGAAGAGTAGACTTTGGTTCCAGAAGGCTATTGATCAGTTAGTAAGATGTGCAGAGAAATGGCAGATGAAAATGAATACTGAAAAATCTACAGTGATATGTTTTGGGAGGACAATTAAGGCTAGGATATACACAATGAATGGAAGTACCGAGGAACAGAAGGACCTTGGTGTATATGTTCAAGGATTCCCAAAGGTAACACCACAGGTAAATAAGGGGGGGATACTTGCCTTCATTAGCCAAGGCATAAATGTAAGAGGAGGGAGTTTATGGTACAACTATATAAATCATTAGTTAGGTCACAGTTGGAGTTTTGTGTGCAGTTCAAGTTGCTACATTTTAAGAAGGATGAGATTGCACTGGAGAGGGTGCAAAGGAGATTCACCAGGATGTTGCTGGGATGCAGCATTTCAACTATGGGGATAGACTGGGTTTGTGGTCTTAGGAGCAGAGAATGCTGAGAGGGGATCTGATGGAAGTACACAAAATTATGAGAGACCTAGATAAGGTAGAAACTGAGAATTTTTTCCCCTGAGCAGAAGTGCTTATGATCAGTGAGTGTAGGTTTGAGGTAAGGTAGTGGAGATTTAGAGGAACTTGAGGAAGGATTTTGTCACCCAGAGGGTGGTTGATTTCTGAAAGATACAGCCTGACAGTATGGTGGAGTCAGGTACTCTCACAACATGGCAAACATGATATTAATAGGAACTTCATTGCCAGCACAGTCATGATGGGCTGAAGGGCCTGGTTCTGTACTGCATGAATCTATAACTCTTCATTAAGGCTACAGCATAGTTTAAGACCATTTCTGTGACAAATTATTCAAAGCAACTGTGAAAACTAAATGTACTACTGCTGAATTTTCACCCTCCAGTAACCAAATTTGCAAATAAATTTCCTGCATTTTATTCTTTTTATAAGATGAACCGCTATCTGTACAGTAGTCATGGTCATCCTTCAGTGCATCTTTCATTTGTGAAATCTTTTCCAATCGATAGAACAGGTGAAGGAGTCCCACCCCACCCCATAACCATTAGCCCCTGTAATAGCATTATCTAAATTGCAGGCTCTTTTATCTTCTCCCTCCTCGCCCAGCACACTACATGGTTATCACCTCCACTAGTCGATGGCTGAGGGCTGATTGGTTAATGTGCAACTCTTTATCACTGTAGATATACCTACAAGTTATAGGACAAGAACACCAGCAAAGCTTAAAAAGACATAAAAATTAACTTCTTTAATAATCTGGCATCATCATGATGAAAAAAGGCTACTGAAAACAAGAGTTAAAAGCACTATAATCAGACTATAATCACAATAGTTATATCATTATGTATTCTCAAGGTATATTAATTGGAATATGACCTAATAAAAGGCAGTCTCTGCTTAATCCTTCTAGAGCATAATATTATTAGAGCAGAATCATAAAATTGGAATCACAAAATGGTTACAGCATTAAAGGAGGCAGTTTGGCCCTTCAAATCCATACCAACACTACATAATCACTGCCACCTTCTCCCCATAGCCCTGTAAATTCTTGCCTTTGGAATGCTTACACAGTTTCTTTTAAAGTCTACAGTTGAATCTGCCCCCCTTCTTACCGACTGCAATGCATTCAAGACCCTATCCACTATCTGTGTAAAAACATTATCCTCATGACACTTTTGTCAGTTACTTTTCTCCGTCCTCTAGTATCTGACCCCTCTGCAAATGGTAATGGGTTTTCTCTGTCTTCTCTGCCTGTACCGTTCATGATTTTAAATACTTCTGTTAGATCCCCTTGCAACCTCCTTTCTTCCAAGGCAAACAACCCTAGCTTCTCCCATCTATCTACATTACTGAATTCCCTCATCCTAGAATCACTTTGGTCAATTTCTTCTGCACCCTCTCTAAACCCTTCACATCTTTCCTAAAGGGTGGCATCCACATCTGGACACTGTACTCCAGTGGTGCCTAAACTAGAGGACTTTCTTGCTCTTGTACTCTTTACCTCTGCTTATAAATTCCAGGATTCTGTGTGCTGTTTTCGCATCTTTCTCAATTTGCCCTGCCACTTTCAGTAAGCTACGCACATAACTCTCCGAACCCTCTGTTCTCCCACCAATTTAGAATTGTTCCCTCTTGTTCACATTCGCTCTTCTCATTCTTTCCAACAAAATGTAAGATTTCACATTTTTCAGTATTACATTTCATCTATGAATCTACCTCCTTGAATTTTATTACTGTCTTCCAGACAGTACATTGTGCATTCAAATTTTGTGTCATATGTATGATACAAGAGACTGCAGATATTGGAATCTGGAGCAACAAACAATCTGCCAGAGGAACTCAGTGTGTTAACCACATTTGTGGGAAGAAAGAAATTGTTGAAATTTTTGGATCGAAATCCTGCATCAGGACTGAGGAAGGATACTTGGCTGTAGTTGTGAGTCTTGGTAAGAATGTGGTCAGAGACCAGTGGAAACCACAGAGTGGGAGCAGTGAGAGTGGGTCTCACAGAACTCCCATCAGAGAGAAGAAGAAAACTTCTTCAAAGTCGGCATACCTTGAAGAGACTTTGCAACGGAGTAGTACAATGGAGACACAAGAGACTGCAGATACTGGAATCTGGAGTAACAAGCAATCTGCTGGAAGAACTCAATGGGTCAAGCAGCATCTGTGGGAGGAAGGGAATTGTCAATATTTTGGGTCAAAATCCTGCTTCAGGACTCACTATTCAATTATACATATTCAGAGTAGTGTCAGTCTTGGTACTGATCCTTGAGGAATCTCACTGTAAACTTGCCTACCGTTTGATAAACAACCTTTCACAACCACTCTCTATTTCCTGTTACTTTGTCAATTTTCCAATAATTCTGCTACAGTCATTTTTACTTCATGGAATGTAGACTTGATGAGAAGCCTATTATGTGACACTTCACTAAACACCTTTTAGAAGTCCAAGTATACCACATCAGCTGTGATTTTCCTCCTTGACCATCTCTGTTATTCCATTGTAAAGCTCTATCAAATTATTTTCTCATGAATTGCTCTTAAGAAATCCATGCTTGCAATTTCTAATCAATCTGCACTTGTTCATGTACTGCTAATTCTTCCCATCTATAGTTTCTAGTACCTTTCACACCACCAGGGTTAAATTGATTGTTCTGCGTTTGCTTCTTCCTCCAGCAATCTAGCACCAGGAGTGTAGCAGTTAGCATAACGCTATTACAGCACCAGCGACCCGGGTTCAACTCCGGCTGCTGTCTGTAAGGAGTTTGTACATTCTCCCCGTGACTGTGCGTTTCCTCTTGGTGCTCCGGTTTCCTTCCACATTGCAAAGATGTACAGGTTGTGGGCATGCTATGTTGGTGCCAGAAGCGTGACGACACTTGCAGGCTGCCCCAAGAACACGCTATGCAAAAGATGCATTTCACTGTGTGTTTCGATGTACGTGTGACTAATAAAGATATCTTATCTCTATCTTAAGTGCTGCTACTAGGGTTTCTAGTATCTCCTCTTTATCAATGTTATCCCATCCTGAATCTCAACCACATCTTCCTTGGCTGAGACTCCAACAGCATTTCTTCTTGGGTGATGACTGATTTAAAGTATTAATTTACTACGTAAGCCATGGCCTCCACCTCCATGAGTGAATTTGCTTGTTGGCTGCTGATCGTCCCCATTTGACATAACTCTTTTCCTGTTCATGTGCCTATGGAATATTCTTGGATTCCCTCTTACATTGCTGTTAGCCTTTTCCGATGCCCCTTCTCTGCGTCTCTTTTCTTTTCCACTCCTCCTCTGAACTATCTGTAATCAACCTGCCTTCTGCGAACAACTTAACATCTGTTGTAAGCTTGTTCTTTCTGCTGTATTTTATTCTCCATACTTTTGGTCACTTAGGGATCTCTGGCTTTAATTTTCCTATCCTTTTCTCTCTTGGGAATGTAACTAGACTGAAGCTGAAACACTGCATCTCCACTTTAAAGGCCTTCCATTGTTCAATCACAATTTTGCCTGATGAACTTTGCAACTAAGTTAAGTCAGATCCGTTCTTATCTGATTGAAAATTGCCCCTCTCCAATTGAATATCTTTATACTGGAGTGGTCTATATCTTTCCATATCTGTTCTAAATTCTCTAATGTTATGATCACAATTTCCTAGATGTTCCCACCGATACTTCCTGACTTGGCTCAGTTCATTTTCCAGAATCAAGGCCAGCAATATTGTTTTGATTGGGCCAGAAACATGCTGATCTCCTGAACACAATTCTCCTGAACGCAATTCAGAAAATTCTCCTCCTCTTTTCCCCTTATACAATCACCATCCCAGCATATATACTGAGATAGCTGAGGTCCCACATTATCATCATTCCATGGCTTCTGTGGACCTTTACACATTTGCTTCTCAATATTCTTCCCATTCGTTGACAGCCTATAAGAAAGGCCACTTCCTTGCATGGATAATGAATTTACATTTTTATCACAACTGTGGAATAGAAGCAAGGACTAAACAACATCTCCAAGAGGGTTCAATTTTCTGCAGAATTTAAACATAGAATAGATTTTCCATGAAAATGAATGGTGCTGGATATATTGAATATTGTTGCAACAGCAGAATCAGTATCCAATTAATGGAGCCACATAAGAATAATAATAACAGTCCTTCAAATGTGACAGGCATTAAGATGCAGAATAAGGACATTGTTCAGAATTAACCATAAAAAAAATGTGTTTGCATAACTGACATGTGACAGTCCAGTAATTCAGGGTAGGTTGGGCTTCTCGCCTTTCTTGAAGATGGTCATGATTACAGCGTCTCAGAAGTCCCCAAGAACATCCTCCTCTCAGGGTGTGGATTTGTGACCAAAGCTCTTTATTGCTGAGTTTTAGCATTTCAGTCATCATCTGCTTCCAAGGTCTTGTTGGTTTTCATTTGGGATATGGTCTTCTTGATTGATCAGGCTCGCAAGGTTGACCTGTGGCATGTGTGAAGGGCACTCATGTCGGTCAGAACAGACCCTGTATTCTGACATATGTCATGGGAAGAGATTATCAGGTGGACAGAGGAATAGATTCAAGCATGTGCTAAAGCCTCCTTGAAGAAATACAACATCCTTGGTGACTCCTACAAACTCCAGTCCATGACTGCTCAAAGTAGAGAAGGGTCAATCGGAAAGATATTGAGAACTTCTAGGCCATGCTTGAAAGTCTCTGCATAAGTAATGGAAGGAGGACACCACCTCATAAGCTACCCACCCACCTGCCCCATTTCCCAACTGTGGAAAGGTCTGTGGTTCCCACATTGGTTTCATGAGAAACTTTAGAATCTACAAAACCAGGGTGGAAGTAAGTCTTCCTCGATCCTGAGGGACTGCCTAAGAATTAAAGGCAAGGAAGATATTACCTGTAGGAATTGCAAACTGCCACAAGTTTCTGAACATTTTGCAGCTTTCCACTGATAACTTGACAGAATCTGCAGATCTACTCCTGAAGTTGTGGCCCACATACATTAACTATTTTAAATAATTTAACATATACATTATTTTGTTTCATTTTCCAGTATTTTATCACTCAATTGTTCTATTTCTCTATTCTACTTTATGTAGCTGATGGCACAAAAAAATCATATCTCACTGGTCAAGGCCCTCTCTGATCGTTATCATTTGGCACTTCCAGCATCGAATAAGACAAATGAATTACATAGCGAAGGATAAGGATAAACGAGCCAGGCTGCAAGATGTCTGATCCAACAAATTCTGGTTCATTTTCTTTCAAGGAATCCAAATGGCCAGGATTTACTGATATGGATGCCGGAAGAAGATTAAAGCATGATTATCTTTGATCATCAGGGCATTTATATTCAGAAGAGGTTAAAAAGTTGGGACAGAATACAACGTGGCACATTGTTCTTGTTCCATCAGGAGAGATCTTACTGATCCAAATGTATCTTTTATTTAGATTTTTAGAATGCCTCTGAAATCACTAAAATATTAAAATATTATCTCTACTTGATCTTTGTTATGTTGTGTTTCTCATGAATTATTGCATCTGTTGAGCCTGTCATAATTGTACCATATTTGCATAGTATCCTCTGTGAGTGAACAGAGTTCAAGGAACAGAATCACAGTGAATTTAAAAAGAATTTGAGAAGCAGACCCCTGGTGGGTTTACACAAGAATTTAGCTCAAATAAAGAGCAAGGGAAATAAAATATTCCTTCAGGGTAAGTAAAACAGTAAGTAATCTAATAGAAAAAAATATTTTAAGCATATTTCCTCTGTCAGTTAATCTAATTAATAGAGACATGACAGTGCATCTCAGTCCCATGAAAGGCACATTCTGCTCATGTGGGAACTCCAGGATGCTTCCTGTTTCCTGGACAACCACAGGTGCAAAGACTGTCATCCACTGGAAGAGTTCAAACTCTGAGCCACAGTTGATTTCATCATGTTTCCAGTTAGCACATTGCAGGAGGTGGCCATTCTGTAGATCAAGATGGTACAGGCAGAGATTGGGGTGGGGTGGGGTGGTGTAAATGCCCGACAGAATAAAAAGAGTAGGCAGGTAGTTCAGAAGACCCTGAGGGCATCTTACTGTCCAACCAGGATTCAATTCTGAGTACTGAGGATTTTAATTAGGAGAATCACATTATGTGTACAGGAAGAAAGAAGAAAGGTGACAGAGCAAAGGTATGAAAAATTATGAGGAGGGGAAAAAATAGCTGCAGAATAAGTAAAGAATTTATTAAACAAAGTACAAACTAGAGTATAAGAAAGTCTAAGATAAATTTAAAGTGCTTATATTGCAAACACAAAAAATGTATTAAACAAGGTTGGTGAGCTACAGTTGGAGATAACCACATTGAATTATGATGTCTTGGCAAAATGAAACCTGGCTTAAACAAAAGCAGGAATGGGTCCTGTATGTTCCTGGATACTAGATGTTCAGGAAAGACAGGGAAGAGGAGAAAGGAGGGGGAGTGTGTTGTCCATTAAGGAGAATATTGCAGTACTGAGGAGAGGTGATGCCCTTGAGTGATCATGGACAGAATATTGTTTCTTGATTCGAAACACATAAGGCTGAAGGCTGGAGTGTATATTTTTCTAGAGAAGCCACATGTAGGTTTCAACCCTTGATTCCATCATAGTGATGTGTTGGGACAAATGGCCACATTGGAGTTACCTAATAAAGCTATTAAAATTTTGTCAATCACAATTTTCAGATGCCTAATAAACTTTTCCAATTACAGTTTTGAAATTTTCCGTTAACCTAACATCATCAGGCAGCTTTTCAATTGCTTTCTGACATCACGCCAAACCCCCAGTATGTTATTGCCCCTTGCCTGGGCTCCCTGCCAGAAGAAAGTTTCCCTTTATCTATGCTAACCAGAGATTCCTTACATATTCCTTACTGTGCAGGACACAATGTGGCACATAATGTGGAAAAGACAGCTCAGAATTCCAGAGGTGTCCAATGTTATTGACAAATTCTTGGATAGCTATACATCTTTGAGGTTAATTTTAAGTTGTCTTTTCCTCCATTTGTTTTTGTCTATTTATTTAGTTTATATAAATAGAGGACAATTCTATGTTCATGTCAAAGCGTTTGAAACCATTTCCTCTCCAACAAAAACTTGTTTCTAATATTTTGATTTGAGTGAAAAAGAGGTAAAACTTTTTTTCCATTTCAGGTATTGTTTTTCAACTCTGATTACATGGAGAAGAACATCACACACTAAGATAATGGTGGCTAAACAGTTAGCGAACAGGAGCATACAACTTCTCTCCTCATAAGACTAAATTTATTGACTGTTTTGAAACACATCAGCTCTTGATGAATGATATTTGTTAAAGCCTTTATTGAACTTCCTTTGTTGATTCTTTGGGTAAATATATCATA
>JARFYF010000112.1:69566264-69577375 GCA_030265395.1 Rhina ancylostomus | reverse complement strand
CACCTACAAGTGGAAACAACCTTCCTGCCTCTGCCTTATCTCTCTCTTTCATAATTTTATATGTTTCTATAGGATCCCCTCTCATTCTTCTGAATTCCAGCGAGTTTAATCCCAGGCGACTTGATCTCTCCCCATAGACTAATCCCCTCATCTCCGGAATCAACCAGGTGAACCTCTGCACCACCTCTGAAGCCAATATATCTTTCCTTGGTAGCTTGGATGTTATGTGACCTAAGTGGCTGAGAAAGAAATGTCCTGTATGTGGCAAAGAATGTGCATGATGTGAATTGGAAAATGACTTTTACAAACAGAACTTGATAAAGAAACCATTGAATGTCTGGACAGTGGTTGAGATGAACCAAGCAGGGGTAGAGACAGAGTCAGATTCAGACTACAAGTTGAAAACAATATATCTTGTATTACACACAGTAATTTGTGGAATTTTGTTTCAATAGCAGTAATAATGAAATGATTAGATTGTCATTAAAACCTATCTGGATCATTAATGTCCTTCAGGGAAGGAAAGCTGTCATTCTCAGCTGGTCTGGAGTATGTGAAACTCTATACCTACGATTATGTTTGACTCTTTACTGTTCCTCAGTACAGGGGAAAATTAGAGGTGGAGAATATATGCCAGGATTGCGGGTTATATCCACGCCTTGTGAATGAATAACTTTAAAAAATGTTCTCTACAAGGGAAACAGCCAAAATAAATGATTCACCCTTATCAAGTCCCATAACAGCCTCTGGACAAAATTCAGGTCAGATCTGTCTCACCAAGATGGGAACATTTACAAAGTGACAATTAATAATTTTTCACATGTTTTGGAGGTAGACTAAAGAACAGTCATTCACCGGCTCAAAGGACATCTTGTTAGATGTGACATTCCTGACATGTTGCACTCGAATACCTGGCTAAAGTTCACAGCAGACAACTTAGTGAGGTTCTCCGAGGACTGGCAGTTTGATCTCCAGACAGCATGAACTCACTTTCCAAGTTGATTGGAAAGGCAGAAAATACTGTGAAGGTGGCCTTGGAATCATTGAAGAAGGCTGAACCAATATAGTCAGATCCCTATTTGAGAATTTGCCCTCCACAGAGACTTGTGAGTAAATGAATTAGAAATCTGCTATCAATAACAGGAAGGCTTCTGGAACCAGTAGTGCAAAAAGGAGGAGGAAAATAAGTGGAAGTGACCAATAGAAGATAAACACTCCACGACAGAAGTGTCAAAGACCTCTCACTCTAGAAGTCAAAGATAGAGTGAGGATGAAGTCTAACACCAGACATGGCAGAAGACAGTGGTTAGTCAACACTCACCACATCTCAGATCGTAAAACATCATGATGGATGAGATGTCCCATACTGAAGGAAAGATGCTAAGCCAGGAAAACTGGCAAGAAGGGTTGTTTCAAGAAAGCAGATGTTAAAATACCAGAGGATTCTCTGCTAATCATGCAAAATGGGAAGACCACAGCTTGTCAACGGGCCCTGAGAAAACCGCAACCTATTAGGACAAGAGACTGGGAAGTTTCTTGGATTTTGTTTTTATCTTTTGTTGTTAAAAGAGGGCTGTCATACATGTGGTGTGTAGCATAATCCTGTGGACAATAATCCCTTATTGTTGCCATCCCATATTTCGATCAAGTCTGTGAGGAGGTCTAGAGCTGTGATCTTGATGAGATCCAAATTGGTGTTAGTAAGCGGGTAAGAGTCACATGATAGCACCAGTGATGATGCCTTCCATTAGTTTGCTGATGAATTAAAATAGACTGATTAGGTGGTCATTAGCCAGATTGGATTTGTCCTGCCTTTTGGTGAACAGGATATCCCTGGGCAATTCTCCACATTGTTGGATGTATGCCAGTGTTATAACTATGCTGGAACAGCTTGGCTAAAGCCACTTCTTCTGGAACATAGGTCTTCAGTACTACACGCTAATGTTGCAACTATGTCAGGTGAATGTTTCACAAGCAGGCTTTTGGAAATAGGGCAGCTGAAAGAATGTTGGCTGCCTCTGTAAACTGTCTCATGCATAAGTACCCTTGTTGATAGTAACTATTTCTACTATCTTTAACAATTAATAAGAAAGGTAGTGAGGCACACTCTTTCAAGTTGTGCCATTCCTCAATGTTTCCAAAGTCAGATGAAATGACTTTGGAGATGATAGTTCAGGGGAGAAGAAAAGCCAACACTAGATATGCTCTGGAAATAATCAGACAGATAACAGTGAAACATGCAAAGGTAACTTTCTTAAACAGGGAAATGAAGGAGAAGCAGATTCCAAAATTAGATCTTCTTGTACAAGAACTGAGAACACCTGTTCTACTCAGAATGCACAGGTACAGCTTGGATTAAACAGAGCTGGCTGGCTTTAACTGGAGCTGTCCATTTCTGATGCTGGTCTCCTACTGATGCATCCTGTGCTTGGTGCCAGCTGGATCCTTAAATAATTGAAGTGAGCACATAGCAGGAAGGCAGCAAGTAGCGGCATTTCATTCAGTGATATGGTTATCCATGCGTTGTGACCCACGCAGCAGCTCTGAGAGGTTTGTGGACTTCACCCTCAGTGGCTCCTGGAATAATTTTTTAAAAAGAGATAACAAATAAAACTGTGACAAAAGAGCTGTGAAATCATTAGACGAAAGGAAGCTGCGACATTTTAATTAAAATTACATTTCAACTGTATTTTGATTGCATAATGTTCATTGTTCAAAAATAAAGTAATCCTTGACTTTCGAGTACATTTAATATTTGTTGATGTCATCCAAACATTATAATTAAATGCCATGGGCAGGGAAAAATTATTTCCATTTCAGGTGTGATACCCAGCACATGTTCCAAATTGCAATATTTATTGTGGTCATTACTCACTAAACCAATATTTTTCCTTCAGATTTACTCAGAACTTTCTCCTTTGTCCATTGTATCAGGATCCAAGATAAACACACAAGCAAGTCACATTTCAAATATGTGCTGCTTGAGCTGCAAGGGCAGGTGACACATATTCCTAGGGAGGGCATCAAGATTATAAATAATCTGGTCTAGTTGCCAGGAGAGATTTGGGTTCAGTGGAGGGACAAGAGTTTGTGATGGGAACTTAAGTTTTTTCCCAATAATTGGAGGAAGTTAGTGCTCAGCCAATCATTGAAGTCTGACAATTTGTGAACAGAAGGGGTGACATGGAGAATATGATGAGATCGAACTGGATGTCACTAACATACATGCAGAAACTGATGCTGCGCATTCAAATGATTTTGCCGAGTAGTAGCACGTAGATGAGAAACAGGAGAGAACCAGCTAGAACCCCTCAATATATACCAGAGGCAATGGTACGATGACAAGAATAGAAACCATCACTAGTGATTCTACAGAAGTGCAGTTACATCCAACGGGATGACTGTAGAAAGCCATTGGAGGAGGATAGTATGGTGAACTGTAAGCAAGACTGAACCCTGGTTGAGAAGGACAAGAAAGGATAGATAACCCTTGTCGCAATTACAAAAGACACTATGAATAATATTGATCAAAAGGCAGGGGCAGAAGCCTGAATGGACAGATTCAGTCAAGGAGTTCCCATGCTTCCTGCTCCACATGGGTGAGGAACTCAATGCACAGCCTCACTCGTCTCCCTTAAGACTTGTGCCATCTTGTCCTGCAGGAAGAGAGGCTGAGAATTAATGAATGGATATTGAAAAGGAAGGAGGCTTTGGGGCATTGCTTCATTGACGTTTTGTACATTAACTGAGAAATGAAGAAGAAGGAAGATGCACACAGGATCAGGAGCTGTTCAAAGGAAAGCAAGTAGCTGAAAATTGGTGAGCAAGGGTCATCAACTGATTATGCTGTTGTTTCCATGTGAGAACAGATGTTGCTGGAGAGCCACAAAGGTAGAAGGACATCCTATCATTTTCATTTGAAGCACACACCCACACAAACAAACAGACATAATCTTCTTGCTTGAGATCAACGATGAAGAATGTAAAGGCAGGATGACAGGCATAGCAACCAATCTGCCACCCAATCTTTTTCTGACTATTTTCCTCCATTTCTCAGTTCAAGGAAATCACCCTTACATGGTTCACTGTCTTGATTGTTTCTGAAGTATATCTACTATTTTTTTAAATTCTCTCATGGACTATCACCTCCAAAGACAGTTCACCATTCTACCTTTCCATCTTCTTGGGGAAAGATCTGGAGGACCCGCATTTGCTTCAGCAGGTGCTGCGGACCGATGCTCTGCACAACTGTTACATTAGTCCCAATTATGAGAAGTTGTGCTTTAGACCTCACAGCATTCAGCTTGAGTCTGCTCGAGTGATAGATTCCTTAAAAGTTTAAATGGTAGTGAGAAATGACATTTATACCCATGTTGCTCTTTGTATAGTCATGGTGTAGGATTAGAAGGATTGGGGACATATGTTGAGTTTGACTGTCGTTGCAGGAAAGTATGGATTATTTACTTAGGGAGCTGCCTCTGCAGATAGGGCTCGACTTCCTCACCATCCCCCCATCAGTGTTTCTCCCTTTGTCATGCTAATATCCTCATCCATTTGTTGCCTCATGTATTGTCCCCATGATGATACAGTTGTGTAGCATAGAAGAAATTATTATCATATGGGCCACTCTCAGTGAGGTGCATAGGAAGAATCCAATGGATTTGTTGTCACTTCAGTTTACAGCTTGGAGTTTATTGTAGTCTGTTCAATGGAGTTTTGAATTGACACATAGAGATGTGACTGTAACACAGTTCAACCTTTGGATTCCTGAGATGAGTCACGAAGTATGTCAGCAGAGCTGTCAGAAAGAGCAGATATGATGTGCTACTGGTAACTTAATGTCAGTTTCATCTTAATGAAGTGGAAGCATTGTAATTCATGCAAGCAGTGAACTTGTTGGAAGGATTATGCAGTGTAACTTGGGTGTAGCCAATGCTGTCCTGTGTGAGGCCACAATCTGTGCAAAACTCAAACTCCTACCCTATATTCAATGCTTATCCTTAGGGAAAGTGATGAGAATCTTTGCTTCAGCAAGCCTGTAATCAATCAGCTGCTTAATGTAAGCATGAACTGAGACATACTGATGTTACCTGTGGAAGCTAGCAAGGGAATTGGAAGCAGATAACTTCAGGGTTGCCATGACCTTGACTGCAATGAGAAATATCCTGTTGCAAGGCTGACTGCGACAGTCACTTGCCAGCCTTGTGATAGAATGTGACACCACTCCTGCAGCCCTCGTGTGTATTGTTCCTTAAATATGTGAAGCGTATTGGAATTGGTTTATTATTGTAACTTGTACCGAGGTACAGTGAAAAGCTTGTCTTACAAACCGATCGTACTGGTCAATTCATTACACAGTGCAGTTACATTGAGTCAGTACAGAGTCCATTGATGTAGTACAGGTAAAAACAATAACAGTACAGAGTAAAGTGTCACAGCTACAGAGAAAGCACAGTGCAATAAGGTGCGAGGTTCTACGACTATTTGCTCTGACGGAAGTATGAGGATTCTTGGAGGATGATATAGCAGTTGATGTTATTGCCTCACATTCTGGGGGATCTGAGTTTGATCCTTATTTCACATGTTGTCTGTCTGGAGTTTGCTCGTTCCCTCCTTGAATGCACTTGTTTCATGCCACTTCCTAGACTCTTGTTGGAAAGTTATTTAACCACTGTATCTTGCTCCTTATAATGGTAAAATAAACCAAAGGGGAGTTAATGGGCATGTGTGAGAGAAAGTAAATTATAGGAGTAAAGGGAAATAAGGAAAGGGGGTTTGGGATTAATAGGATTGCTCCCTGAGAACTGGCATGGACCATACTGGCTGAGTAGTCTTCTGCATTGTAATGAATATAAAAATATTGCCTCCTTCTAAAAGGCCACTGTGGAACTGCAGCTCTGTTTTTTCTGTCCCTTTAATGCTGCCACTTCTTGTCTTGTAGCTACAAAGGAACTGCCAGAAGGAGATTCATGGAGAAGCAGTTTCAATGCCAGAATCCCACGAAGATTTCACAGGGTTGTACAGTATGGCCACTGCAGGCATTTGAAATCCCCTAAGTATCCAGAAGCTATAAAAAAAATTCTCAGTAAAAAACATCCTCCAAAGCTTTTATGTACGAAGATTTCATTAAGTGGTACAGTTGAGCTGTAACATTCTTGGTTTGTGGGCATATTGAGGAGCAAACAATAGCAGTCAATCAGCAAAGCAATGCCAGCCCAGGTCCTCCTGAGATTGGTTGTTCCCTGTTTGTATTTAGTTAGAAGTCCTCTCTGCACCTGCTTCTAATGTGATTGCTGGCTGTCTAAAATCAAATGAGTAAAAGTTCCCAGCAGAGAATCACAGTTTTTATTTTTTCCTTGATTTGCATACAGTCCTGCCACTGCCATGCTTAAAAATAGGAGAGCTGTGGAATGAAAATTAGCCCAAATAATTTTGGAGAGAAATTTAGCTGGCCCTGGGATAGTGGTCTGCTGAGCTTTGCAATGAGATATATAGAAATTTGTGACATCTGTACTCATTTTGTAGCACTCTTAGCACTAATCAGGTTATGAGTTCTGAGTCCCACTTCACAGACTTGAATTTGAAAATCTAGTCTAACATCCAAGTGCACTAAATCCCATCTCTTAAGTGGTTATAGACATTCCCAATTACACTAATTTGAGGAAGAACAGGGGAGTTATCTTCAGTGCCTTGGTCAATTTATAATCTCTCAATCAGTAGGACAGAAGAAATATTTGGCAATCATTATGTTGTTGTCCTTGGAATCTTTCTGGATGCACACTAACTATAGTATCACATACATTATAGAAGTGAATACACTTCAAAAGCTGCTTAGTTGATCTGGGAAACTGAAAAGTGCCATATTACTCTAAACATTTCTTCATAATGTGAATAAGATGCAAAAATGTGTTTCCTGAACAGTGGCATTCTTATGCAGCTCCAGTACCTCCTAATGGTTGGACATTAATTATTAAATTAATCATCAGCAGAATGTAACTCAGATTTTCAGCTATGGATTGTATTCCTACCACTTCACTGTCCTTATCTTTCTGGACTTGGGTAAAAGTAACTGCTCTAGCTGATTTATTTTGTTACTGCATTTCTGGTTCCAAACATGAAAGAGTTAAAAGAACAATGTTCACTCAGAGAAAAATAATTCCATGTAGACTTAATTAGGTTGTTGGATAATCCACAAAGAATTTAATATGGATGTTTGCTCCTTGCAGTCCATTAAAAATTCAATAAAAATGTTAACCTTCCAGTTACTGCCTCAAAACGCTTTCAAATTTGTTTGGAACTGTGCCAGATTTTGAATCAGGAGGTTATATCATACCCTTGAACAATTGTTTAGGAAGTTACGTGGGTAAATGATAGGTAACTGACTGAATTATTATATCAAACAAGTTCATGTCATGTTTCCATTCAAATCACCCAAAGCCACATCCGTTGGCAGTCCTGTATGTTGTGAAGATTTTTCAGTCATTCATTTGAACACTTGGTTAGCAATGTGAAATACCTGGATTAATGCTTCCAATTTTTCTTCTACAATCTATGAGAATCTCTGACTCCTTTCTTTCACAATTCTGGCTTATCAAAGGTAATTGAAGTTTCTACTATTCAAATTTACAGCTGTTGAAGTCAAGGCAAGCTGGGTCCAACTTCTGTACTTGGTGAGAGAAAAGTGGGTGAAGCAAATTGATTATTTGAATTGTTTCATACTAGAAAAACATGTTTTGAATCCATGAAAACTGTTTAACTGGGCAGTTGAGTAGTCCTAATGAGCTTTTGAATGCCTGGAATATTCAGTTCAGTAGATTTTAATCCTATCCCTCTGGAAGAAACTGAGAAGGTAGTAATTGGAATTGTACAGATTACTTACCCACCCAGAAGCTATTAGTAGCTGATCCAGCTGATTTTAATCTCCCAAACTGTTATAGTGAGCAGGTAAAAGGTTTTTAGCTTTGCATGTCCGGTTATAATGTTGAACAAATTGATAATGAAATATCTCCAGATGCTTATAATATGTTGTTACCTGCTATACCTGATTTTGGGTGCCTAGACTATGTAGGTGTATTAACCTCTAGAAAGGGTTTGCTTGGTATTGTCAACTGCACACCAGAAAATCTGTCCATCAGAAGGACACAGCTCTTGCTGCAGGTCAACAGCATGAACTACTGAAGGGGAAGGAAGAGGTAAAGGAAATGGAAGTGTGAAGGGGAAGACTCAGCATTTGGTGATGTTCCCTGGATGTTATGAGAGTACAGTTTAGTGCCCTGAGGTTCACATCAGGTCCACTAAATCAGAAATAACATAGGATGCTCTGTGGCCAATTACTATTGTGCCACATTATTCCCTAACAACGGTTAGCTGCAACAAATCGAAATGTTAGCATATTTTCTCGACATTTAGTGATGTAACCATTGCCTATTTCTCCACTGGAAACATTGAGAGTCACCACGTATTTAAAATTACCTGGACTGGGCAGTTAATTAAAATGGCTGCAAGAGCTTTTTGGAGGCTGAATATGAAGTAGTGAAAGAGTCAGCTCCTTAATTTGTTAGCTGCTTCACCATCTTAATGACACAAATCAAGTTTGCAGAAGTTCTCTACAGCTCCAAATACTTGAAAGAATGGTCTCCACTTGTCTTTGTAATCTCCCCATGTCATCCGGCATCTTTTAGGGAGGCTGAATAATCTATTCACAAAAGGTAAAAGATAATGAAGTGGGAATTATGGACAAAGGATTCAAGTAGTTCATGAGTTATTGGAAAACACTTTTTTGATGTTTAGGACCAACACAATTCATCATAGGATATTGCCCAGCTGAGTTGCTGCCATGTTACCAGTCGCAGATGTTTTGAGAAGCCTAATTTGGAAGGGCAGGTGGAGGAAAAGAAGCCAGAAAGGGTGTCACAAGTCTCAAGGTCAGGAGCAATGGTTTTAGAGAGTTACTGTGAGAGTTCTCTGACCACCAGGTCATGGGGGATTATCAAGGAGTCTACAGAAATTGTAGAAGGACCGAGAGTCAGGAACAACATGGTGAGGATGGGTGACAGAACCCAAAGGGTGCACATTGATCAATTGGTAGAGCATCTGATGCCCCAGGATGGTGACTGTGAATCAGATACACAGGATAAGCCTGAGTCTGAGTTATAAGAATTGTTCCTATGAAGCAGCCATTGTTGGGCAGCACAAGGGTGAGGAGGCATTGCAGAGCCAAAGTCAAGTAGATAACAGAACATTCAACTGCAATAGTAGGTAATCCATCAGAATCAAGAATGTTTAGAGTGGACTCTTCAGGAGCAATCAAAACACCTTGTGGTTTAGAATATTACAGAGTTTAAGGAAATTTGTAGTTTAATTAAATATATAGTTGTTGACTTTGTTAATATGTGACTATTTAATTAATGTATAGGTAAATGCTTCTAACTATTTAATTGATGATACAACATAGATAGGTATTGTTAAAAGGGGTTAATAAAATTTAATATTGTTAATAAAATTTCATTTTTATCGATGAAAACATTGTATTATATATTGAATGTGTGTATACCTTTAAGAACAATGTTCACTGTGTGGTGTGATTTTGATTCATTGTTGTATCAGCCATAGCTCTTAGTTGAGTGTTGTTTGCCTTCAAAAGATGTTTATTTAGAAACTCATAGTATAGAATAGCCAATGGATGCAGTAGTGGCTGAGAAAGTTAAGGAAAGACTTACAGAATTATTCAAGATAATGAACAGTTGTAATGGATTTAATAAGGTAAATACTCACAGATATAGAAATATTGTTAATCAGAAGGCAAAGGCTTATGCTAATTGAAAACAAACAGAGGCAAGATGAGGGCAAAATATACGTTGAATGAGTTGTTACTATCTGGAATGCAATGCCTGAAAGGGTGGTGGAAACAAATTCAATACTACCTTTCAAAAGCAAGTTGGATAAATATTTGGAAATCAAGAAAATGTTGAACTCTGGGAATGGAGTAAGTGAGTGGAGTTGATTGGATAGATCTTTCGAAGAGTTGGCAAAAACACAATGAGCCAAATGACATCCTTTGTTGCATGTAGTTTCTCTGCTCTCTCTTCTTGATTTTTGATAATGAATGGTATTAAGGGTTAAGGGGAAAAGATATGTAGAGTTGGTTTACACCAACATCCCAGCAGTCTAGAATAAGCTGTTGCTCTAATTGTCTAAGTATAAATTGCCTAAGTTTATCCCATTCACAAATTACAAGGTGAATTCAATGCAGCTGATTAGCACACACTCTATTCTCAATAATCAACAGTGATGGAAGCTATCACTGACAGCAATATCAAGTGGCACTTACCAATAAACTACTCACTGAGGCCCAGGATCACTCAGCTCCAGACATCATAACAAACTTGGTCCAAACATGGAAAAAGGTATTGAGTTTCAGAGGAGAGATTGACTGCCCTGGACGTTAAGGCAGCATTTGACTAAGAGTGGTCAAGGCCTTCTGATAAAACTGAAGTCAATGGGTATCAAATGAAAAATACTCCAAAGTCTAGATTCATGCCTTGCACAAAAAAAAATGGTTGTTATTGTCAGAAGTCAATCATCCCAATCCTAGGATATCACTGCTGGATTTCCTCAGGGCAGTATTCCAGGCCCAACCATCTACAGCTGCTGGATCCATAATTTTCCATGCATCATAAAGTCAGAAATAGGGATGTTTGCTGATGGTTGCACAATGTTCTATTCCATTTGCAACTCCTCAGCAAGTAGCGGAGTCCATGCCTGCATACAGTAGGACCTTGTTAACAATCAGGAATGCGCTCATGTGGCACGGACCATCTGTGCCACACAAGTATTAGTCAATGACCATTTTCAACAAGAGAGAATATAACCACCTACCTTTGATACACAATGGTATTAGCATAGCTAAGTATACCATCATCAATATCCCGGTGGTCACCAATGACCAGAAATTCAGCTGGACCAGCCACGTAAATACTGTGGGTATAAGATCAGGCTGGAGGCTGGGTATCCCACAGAGAATGACTTACCCCTTGATGCTCAAGACCTTTCCACCATCTACAATGCACAAATCATGAGCATGATGGAATAATCTCCATTGTCTGGAGGAG
>JARFYF010000112.1:69471636-69490726 GCA_030265395.1 Rhina ancylostomus | reverse complement strand
CAAAGATATTTGGGTAGATTAATTTGGGGTTTAAAATGGGCGGTGTGGACTCATTGCGCCGGAAGGGCCTGTTACCATGTTGTAAATAAAATTTAAAATTTAAAAAAAAGAAGCTGAAAAATATTCAGGACAAAGCAGCCTGAGTGACTGACACCCTAAACAATGCAGTGATTGCAGTGTAAACCACCTGCAGATGGCACTTTCTTCAACAACATCTTCTGAATCCACAACCTCTCCAACCTGGAAGAACAAACACAACTGGTACTTGGAAGTATCTGCAATTTCCACCCTACAAATCAAAAGCTATCTTAGCTTGGAAATATAGTCCTGTTCCTTCATTGTCACTGGCTCTTATCCCTGGAATTATCTGAGTGGGAGTACTTTTCTCAAGAGAACTGCAGTGGGTTAACTAGGCAGCTCAATTTTTCAAGGGTGATTAGGAATAGGGGAAAAAAAACAGGCTTTTTCAGAATCACGCATGTTCAATAAATGAAGGATAAATATGGGGGACAGAAAGGAAGTGTGAAAGAGAAGGCCTGTGATAGGACTTGTACAGGAAAAAAAATTAATGTCATAAGGGGTTATGGCTTAAGGCAAAATAAGTGCTATTGAAGGAAGATATGAGCCAAAGCTAATATTTTCTTCAAAGCTGCATTCATGAAAATCATTTCCTTCAATGGTTGGAGGTATTTACTCGCAGTAATTGTTTTATACAAATACTTTGGCTTCATTTGAATCTACAAGCCAAATAGTTGTTTCTGTGATGGAAGATCATATGAATAAACAGTTGTGCTGCATAACTCATATCATTCTATGGGCATATTTGATTATCTCCTATGATTTGAGGTGCACTTGGCCATGTTTCTACAATGAGAGAATAGACTTCTTGCTTTTCTCACACCCCCATCAGATTTGAACACTGCCACGTTTTGAATGGGTGCTTCATGTGACTTGACGAGAGTCCCATTCAGACCACTCCCACATCTCCTTATCTTTCCTCCAATGCCTCATTTTGCAAGACAGACCAGATCAGTACCCGGGCTCAGTGGATGTTCAGAACCTGCACCCCCTCTAAGATCTCCCAAACCCACCAACCCCACACCCACCACCACTTGTTTTATGTACTGTGATAATTTTTCCATTTCAAAATCCATGGCAGAGATGTGTAAAGTTTAATATCATATCCTCTGGCGTAAAGAAAAAGTCCTGAAACATTGAACACCCTGCTATAGTTCCCAGTGTTTATCACACAATTGAAAGCTGTAGTTTGAAGAAAGGGGAACAGTTGTCATTTCAAAGATGTAGCATCAAGGCTTGGAAGTATATCTATAATCCTAATCTCAGTTTCAATAACACTGGAAACTCCTAACTCATCTATGATAAAGGTACTACTTCAAGCAGCCACTTAGAACAATCATGGGGGCATTAAAATAGTTGTAGTAATGTTTCATTTTCTTGGAACATTTTCATTCATTAATAGTTCATTAGTTACTATAGTATTACAGAAAGGGGGAGAAAGCCTGACGACCAACAGTTGAACATCAGGGAATATCTCTTTATTTTCAGTTTGAATTGGCGAGGTGTGGCTGGTCATGGATGGGCGTGTTGGACTTCACTGGTGAGAGAGCAGAGGCGACGTGATTGGAAGTCACAGGTTTGCTGTTAAACCCCCTAATCCAATTTACCAACCCAGCAACCTAAAGCAAAATGGGACCAAGCCAAACAATTTCCCCTGTAAGGGTGGAAATTTCTGATGCTAATTCTTGCACCCCTGCTTGGGCACAATATCAGCGTGAGTGAAACCTTAACAGCGTAAATCAGGAAAATAAAGCAAGGGAAGGGAAGGTCAAGGAAAGGACTACAAGTGGATGACTGTTCTTTCTTTGTTAATGTTAACCAGGAATAACATTTATTCTAAACACATACCACACCTAATAACATTCCAGGAAAACATTTTGCTGCAGAGAAAAAATAACCTCAAATAATCAGAGGAAATGGATTGCTGGGGTCCAGCAGCTGAAATATAAGTAGAAAAATCTGGCAAGGAGCCCGAAAGCAGGATTTATTTCCTCATTAATAGAAGAGGGATTGGGAATGCAAATCACTATTTTTACCAGCAAAACTGGTATAGGCTGCTGGATCTATGTCCCTGGGATGCTGTCGCCAGTTATTGTCCATTCCTAGTTGCTCTGAAAAGATTGCACTGGGACTTCATTGTTAAACCATGACAGTCATTGTGGTAATAGTGCTTGCATAATTGCTGAGGTGCAACCTACCCATGACAAGAGCTTAATCCCAAATGCAGTCTATTAATTGGAGGAAGAGGTGTCATTGCTATTATCCACAATTTACCTTAATGATTTGAACAAGAATAAGCAATGGAATATCACATTTTGTTGATGATGCCAGAGACATAGATCTAATACTGAGAAAGAATGCAACAGAGTATATAAACGCATTAGAAAGCTTGCAAACTGGACAGTTAGGTGTCAAGTAAATTATGAAATGAGTCTAAACAGGAAAAATGAAACTGCCTCCATCCTTGAAATTGATATAGAAGAGAAAAGAGACCTGGGGACACGGTTAAATAAATTATTAAAAGCAGATTGCATAACAGCAAAGCATTGACATTTGTTTAAGAAGCTAGGCACCCTCTGTGAAAGATAGCATCATATACCATACGCCTCCAATCATCTTAATTTTAAGGTGACTGGAGGAAGATATAAGGGTGATGTCAGGTGTAAATTCTTCATACGGAGAGTGGTGGGTGTGTGGAATGAACTGGCAGCAGAGTTTGTGGGGGCAGATACAGTACATTAGGGACATTTAAGAGACTCTTAGATAGACATATGAATGATAGCGAAATGGGGGGCTATGTGGGAGGGAAGGGTTAGATCGATCTTAGAGCAGGATAAAATGTCGGCACAACGTTGTCGGCTGAAGGGCCTGGACTGTGCTGTAATGTTCTATGTTCTGTTCTGAAGGATGGATTCATGTGTTTCTGTGAATGAACGACCTGTGTACCTCCTGTGAAGGATGGTTCAGTGTGCCTTCTACAGAGGTTCAGCCTGGGTGCACTTATTGGAGGATGGGCCTGGGTGCCTGCTGTGGTGAATGGGCCAGTGTGCACATTGTGAAGTTTGGGCCCATTAACTTAGTAATTGGATTTCACCCATTTTTTGTGTTCTGTTCTGTCCGCAAACCAAATCAATTGGGGATGCATCACCAGAAAAAGTAAAAATTTGGACCTACTTCCTTTAAAAAATTGCTTTCATGGTTTTTTCCATTTGTAAATTTTAGAAGTCAATGTGTACTGTTAAATGAGAGCACAGTTGCTCCCCTGCCCACTGGGCACAAGTGAAACCAGGAGATGAAAAATGGAGAGAGTGGGAAAATGACGAGTATTTAGCTGCAGTAGACAGAGTTTAATCTAAGTGACATCTGAAATAGTTTTATCAATTTGCCAGTTGAATAGAATTTTATTTCTTGTGGTTTGGACATTTTTTCTGCAGGTCAAGTTCCTGTATCAAGGCACCCACATAGACATACTCAATTTGTTGCAGTTTTATCTATTTAGCCCTGCAGTATATATCTTCTGGTCAATGGTAGACAATGGGCTTACTATGAACGTAAAAGAGGGCAGAGTTTGACTGTCAGACAAACCACTGCCTGGTATCAGAGCACGACTGACTATGATTTCAGTTATTCATTGCAACCCTGATCAGTCTATGTTTTTATACCCTTAACACTAAATATAGCTCAATTAATTTGTCCTGGGATCTGGAATGTAAGTAAACTTTATAAGTATTATTTTAAAATATAAGGAAAATTTTAGATTTGTGCAAGTTTGTAATATTTGTGATGTGTTATTTCTGTAATATTTAGAGAAAATAACAAGTAGGCTTGAAGATTTTCATTTGCTTCACTTACGGAATACGTTAGAATGTGTGTTACATTCTTCACACGCTTGCTCATTCTGTTCCTCTGTACTCTTCCAGTCTTTATCTCTTATGCACCTCTAATTTGTATCACACCACATAGGTGACTCTGCCCTCAAGTGCTTGAGACCCATAATTTGAAATTTTCTGCCTAAGTCTTCTTACCTCTGTACCACTTGCTCTTCCTTTCAAACTTCTTAAAATCTGCTCCTTTAACTTCACACTTGGTTGCACAGGATACCATTTTGATCAAGGTATCGGCATGGGTTGAATACAGGCCCCATTGTTATGGAACTCAGTTCTCCACCTAGCATCTTTTAACTTTGCACAGCTAAGCAAACACTCAGCAGCAGGAAGGAAAGAACACAACCAGAACTATTTAAAGAGATCAGCCACTACTCTCAGCCTGGTTGGTGGTTGATTTTCTCAGACTGTTGTTATGATTCTACAAACATGTGGTACTTTCTATAGTTGTTTCAAGTTGCAAGAGCTTACAAGAAGAGGTGCAAAAGGTTTTGAAAGACCTATTGCTGACTTTAAGCTTTCTGCACAAGACAGATATTCCTGAACATGGATGTATAACTAGGAAAATGACAAAAGGCGCACAGAGCAGTACAAGCTGCTGTAAGAGGGTAAGGAGCAGAAAAAGGATTATCTCCTGGAGGCTATATCCTCTCGAGGTTACAGAGAGTGATTCCCCTAACTGAATCTCAGTCGGGACAAAATGTGTGATATCTATGCTTCAATAAGTATGTCACCACAGAAGTCTGGCTCATGGTACAGGGCAAGGATTGCTTTACTGCTGACTCTGAAGGTGAACTTTTAGGTGTTCACAGTTCTTCAGGCAGAAGGTGGAAATATTTCTAAAATCCTGTGGCTTGTACATGTAAAGGGGCTTATCATGACTCTCTATTCAAAAGTAGATTTAATTTTCTTTTCCCAGTGAAAGTGCACAGCATTGCAGGGGCATGCGAGGTTTCCCATATTGCCAGATTTCACTAACTGCAGGCACCTTGATTTGCAGGTACTGAATATCAAATCTCTCTCATACAAGAACTGAAAGACATTTTGTCCAAAATAAACTGGCATGCGACCATAACCAATGAATCAGGCACCAAAGTGTCTGGTATTCTAACAACAGTTATAGACTTGTCGAATCATCCAGGACGTTTAGCCGTGCAAAGTTAAAAGTGGATAGGAGCTGGAGCAATGGGCTCTATAATGATGGTCAATAGCACTTGAGCCACTTTGGAAAATCTAAAGGTAGCTTTTGGGTGGAAAGGGCAACATGTTTCATAGGTTGGCACAACATGGTGGGCCAAAGGGCCAGTATTGTGCTATATTGTTCTATGGTTCTATGGTTCTATGTTGATGTTGCCCACACTGAGGAACAAAGCTTACATACAATGAAGGCCGTGCCTCTCCGCAATACACGACAGAATAAACCACTGTCTTGTTGAAATAATTCTTCTGTTGTCTGAGCCATCCGAAAGACTCCTGAGGTATTCAGCAAAATGTGTGTTAAAAATTGCAATAGTCTGTCTTGTGATTCATAGCCTTGTCATTATAAGGCATGTCAAAACACCACTGGAGGATATTTCAATTTAGTTTTAGTGTTTTGTTCAAGGACTGTATTAACTTTAACACAGTATCCAAAAGGTTATAGTTCAAAACAAGTGGGCCTAGAAGTTTCTGTAATACTTTTTAATGTGCCTTATGGGCTAATCGAATGTTATTTTTGAAATTTCCAGAATGATCAAGGTTTGCAATTGCAGTGTTCACAGATCAGTATTGCTGGATTGCCATGAGCAATGCCATGCTGTTGGTTTCAGTATGATGTAATCGATCGATCTGTTGCAAGTTCTTGCATTTAGTCTAGAACCTTGATTATGTGCACAGTGACACAACTTGCAGAGTTGCTGCCTCACAACTCCAGTGATGCAGGTTCAATCCTGGCCTGAAGATGCAGACGGTATCAGATCTCAACAAATTCAAAGAATACAGTTTGAGTGTTGATTCTTGAAATAGAATGGTGTCAGGGGAAATAGTGTTGGCAAAACTTTGCTCTTTTGTGCATAAATAAGAACTATTGTTTATCAAACAAGTGATGGCATTTTTTGCTCTTTAGAAACCATTCCCGGGGCCTCTATATTTGTCTTGAGTGCTTCAAAGCTGGTTCTGCTGTGTTTAAGTTCCCGTATCCTATTGGTGATATTCCAGCCTCTGCTTCTTTGAGCTGGTCTTACTCCTCTACAAGACTCCAATTCTGCTGCCATTGCTGAGCATTGTTCTTTGAACTTATGATTATTTGAACTCTTTCAGAGTTCCATCATCACAGAGGTCTTTTCCACTGTCACAGTCTGTAGTTTAGGCATTGGTTGGCAAGCATTCTTCCATGTCTTCACTTATCTTTACTGCATTCAAGGCACAACTCTGAGTTTGCACCATGTGTCTGATTCCCAATCTGCAAGATGGTCACAGTCTGTAACAGTTGTATTTAAGTGTTAATATGCACAAGATGTTACTACACATATACCACAGCCATATTCATAGACACACCCAGAATAGGCACAATATTGCTCTACTCCAAGCAAAGATGATTTCCAACTCCTCAGCAATTTTCTTCTGGGGATGTGTGAAAGAATTTCTAGAACCATGCAATGACAATTGAAGTAAAGAGGCAAAATAGTCTCAAATTTCCTTCAAACTAGAATCTCTGGATTGCTCGAAGTCTCCATCCGAGTATAGGGGGACAGTTACTAACTTGGAAAGGTGCATAACTGAAGTTCACAACCTAGAAATGTAACCCTGCAATTGAGTGTTGCCAGTGATGTCACCACTGAGGCACAGTAAAGAGAGCACACAAGAGGAATTTTACTCTGTTAAAACTGCATCAGTGATCATTGTTGGGTGAAATTGTGCCCATTGAAAACTTGGGCCTGGTATGCAATACAACTGAATACACCTGATATTTTTTGGATGTCAGTCACACACCTAAAAGCATCACAATTTATGTTATTCCCTTTATCAGCATAAATGAAAGCTTTTGGTTGCAGCCAGAATCCTTATTGTTCATGATAGTACATGGAGGGGTGCTTTGTGCTGCTTTGTTGCATTTGTGAGTACCTAAAGGGACATCCCACAGCATTTCACTTATCTCTGTGATGGTAGCCGTGGAAAACCCAAGCCTGCAAAGACATTGGCTACTGAGAAACTCTTTCAATGGGTGTCTCCATGGTGACATTGCAGGCTGCACTCTATCACTGCAGGCAAAATGACTGACATCTCAGGGTGGGACAGTGGAGGAGGTGAAGATGTGCTGATCAGTAAAGAAATTATTCCTATGGAATCTTAAGAGATCCTACCCAGACTTCTCTGAGGCTCAATGCCTTTGGAGGATAAAGTTCTCCAAAGATCTTATCATGGAGGTTCTGCAGGAAGGTCTCTTAGCCATGTTCCAATACCTGGACTGTCCTTCTCCAGAGGTCAAGGTCTCCTTGACTCTTAATGTCTTGGCCATTGGGTTATTCTATGTAGCTGGAGCAGACCTCTGCCATAGCTCCCAATTGGCTGCTCACCAAAGCATCAGAAAGGTAACCCAGGCATTGCTTTCACAGACCGGTTAGTTTATTTCATTTGATTTCAGTGACCAGGTGGCATTTCATGCACTGTGATAGGCCAGTATTGCTGGCTTTCCATGCATCTGCCCATAAGGACTTCCATTAATAACTTGGATCTTTTCCTCAGCAGGAAAGGTATCCAAACCCTCAATACTCAGATGACTGTCAATCATCCAGAAGATTTTCCTGGTGGTGAATGCCATGTTTGTAGAAAGTAGACATAATGCATTCATCCTCGGAGAGACTGAATTGCCAGACATTTTCTATGGCCAGTGCTGCCCAGGAAGATGGATGCTGGTTTACAAGGGCTACCTTCTACTCCTTTTTTCCTGATACCAATTTGCAGTCTGAACCTTGGAAGAACTAGAATTGCTGCGGAAAATGCCATTGATCTTCTGAAAGTGAGATTCAGATGCCTGCTTCAGTTCGGGGTGACCTGCAGTTGACACCCGGGAGGTGCAGAGGCCTATGCTTCAGAACCCAACTATCCAAAGAGAGCAGTTGGTGTCAGAGGAAGGAGAGGATTCAGACCAGAGCCTGAGGGTTATGAGGCACAAGCAAGAGCAAGAGGAGAGGAGGGAAGGTCCAGTCATCCTCTACTGATCATTGGGAAGTTGGTCAGACCTTAAGGAAACCCTGCCCATGGCAACCAGAGACCAGCTGCATAATTGGCTGCCATGAGGGCAGGGAAAATATTGTGTATGCATAATCATGCCCCATGTGTGCTCAGATAGTATTCAGTGCTATGAATGACACTGATGCCACTCCGATTTCCAACCTGACCATTGAGGTCAATATCACAAAATGTTGTTCAGAGGTGCATAACATAAAGATGCCGCAATTATGGATGGGTAATATACAGTAATGATGTTGCAATGCTCAAAATAGATTCACAAATAGACTGGAAAGAGCTATGCACATTACATCCATGTGAAAATGGGAACCACATCTGGATATTTTGATATTTGCCAGTTTGGAGGCTATTTAGTGACAGATGTAGGTTGGTATTTTTTTGTTCCAGTCTATGTGATTAAATGTGGAAATAGGTTTCTTTTGCAAATAGTGACATCCTCAGATGTGGATCCGGTGCTGGAAAAATATCAGATGTGCTGACATGGATCCCATCTGGAAGTGCCAGGCCCAGTTTTATAATAGGTTTACAGAGATATCAGTTTAAGGAGATCTTAGCTCAATTTGTACTCAAGAAAAAATGCTCAACAATTCATTTTATGGGCTTGTATGTTGTTCTTTACAGTAAGAAAGACTTGTTTTTATGATGAACTTTATACATGTCTTGAATCTGTCTATCTTCACTCAGTGATGCCATTTTCTATTGGACTTCTGAAGAATGTGGTTTCATGACTCATTCCATTAAGAAATTTATCTCTGTTCCAGTGAAAAGGAATTGAAAAATAAATTGATTTGGGAGTAACTAAAACCACCAGCCTCTGGCATCCTGAAGAAGGAGCTGAGATCAGTAATAAACAATTCCAGATCGCAATTCAGAGCAAAGTCCTGGTGCTGTCTGTAGGGTAGGGTTCAACATAAATGAAAAGAGTTTTGTCTTATGAGTTCCCATGCATGAGCTTCATTGGAATAATTCAAAGTGACATACAGCCAGGATAGAATTAGACAGAATTCATAGAACAAAAGCAGGTCATTAAGCCAACTGGTCCACTTTAGTCTGTGCCCCCTTTAATTAACTTGGCTCCATCAACTTGTTGCCAACATGTAAAAAAGCAGGTTTATTGCTCCTTCAAAGCTGTTTCATTTTTCCTGTTTGATTCCTGAATATGGTTTTGCTTTTGCAGGGTGATTTCACTTGGAACACCATGTTTGGACAGAGTGTCACACTGCATCCTGTTCCTATTCAGAGCCTCTCCGAACTGGAGCGAGCGAGACTTCAGGAAGTGGCTTTCTACTGTCTGCAAGGAAAAGATCTGGGCTGTCAAATTACCATCCCCAAAGGTACAATTGTTGCAAGTTTTGTGCCTGCACATCTTATTGTTAATCAAACTGAATCTAGTACAATGCTTCGGATTGTATGGACTATTTACAATGATGCAGAATGTTTTGGGCAGATCCAGTCTCTGAATCATCCAAAAATTAACACTTCAAATCATATGACATTATTCATTGCTGAAGGTGGTATACTAAATTCAATTTGAACTTTCCTAATATCATTTATTAACCTTTGTTTAGTTTGAACTATTAGGTGCTATTTACTTACAATTTTATTGTGTATTCATATATGATATACAATGGCTACGGAATTACTTCCTTGCAACTTTCAGTCCATTATTTGTATTTTAAAGTAGCAAAGGAGTCTTTCTTAACCAAGGAAGTCACATTCACCTATTATGCATTTTCAAAATGTTGGCCCAAATACCCATTGTGCGTTCTGGTCTGCAACTGAATCTCCACTGATCATTGGTATATGTCAGATTGAAAGCCAATGGTGCAGCTAGGTTTATACAGCTAGCTGTCAGGATCAACTGATTAACGCATGTGTGTTAGGAGCAATTGAGTTAAGTGAAGTTAAAAATGACTTCTTCAATTTAAAATCACTTGCTGGAACTATGACTGTGGATTCATTGATCAATAAGATGGCCAGTCTGATGGCAGCTATCAGATTCTGTATGACCTGAGTGGTTGCCATGAGCTGAAAGACATGATTCATGGTTGCATTCTATCTGTCTCCTAGTGCCACCGTTGTGGTGGAGCAACTGACTGTACCCTGCCTCTGTCCCATGTGGGGATCTGTTGCAGGTTCCATTCACGATACCACTTGCTACATTGATACTTTTGAGAAGGAGAAGGCACCACAAAATTGTCACCAAGAGCTGTATTCAATTATATTGAATTATCAGAAGTCATAGGGTTAACATCAGCCCTGCATGTAGAAATGATATTCTTCAATCAAATTTCTTTTCCGTGAAGTTTCCAGAATTGCTTGTTCCCTGGGTGTGAAGCACATAATTGTTCTTTTAAAGTGGAACAATATTCCCTTGTTTAAAACAAAAGGTAATTAGGATAATGCTAACAAGCGTAGGCCAGTCAATTTAGTTTCAGTAGTGTGAAAGCTTATGGAAACAATCATTCAGGGTAGAATTATCAATCACTTGGAGATGAGGACTATGTGAAGAAAAGTGAGATGTTTATATCTGACTTGATGTGGTGGAGCAGATTCAGACATGGCATTCAAAAGGGAATTGAATCAGTACTTAAAACAAGCTACTGGGAATGCAACCAGCTACATTGCTCATGCAGAGAGCCAGCACTGACTCATACACTATGTTTCCTTCTGTGCATTTCTAACTGTATGATTCATAACCTCTGCTGGGATTGAACCACCTGCTCATGTTGGATTTTTATGAATCACCTAGTCCCACAGTCTCAGTGCCACTAACTTAATGGTAAAAGTATCAGAGCTTGTGTTTGGTAGAGGGAGAGCAAAGCTGGCTGGCAATGGTTTGGTACAGAATGTGGCAAGATAAAGAACTTACACAGGGAAGGACTCTATTTCTGATACTCTTTATCACCATCAATGTCATATCTGGCTGGTGATCTCTTCTCTGTATATTCGTCATGAGCTTCTTCACCATTCAACAGTTACTGTCTTTGCTAAGGGTTAGGAGGAGGGTGGGAGAGTGGGTGTGGTTGGGTAGAAGTAAAGGGTGTGCAAAAATTTGGAAAATAATCTTACAGAACATTTGTTCAATTAACTTCTTGTTATGCCAATTAACTCAAAAAGATTGGCACTAGCTCATACTGACATGTTCTAGTGGTGTACATATTAGTTTTCTTCATCTGTTCCTTTTTTTGCTGTTTATTTTTTTAAAGTGAATTCTATTAGTATAGGGGCATCACTAGCAATATTCTTCAAGTTTCCATATTGTATGTTTTAATTTTCTAACTTTAGCCACTGTGGTTTAATGCCAATACTGAGAAAAGTGGGCTATACAGTTTGCCCATTACATTTTAATTCAATAATCTTTCTTCAGAAAAGTTCTGACAAAAAGTTGTTGAACTGAAATAATAAATCTGTTTTTCTCTCCATTTGTGCTGCCTGATCTGCGGAGTATTTTCAGCATTTTCTGTTTTGTTTTGGATTTTCAGCATTTGCAATTTTTTGCTTTTGTAAATCCTGTGGATCTTGGGTGTTAAACCAATGTAGGCTAAAGAATGAAAGCCCCTTTCATGCCAGTTGTGATAACACATTACATTATAAATGAACATATTAAATAAAGTAGAAAATTCCATTAAAATATTAATTTATCCTTTAACTCCAAAAATTTGATCTCTTATTTCTCAATTTTACCTGAACCAATAGATACACTCTGGATAATGTAATGTTCCACTTGATGGATAGAGTGCTGTGCTGCATAGAACTAGCAAATTTTTAAATAAAATGTTGATCCAAGCATAATGTGTTTTGGCAGGGTTCATTGATATTCTCAGTAACCAAGTAGAAGCTTTTTGCTTCATTTTCTGATCTTAGGCATCATCTCCTAGTGTGTTCCTCAATGGAATACATTTTGTTGAATATAAATTTACTCTTTTTAAAGATGCTCTGTCCTGATTTTCGTGACAATTTATGTTATAGTATGACAGAAAATAGTGTATCATTGAGTACAAAGGAGAAGAATAAATCCTAGATTAATTATTGAGTTTCCTGCAATCTGAAAATATAAAGAGGCATTGCAGGATGTCTTACTCATGCAATAGAAATGTTAAAAGAAGAAAGAGAGAGTTCTGTCCTTCAAAGCTCACACCTCTTTAATTGATTCCAGGGAAGTAGAGCAAATTAGGCCTATACTCAGTGGAGTTTAGAAGAATGGGAGGTGATCTTTTTTCATCAGATAAGATTCAGTGAGGGATTAATGGGCAGTTGCTGAGTGAGTATTTCCACCAATGAGGAACAGGGGGGCACTGTTTCAGAATTCAGGATCATCCATTTAATACAGAGATGAGGAGGATTTTCAAAGGGTTGTGAATCTTTGCATTCCCTCGCCCACAGACCTGTGGAGGCTGGATCATTGAATATATTCAATATTATTAAATTAAAGTTCTTTGGAGTAAAACAGATGGCTATGTGTCACTGGCAGAAAAATGGAGTTATGACCAAGAGCAGATCAGAAATGAGTTATTGAATTGTGTATGGCTCACTGATGCTCCTATTTCTTTTGTTCTTTTATGTTTACAGCCCAGCATCCAAATTTAAAGCTGTGAGGATGTAACTGAAGGGTACAAATTGAGGCTGTTTCTCTAAGTAGAAATAAATGCCTGCAATTGATGAATAAAGTAGATATGAAGATATTTCTACTTGTGGGGGAAACAAAAAATATTGCCCATAACTGTAAGAGAGTGATTAATGCATTTGGAACAGAATCTGGGAGGAATTATTTACTCACAGAGTAGTGAGAATGTTAACTGCTATCCCTTTATGCACTTAAGATAAATCTAGATTAGGTAAGTTTGTCAATATGAACGTAGCTTTGCAGAAGGAGCTAGATAAAAAATAATGAAAGGACACTAGTGTGGATGTGGAACATAAATATTAGCATAGATCTATTTGGGCTGAATTGTACTTTCAGTGTTCTGCAGTATCTTTCCCTGTCCTGTGAATATTTCTAGCCTGTACCCAAACAATGTCTTGAAAAAAAAACCTGCAGATGCTGGAAATCTGAAATAAAACTTGAAAATGTTGGAAACACTCAGCATCTGTGGAAAGAGAAATATAGATAATGTTTCAGGTCTGAGATCTTTAGTCAGATAAAGCATCTTGGACCTGCACCATTAATTTTGTTTCAACTTCCATCCGCCTGACCTGTTGTGTATTTCCAGCATTTTCTGTTTTTCTTTCAAACTTTCTCTTGTTTGAAATGCTGGAATAACGTAAGGCAATCGAGGGTTTAAAAAGAACTTAATTGGAAGAATATCAATTTCAATGGGTCAAAAATGAATTTGGACAGTGTAACAAAGGTTGACAGTAATTGAACAATAGGCGTCTTTAAGGAGATGATGGTTTGTATAGAGTCTGAACAAATTATCACCAGAGGAAAACATAGCCAACACAAGCCAGAAAATTAGATGAAGCAGAAAAAAGGATATATTAAAGAGAACTGAATAAATGCAGAAAGGTCAAAGAAGATGTAACAGTAGGAAAAAGAAAGGCAAAGGAATAATAAGATCTTAGGTTAGCAACTAACATAAAAAGGGAGTTAAAATATTCTTCTGGCATTTAAATAATAGTTTCTCCAGGTTCGTGGGACCAATTGAATGTATTGATAATGCCAGAGAGCATGGCAGACGTATTTTTTATCTGTCTCTGTCAAGGAAAAGAATGTTACCAAAGTCATAGTAAAGAGAGCAGGCAGTTAAGATATTGGATAAAACAAAAATTAATGAAAGAGAAGTGCTAGAAATGCAGGTAGGTAAGTCATGAAATCAGGAAGGGATCTATTGTCGATTGCAGATTTGGGTCATTTTTCAAGGCTATCGCTACTGAAATACAGGGCCAGTCCACCAGCCATGCTGCAGCCACTGGACAGAACTACACAGAAACATCATGAGAAAAAGGGATGCAGAAGGCAGACGCTGAGGGAATGCACTTTGGTGACCAGTTTACATTTTCATTTGGTTGAACATTTATTTGTGGTGGTGCTTATCTTTATAATGTGGCCAAAAGAACACTGTTGTGGTCAATGACAGATGGATGGAAACGTTTGGGACAGCTGGTGAAGAGGGAATTGGGGTTGCAGTTATTGGTAATGCTGTTGGATATGTTCTTTATGGACAATCCAGGCTAGAGGAAGCCTGTCTAAGTTGCTTCCCCACTTCCCCTCGCTCCTTGTCATCTCTCTTCTTCATTTCCTCATGTTCCTGATTCTCAGCAGCATGCTGGTGGCAAGACTATCTTCTTACTATGGTGAGATTAGAGAGTATGAATCATGTGACATGAACTGGCACCCAGAACTATTGGGCCTCTTACAGTGACGTCTCTATCACGTTCTATTTGGAGCATAGCTCCTAATAGTGTATTCTGTGTATATGAGTTTGGGTTGTGCACCAGAATTGACAACCACATCATATTCTTTGTCACCTACTGGTCATCCTTTGTAATGTTGTGGTCAATCACTGCAGATGACGTAGCAGACTGCCACAGAATGGAGCTATTATGACAGTTGAAAAAGAACCTGCTGATGATGGAAATCTGAAATAGAACAGAAAATGCTGGAAACACTCAGTAGGTCAGGTGGTATCTGTGGAAGGAGGCACAGTGTTAACGTTTGAGGTCTGAAACACTTTGCCAAAACCCTACTGAGGGTTTCTAATTTCCATATTATACTAAGATATTAGATGTTGCAAGATTAGTTGTTTTTGGTTGCACATGACTTGAATGCTAAAAGATTGAAGTCCCTTTCAATTCCAGTCCATGAGCGTATTGGTATGAAGCACTGGCAAGGCAATGAGTAGGGAAACAGTGGCACCTTGCATGTAGAAAAGACTGCAATCCCAGCAAGATCCTTGTATTTGGCACTTGTTAGTCTTTCTTTGTTTCACAAGTATCAGTGACCTTTCTCATGCAGCAGATGAAGATAAACTGAGAAGTTCCAAATACCAGCATTCCAGCCCAAAATAAGATGGATGTATAACTTTGTCACAATCAGATTACTAATCAGAATCCCTGTGATCCATACTCTGCTTTGAGATTGTGGCTGTGGTTACAGCAGATGCCAGATTTCAGTGAGAATGCACTTTTTGAAGTACAGATGACTTGGATATCATTCCCTCTTGTAGGTGCTGCAGGAGAGTTTCTCCTTGACACTACAGGTTTACGTGTTTTCTGTGCCATGCCCTTCACTTCACCACCCCCCCCCCACCCCATCATTTTTCAGTAGCTTTTCTTGCTCGGTACCTGCTCATTTTCCAAATCATGTTGTGCTCTACGCACTCATGTCTGGCAGCAATTGATTTGTGCAGAAGCCTTGAAATCAGCCAAGACTCTTTCAGCATTTAATGATCCACACTGTAGATTTTTATGACTTGAAAAGTGATAAAAGTCTCATAGAACAGTGGGAACAGCAAAAAGATATCAACCAGCAACTGATCTGCAAGCAGTTAAAAATCCCTTTTATCAATATCCTTGTGGGGTCCTCTATCCTACTAAGCATATGTTCAGCTGTGCAAGATTAGAAAGACTAAGCTGGAATGTAGGCCTCCCGAGTGGAAGTGCTGGGATCAAATCAACTTTACATACTCACAGATGACTTCTGTATACTTCTAGTAGAAAATGGTGTCCATCACAGTTTGCTGCAGAAATGTACATATGCTGATAGAATGCAATTCCTAAATGAGTACTCCCAAGGCTAATTCTGCACCAACTTTACTGACTCTATTCATTTACACACAGATTAAAACAAGTTCAAACTGCCTCGAATTTCTCTCCTGTCTGATCCTTCCTATTTCTGAACCAATGATAATTTACCTTCCCTAGTTCTTTGGTCAAGACATAATCTCTCTAATAATCAATCCATAAGTCTCTCCCACTGCCACATTAGTTTAATCCTCCCAGAGAACTAGATAACTTCCCTGCAGGTTCATTGATCCCTTTATTGAAAAGCACATTATGCTTAACAAATGAACTGGAGGTTTTTTGAGGCAGAGGCTAGGAAAGCAGATAATAGATGTGGATGTGGTGTATTTGGACATTCAAAAGGTTTCTGATAAAGTCCCACATAAAATGTAAATGTGTAAAATTAAAGCATAGGATTGGGTGTAATACATTGGCATGGACTTAGAATTGACTGTCAGACAGAAAACAAAGTAGAATGAAAGAGTGTTTTTCCAATGGCAGGCAGTGATTCATAGGGCACCACAGGGATCAGTCCTAAATGTAATAATTCCATGTTTGCAGATGACACAAAGCTGTTGGTGTGGAGTTGGTGGAGGAGTGGGGTGCAATGTAAGAGGATGCAAAGAGGCTCCATTGTGAGTTGGACAAGCTGGGTGAGTGGGCAGATGCATGGCAGTATAATGTGAATAAATGAGAAATACTCACACTAGCTCTAAAGACAGAAAGACATTATTATCTAGAAAATGATAAATTGAGAAAAAGGGAAGAACAATGAGACCTAGGTCGCTGTACGTCAGTAGCTGAAAGCAAGCATTTAGGTGCAGCAAGCAGCTAGTAAGGCAAATGGTATGTTGGTCATCAGTGAAAAAGGATTCAAATACAGAAAGAAGAATGTCTTGCTGCAGCTATGTAGGATCTTAGTAAGATCCAAGCTGTGTGCAATTTTGATCTTATCTGGAGAAGGGTGTTCTTATCATGGAAGGAATAGAACAAAGGTTTATTAAGTTGATTTATAGGATGACAGGATTGACAAATGAGGAGAGATTAAGTTGATTGGGCCTCATTAGGATCTCATTGAAACCAATAAAATTCCAATGGAACTGAGATCAGGAGAAGTTTCCTTAGTGACTGTGTGGTGAACCTGTAGAATTCTCTACTACATGAGAAGATGCAGTCATTTAATATATTCAAGGAAGTGGTTGATAAAGGTTATGGGGAGAAGGTGGGACTGTCCTTCTCCTGAGTGTGTGAAGCTCCTGAAATGACCAAGTTTAATGCAATGTAAGAAAGTTATCTACAGTAAGATTTTCAGCCTTACTAGTCTGAAAAATCGTGGTTCTCCTTCATTCACAGAAACAGAACTTCTATAAATACCATTTCCCTTGAAACCATGATATTTAAAGGGCCAATACACAAATTGCCCTTTTTGTCCTTGCTGAGGGATGTGACTTCCTGACATTTGGTCCCACCCATGGCTATACATCGTGAATAAAGGACAGGGCAGGACGGGTTGTTGGGAGAGGAAAAAGAGAAAGAGAGGACTTTCATAGGATCTCCATGTGGGATGTTGATAGACAATTCTCATCCCAGATCTTCAGTGGGTTCCCAGAACACATGGAGAATTTGTTGCATGGTGTATGCAACCTCAGAACAGCGCAAAAACTGCTTTAGACATGCTTTGCTGTTGTCCCCTGACAGATACAGAACATTTTGCTTACTTTGTTTTCCCTTTCCCAATGCCTTCAGTGCATCTGAAAACTTCGGTGTGAGCTTCCTTCCATGTTGTTACCTTCTTCGTTCTTTCCCAGATCACCTGCACTTGTGGAATATCTGCCAGCTCTTGCTTCAGGCAAAATGCTCCTCAACTCTAAGAGGTGCAGGCTAACTTCTAACTGGAGAAGGTTAGATGGACCAGCACCATCCACTGATGATATTAACCCCTTGATGTGTCCCACTAATGAACTGTGCATTGCACACCAAAGCTATTCACATAATCAGATAACAGGAAGTTGGTGAGTTGCCTGTATTTCAATCAAGAGTCATGGGTTAGTCGCACAACATGTGTTTAGCTGCACTGGCATACTCCTGAACCACCTGTAGAATTTCTCTTGCAAGAAAGAGGAGAAAATTGCACTTACATGATGCTTCTCATGGCTAAAGTTATACCTTAAAGCAATGAACTATCTTTGAAGTGCCGTTGCTGCTGTATCCCGCAGATGGGAAAATCCCACAAAGAGCAACGTGATAATGGCCGGATTATGTGATTTACTGCAGTGACTGAAAGTTGAAATTTGGCTCGGGCACTTAAGAGAACTCCTCAGCTCCTTCCAAACACTGATGTTTCCTTTTAACTAAGGAAAAGTTAGGACCTCCGTTCCACATGTCATTTGATAAACAGCACCTCCGACATCACCACTGTCCCTTCTGGATATTTTTCTGGAAAAAAACAGTAGGGATAGTGAGAAATATGATTGCTATTAGTTAAAGTGACAGTTTGAGTCAAAGTAAGTGGGAAATAAACAGGATTATCTGTAGTCATGGGAAGTTGGCCTTGACTGTGATATGTCCCAGAGGGATAATGCTCAGTCTGCTGACTTAGTCTCACCAGCCTCAATTCTGAATTAAATACAGATGGCAAATGATCTGTTTGGAAAGAACTTTACTCAGCTATCATAATTTATATTCTGTTTATTCCAGTCTCACATTTCTCATGGATATATCAAGTTGACCTTTTCTTGTCGAATGTATCTTTTCTTGCATGTGACCTTTGCACAGTTGCTTTCCCTCCCAAAACCATCCTTGTCTTCAAGCAGCTCATTGATTTCAACATTCCCTGCAATCCCTAAACAAATGGCTATCTGCATAATTTACTGCCCACACATTTATCTGTCATTGGCAAATACAAGGGAAAGTGAAGTTAGTGGAGGAGCTCATAGATCGGTCAGTTAGGGTTTACCTCAGAATAGCATACAAGGTCAGGCAGCTACAATATTGTTGGGATTAGCCTCACTTCTATGATTTTCTGGCCACTGATAGCCAAACAGAATAATTAGCTCTCACTTTGGTTGTATTTATGTTGATAGTTTAAAATTCCACATTTCTTTTTCAATCTTTTTTATTGGTTTCAAATCAATACAAATGGTATATGGCATCAAAGTTTGTACATATCTTAC
>JARFYF010000112.1:69443364-69456876 GCA_030265395.1 Rhina ancylostomus | reverse complement strand
GAGGCCATAGTCCATCTCACAGTATAAGAGAACTGTTCAATCATCTTATCATTGCTTATGACACAAAGGTGGAGTTGGAGAGCAAGTTGTTACAAAGGAATACAGATATGTTAAGAGAGTGGTCAAAGATCTGTCAAATAAGGAAACTGTGATGTTGTCCACTTTGGATGACCCTGGGGTATTATATTCCATAATTAGATCCAGCAGTATTGCACATTCCTGAACATTATGTGTCTGACCACTGACTAAAGCTCTAGGCAGCATTAATACAGATCCAGTATCTAAGGCAGATAGAGAACGTATGAAACTACCAATACACCCATAGAAAGTCTCTTGTTATACTTCATGCTTAGTTACTTTTATTCTTACTCCTCAGCTTTGCAGATCTTTCTTTTAATTTTATTTCAATACTTTATATTTATTGAGTCTTTCATTATTTATTATCAACTCTCTGAGCCAAATTTTGTTTTAGTCTCACTGTTCATTTTTGGGATTCAGCCACTGAATTTCTCCCATCTTTCCTAAATGGAATGATTGATTTATAGTTGTCCCATTTCCCTTTTCATATTTTCCATTGTTAACTAATAGCTTTACTTAACAATCTTTCCTTCCATTTAATCTGGCCAAGGTACCATTTATCTCATGTTGATGTTTTTTTTCCCTAGTAAAGCATCCATGACCTATTTTCTCTTTTACCTATTATATTTCTATATAGAACCTAGTTATTTATTGGTTACAGATTTCCAAGTATTTTGCAAACATTTTCCTACCCTTAGGCTATTTACTTGTTCAGTTTAATTATCCAGAACTAGGTCAGGGACTGCCCTTGGATTGGATAAAACTAACTGAAAAATGTCTTGATTGCAGAGAATCCATCTCTGATTTCCTTTCTTCCTCCTTACTCCAAACTTTTCTTGGATAATTAAATTGACCAACACAAAACATCTGATCTCTTTAAAGTATCTAAAATTGTCACCCTAAGTTTCCTCCCCAGCATTTAGGATATCTCATGAATATAACTGATTTTTTGTAATTAAGCACCTTAGTTCAGAGTAATTCTGTTTATACTGTAATATTTCACCTTGTAACTCCTCACAAACAGTGTTAATACCTTTAATTGAAACCATTACCACCTCTACACTCCTTTGCTAATCCAGGCCCATTTGTATTGTTATTCCAATTCTTAGTACTTTGTCATGATTTCTGGACTAAATTTACTTGGCAGACCTGCCGCACTTCTACAGTTGCTCCAGTGGGAGTCTGCTCGAGAAGACTAGAAAATGGACAGGCAGAGTAGCTGGAGGAAACATATGGTCTGACTTGAAAAGCCAAAGCCTCTTCCCAGCCCTTACGGAGTGGGAACAAATTCTTCTCTTTAAGGGTTAGTATGTTAATTGGCCACTGCAAATTATCTCTCATGTGTAAGTGAGTGGTAGAAACTGGAAGGAGAATAGAAAAATGGGATTAATGTAGGATTAGTGTAAATGGGTCAGTGTGGACTCTGGGCCAAAGGTCCTCTTTCTATGTTGTATTGCTCTATGACTTTATGACACAGAAATTGAGATTTTGATCAGAAGTGCCATGTTCAACCGTGGCATGTTTCAATGTACAAATAATTGTA
Source organism: Rhina ancylostomus (assembly GCA_030265395.1). Classification (NCBI taxonomy): domain Eukaryota; kingdom Metazoa; phylum Chordata; class Chondrichthyes; order Rhinopristiformes; family Rhinidae; genus Rhina; species Rhina ancylostomus. Next base: position 69,455,255 of record JARFYF010000112.1, on the reverse strand, counting down.
ATCACATTCAGTCTGGAAATAATCACTCACACATGGTTGAAATAAAAATGCTATTTTCCTGAATTTCTGGGCTAGTGTCCTTGTTGGCTACCAGCCATCCTACAGAAGTGAAGAGAAGGAAACAGGTTATTATTTCTGATGGTCGTAATAAATATTAGATTCTGGTAACTTGTCATGAGTGTTGCTCTTTTTGAAAGATGCTTACTTATTTTTCAGGTCTTCAGACAGTTGGTATTTTCCGAGTTGGAAGTTCTAAAAAAAGAGTTCGACAGGTAAAATTAAATAATATCTACAAAGCCTATTGAATTGAAATGGATGCCAGATAACATAAGCTGGCTTTCTGTTTAGAAAAAATTCTTTTATTTTAAATGATCCTGTTTGATCCCAGGTTACCCATGCAAATTTTGCACATAACTAATAGAGAAAATTGGAGACTCTGCTGATGTGCAGGTATCACAAGAGAGCCACAACTGATGAGGATATTTAATAATTAAGCAAGAGGCAAGTGCTTTATTTACTAGCCTTAACACATTCATCATTTTCTCTGTTGAAGGAAACCAGCTTAAGACACCACAGAATTTCCACCAAATGATGGAATGCTAAAGAGTCCAGAGCATAGGTGCTACGAGGGCTCAACACTTCAATCCTATTTACTACATGGAGACAAAAGACTTCTGTTCAGATCACAGAGTAGTTGAGGAAATCCATTTAGCCCAATTTAGCCCATCCATCTGGGACATTTGAAAGTTTAACCCCTGCTAGGTGGATGTTAAACAATTCCAGAATTTTCAGTTCAATCTAAAAATTCACTCCATGCCTCGATTAATATTGCATGCAGTGAAATTTCGTGAATTTGTTTTTTTTTTACTAGTTTGAGCCTGTGGTTCCATAACTTCTTTTGGGATTTTACTTTGAAATAATTTTCCAGATTAACCATTCCTACACCAGCTACAATCTTGTGTAATTGTGCAATGTTACCACAAAGGCAACATTTACAAGAATGAAGAGCTCAAATTTCACGGATTTTGTAAGATAAGATATTTATTTATTAGTCACAGATCAGCAATCCTTCTCGTAGCTCTGTTTCTGGGTGAGTGGACAAGGCACAGTTTTTGATGCACAACTTTTAGTCAATTATTCAGGCAATGTTTAACTGTGGAATCTGGAAGCAAATAATTGGATATTATCCGGGCAGCATCATAATGCCTTCATCATACTGTTGTTTATGGTGCCTGCATGAACCAAAGGCTTGGGCAGCCTGAACAGATGGCTACAGGAAGAATGGTGGAATCATCATCACGAGCAGGATAAGGAAGTAAGATTTTAAGTGTTGCCCATTTTAAAGAAGCATGTTAAACAGATGCATATTGTACAATTAAATGCATACGAATGCATTCATGGTAGTGCATCTCAACAGTAGCAGAATCTAAGTATAATGAAATGATGTGGATCAGAATAAAGTGAAACCTTTGCTATCTGGATCATTTAAATGAAGTTCTCTACAGTGTTTCAAATGTGTGGAGAATCATAATGATCCACCACAGGTTTACTTCTGCTATGTAAAAAATAGTAGCTACGATGCAGAACAAAGGAACTCTGTGGTCAAAAATGAAAGAAGCTGACTCTCAGAATGAAATGCAACCATTGTGAAAGGAAGAAACTACATTGGTATGGTGATGATACAAACAGGTTCTAATCCTGGTCTTCGCTTAATTCGTTAATTCAGCTGTGCCATGGACAAATTAGTGAGAGGGCAAGTTAACCAAAGATCCAGTTTGTTATCCTGTCCTGTTAGTCTTGAATGGTACATTGGATGAAGGTAGGACTTAGTTTGGTTGTCATTCCAGTTTCGACAGGTTTCCTGCAAACACCTGATGATAATCTGCAGGAACAGATATCACTTGAACTTTGTTTTGGAATGCTTACCATTGCCATCAATAATAGAGAGTAGATTTGAAAGAAATCATCTGGAACTTTTTTTAATTGAATCACAATGGAATCCAAATATTATGCAATACAGAAATCTAACAATTTGTAGTGGTAGAGCTCACCATTAGAATTAAAAGCTGCTTTTTTTTGAGGCAGAAGATCTTCTGAAGAAATCGTGCCATGATATTGAAGCAAAAGGGCAAATGTTTAACCTAGTGAGGCAGTTGCACGTTTATGTATTTCAGCTGCGAGATGAATTTGATCAAGGTCTGGAAGTGATCTTGGATGAAGAACATAGTGTCCATGATGTAGCAGCTTTACTGAAGGAATTCCTGCGGGATATGCCAGATCCACTTCTTACCAGAGAACTCTACACAGCCTTTATCAATACCACGTGTAAGTACAGACCCACTGACCATCTGATTTTGTTTACACTCTCATGAAATGGGGTGCTACAAGTAAAGTTGTCAATCATTTTCTATCCCTAATTGGTGTTGAGAAGATTGTGTGAATCAGCTTCTTGAAGCAAAGCAGTCCTGTGAAGGACTTCAGTAGTTTATTAGGAAGGCATTTCAAAGTTTCAGCTCAGTTACAATGAAGGAACAGTGATATATTTCCAGGTTAGGATGGTGTGTGACTTAGAGAGATGGGATTCCCATGGGCATTCTGCCATTGCTTTCTAAATTAGAATGTGCTGTCAGAGAAGTCACCTGAGTTACCACAATGTTTTGTCCAGATGGTGCACACTGTAGCCACAGTGTGCTAGTGACAGAGGAATCAAATGTTTTAGGTGATAAAGAGGTTAGAAATCAAATAGACTGTCTTAACCAAGATAGCTCCAAGCTTCTTGACTGACATTGGAGCTACACTTAATAAGCAGAGAGAATTCCAACACAGTTGTGCGATACCTTGCAGACAGATGAAATGTCCTGGAGGAGTAAAGAACTTGCTGCAGAGCACCCAGCCTCCATTGGGACTGGACTAGTTAGGCTTCTGGCCAATGTGACCCCTTTCCAGGGTCCCGGACTTCTGCTTGCACATTCCCTCCCCCCAGAGAGAAAAGAGATGGAGTTTCCTTGGTCCTCACTTTTCACCCTACCCACCACCTCATCCAGTACATCATCCTTCATCATTTCTGCCAGTTGCAATGAGATCCCAATATTGGTCTCTCTCCTTCTGATCCATCCAGGTTCTGATCCATCCACCCTCCCCTTTTTTTCCCCATCGACCCCTCCAGCCCTTACAGTACCCAGCTTCATTCTCCTCCCCCTCCTAGTTTCATCTGTGTATCCACCCACCCGCTTAACTCACTAGGTCTCCTATCTTCTCTCCACACTGATCCCATCTTCCCATCATCCTTCCCTTATCTGGTTCCACTTCACCTTCCTTACTTGTCAGATTCCAGCATTTGCACCTTCTTTTGTCTCCACTCTTCACCTTCCAGTCTCTGTCTTTGCCTCCACCACCCCTCTTCCTGCCCTCTCCCTCATCTGGCTCCATCCACCTCCCTTTTTATTGACCAGTTTGTGATTCTGTTGTTAAGGGCAAGAATCCCTAAAATTTAAATGTCATCTAGCATGATTGCTTCCTCAACTTTGCCCATTGACTCCATAGGATTTGGAGTATGGCCAGAAACAGGTAAGTGTTACATTTAAATTAAACCTTGAGGCTCACCACCTTCTGAAGAAGGGTCAATGAGTTGTATCATGAACCCCAAATGTAGGATTTAACATACTGAAAATTGGATTAGGCAAATCCTTGCATTGGATTGGAAGGAATTATATCATTTGGCATCATGAATAGAATGCATCATATTTTTTAATTTAAAAAGAAGGCTTTTGATAAAGATACCTGTAACAAAATGCAGACAGTCACTGGGTTATGAACACCTGGCTTATGGACATCCCCACATATGAACAAACTCCCATAATATTATTAAATTCAAAAGTCCAATGTGCATACAAGCTTTCATTCCTACAGATGGCAGAAATAGTGTCTTTTCTCTTAATTTTTAGTAATTGTTTTTCTTTCTCAGTCTTGTCTGCCTTTGATGTCATTTATTACAATACCGTGGAGATATGGTTACCATATCAAATCATTTTTGTGTATTTTCTGACTTATGGACAAAATTGACTTATGGACATCTGTAAATACGGAACCCATTCGTTACCCAAAGGGGGCCTGTACTGGTTTTGACAAAGGAGTATAAATGTATGGAGAAACCTTGGAGGCATATCAAAGCCAATCAATAATAATGAAAATTTTTGGTGTCAAAGTCACCTTAAAACAGTCAAAAGATGATGAAATTGATTATTTTATTGGAAACAAATGAAAGAGATCTTTAATGAGTTCTATACTTAGAGAAGCATAGCAGCTGGAATAGAGGGAGTGCAGTCAGATCTGTGCGATGCTGCACTGAACTGGTCCTCACTAATCAGCTGGGAGTTAAGACTGTGCTCAGGGCCACACCGAGAGGAATAGCATATTCCAAGGGCAACAGAAAATCCAACCACAAATTAACTCGCTCTTCAGGTGCTGCTGATTTTATGACTAATTTCAGAATTTTCTGTTTTTTCAATTTCATGCATTCTTCCTTTTTAGGACTTAATAATCTTTAGTGGATATTTTTTCCTGGAAATGTAATTGAATAACTGATCATATTTTATAGCCAACCCAGTCAATGCCAATCCCTAGCTGGAATGCTTGATGGAATAGTAGAATAGAATATTGCAGTCTGCACCTAAGCCACGTTGTATCTGACCTGGGGGTTTATGCCCAAAATGGAGACAAATGCTGCTGACATCTCACAGTGATAAATGTGCATTCACCACTTGGCCTATCCCTTGCAAAAAAAAACAATTAACTCACAGATGGGAATTTCATTAGATCCAAGCAGCAACCTGGAGAATAAATTAATGACAATGAAGTTTGTTTTCAGAGGAATTTAAAGCACATCGAAATTTGCAATTCATTGTTTGATGAATAGGATATCAACAACAAGTTCTCCAACACCGCAAAACCATGATTTCTCCTTGTTTTGTCTGCTACAGCGATGAATCAGAAGAAACAGTTCTCCACCCTCCAGCTGCTGATTTATCTGTTGCCTCCGTGTAACTGTGACACTCTGTTCCGATTGCTTGAGTTGCTGTCAAAGGTTGCCAACCATGCCCATGACTCAGTTGGTGAAGATGGACAAGAGGTAATAATGGCATTAATTGCAACACTGTTTGCTCAGAAAAAATAAAATCCGGCAGCCAGCTCTCAGTGTCGTGGCCAACATTCTTCTCTCAGCTGTTACTACTGCAAGCAGATTAACTGCTCATTCATCTTCTTGGTGTCTATTGAACTTTGTTTGGCAGAGTATTAGCTGCCACGCATACTAACCTAATAGTCAACTGAAGATTACTCACTATGCAAGAGGATTTTGATATTCCTTGGGTAACGCTGCTGGTATCATAACTGGAAATGTCAAATGGGTGCATATTAATCCTGTTTATGCCTGTATGCACATGGGAGCTGAGGTTGCCCATGTTCCAGCAATCTACACCACTTCCCCACTTCCAAGTTCCTCTTCCTCAATTTCCACACCTCATTCCTGGATTTGCCGGTATTACTAGGGGAATCAACAGAACCTTTGATTCTAATTAATTTTTTCAAACCCAGATGTTATATGGAATCAAACATGTTCACTTCCAGCATTTTGATTTCTAATTCAACACTGAACCTCATTAACATTTAAAGAAAGGGACATTAGATGGATGAATTGGTGTTTGTAGGCGGAAGCATGGAAGCAGAAAGGCAGCAGAATAGATCTTTTCAGTCCAGGTAACAGATCTGTTTGAATTTATGGAGATTACAGAGGAATGTGTAGGGCAGAGGCATTTAAAGAGTTCCCAATGAGAAAAGGAGATGGGGATTAAATTTGATCTCCAAAATTATCCTGAAGTGCTGGATGAATTTAATTTAATAGATCTTGCCTGGGCAGATGGAGTGACAGATGGTTAAACAACAACAGAACTGTTATTATGGCTAAAGGACAAGAGGAGAAGATTATCTGAAGGAGCAAGAAGAAGTGATTTAAACAGAAACCTGATGCACAGCTTGAAGGTAACAGAGCTGAAGAGAAGCAAGGAATGTAGTTAGCAAGGCAGCTGAGGTAGTGTTAAGACACAGCATTATCACTACTACAAATTAATGTGTGCCACTATCACCACAATTGGTAAAAGATAAATTTGGAGTTGATATCAGGAAGTCATCCAAATAAAGCATGATCAAAAAATGGAATTTATTTCCGGGTTGACAGTCAAGAGTAAAGCTGGAATAATTTTTAAGATCCACATGAGGAGTGGAGTCAACATTTGGCCCTTTTGTCTTGTGATGTTGTAAGATTGAGTGATAGTCATAAAGCATGGAAACAGGCCATTCGGCCCACTAATTCCATGCTGACCAGTGGACACCCATCTGTATTAATCTCATCCCTCAGCAATTGGACTGTAGCCTTCTATGCTTAGACGATTCAAATGCTTGTCTTGACACTTCTTAAATGCTGACAAATTTCTGCTTCCAGCACTCTCTTGAGCATTACAATCCAGATACTCATAGAGTCATACACACAGAAACAGGTCCTTTGGTCCAACTGGTCCACGCTGACCAAGACACCCATCTAAGCTAGTCCCACTTCCCCGTGATTGACCCATAGCCCTCTAAACCTTTCCTATCCATGTACAAGTGTCTTTTAAGTGTTGTTAATGTACCTGCCTCAACCACTTCCTCTGGCAGCTTATTCCGTATAATGACCACCCTCTACGTGAAAATGTTGCCTTTCAGGTTCCTATTAAACCTCTCTCCTCTCACTCTAAACCTATGTCCTCCAGTACTTGATTCCCCAACCCTGGGAAAAAGATTGTGCACATTGACACTATCTATGTTTCTCATGATTTTATACCCCTCCATAAGATCACCCCTCATTCCCTTATGCTCCAATGAATAAAGTCCTAACCTGCTCAACCTCTCCCTACTCACCACTCTCTGGGTGAAAGAGGTCACTCAGATCCATTGTAAATCTCTTGCCCCTTACCCTAAATCTATGTCCTCTGATTCATCTCTGATAAGGGGAAACATTTTCTGCAGTCAACCCTATTTATACCCTCATAATTTTAAATACCTCTTAATTTTCTCCACTGCAAGGAAAACAGAACTATCCTCTTCAGTCCGTCCTAATAATTAAAATGCTCTATCCTAGGCAACATCCTGGTGAAACTTCCTCTGCACTATCACATCTTTTCTATAGTGTGATGACCAGAAGTGCATACAGTACTAATCAATGTTTTATAAAACTGGAGCATCTCCTCCCTGCTCTTCCATTCACTGCCCTAACTAATGAAGACTGCTATGCCAAATGCCCCCTTAACCATGTTATCTACCTGCACTGCTACCTTCAAGTTTTTTTGTATTTACACACCAAGGTTCCCTTGTTTTTCAATACTCCCTTGGACCTACGTATTCATGGGGTATGTCCCAGCCTCATTATTTCTCCCAAAATGCATCATGTCACATTTCTCAGGATTAAACTCCATCTGCCATTTGACCATTTGATAAGACCCTGAAGCCTAAATCCACCTTTTGCACTGCCAACAACTCCACCAATCTTCGCATCATCTGCAAACTTGCTGATCATGCCTCTGATATCCACATCCAAACCCATTATGTATATTACAAGCAGCAAGGGTCCCAGCACTGATCCCTCTGGAACGCCACTAGTTACAAGCATTCAATCACAAAAGTAACCCTCCACCATCACCCTCTGTCTTCCATTGCCAAAACTATGTTGTATCCAATCTGCCAACTTGCCCTGGATTCCTTTTGAACTAGCCCCCCATGTGCGACCATGTCAAGGCCTTATTTGACCTTATTAGGTCCATGTAAACCATGCCTACTTCCATGACTCATCAATATACTCTGTTACCTCCTCAAAAACTTCATTTGGTTTGGTCAGACCAGAACTGCCCTGGACAAAGCAATTTTGGTTATCTCTGATTAGTTCCTGCCTTTTCAAGTGAGCATTAACCCTGTCCTTCAGAAATTTTTCCAATAATCTCCCTACCAATGATGTTAGGCTCACAGGTCTGTAATTACCAGACTTTTCCCTGCTGTCCATCTTGAAAAGAGAGGCTAAATCTACCATCAACTAGTCATCTGCTACCTCACTTGTGACCAGAGAAGATTAAAAGATCTTAGCCAGAGCCACAGAATCTCTTCTCTTGCCTTCCATAGCAGCCTGGGATAACTTTTATTCAGCCCTTAGCACCTATCCACCTTTAAGCCCACTAGGGCATTGAGTATCTCTTTTTTTATTTATGGAGATTTGCACTAGATTTTCACTTTCCCCTTTGCTGAGTTCTCCAATTACAAAGTCTGTTTCCTTTGTGAATACCAATGTGGGAAAAGACAATGTAGCAAAAACCTTGCAAACAATATAGATCCAACCATGTACATGTCTGCAGTCATCCATGAATTTCACCTATCAGAAATGTATATCAGTAAATTGTTGGTTTCACTGTGCATTTTAGGTCATCCAGCTTGTTCATGTGGAAGAACCTTTCAAAAAACTGTGCAGTTGAAGAATAGTGATTGCTTCTGTTTCTGATTTTTTAGGTGACTGGAAACAAAATGACAGTCCCCAATCTGGCCACCATCTTTGGCCCAAACCTGCTGCACAGAGAGAATGTTTCAGACAAAGACTACAGTATGCAGGCAGTTGAAGTTGAAGAAAGCTCAGCTGTCATTGGGGTGATCCAAAAAATGATCGACAATTTCAAAAGCCTGTTCCTAGTGAGTATGGCATAAGACTCTCCTCTGATATGAATTTTCTGTTTTTCCAAAAGCATTATTTTTTTACAACAGTCGCTCAAGCAATTCTTCTTTTATGATCAGGCTACAGTGTTTTATTCCTATTTTTTCAGCAAGTGAGTCTAAAAAGAAGATATATGACACCAGATCCATGTTCCCATTCTGTTATACCAGTATTCCCTACCACAAGCACAGACAGTGGCAATTAGGGAATGGGTTCTACTAGCATGTTCACTTCACTTCCAAGGGTTTACAGTCTGAGGTTGCTAAGGAAGCTATTTATGCTTGATACATGTTGATCAGAAGGGCATACAGTAAAATTAAGGAAGATTGAGAAGGTAAAGAGCTTTTCTCCCCCTCAAATGGACCCTATTTGATCTATAGGTCTGGAGGATTCTCTGGCAACTGAGTACAGACATCACCCCAAAGACGTCTCAGCAGCAGTCTTCAGTGCAGCCCAGCCTGGCTGACTTTTGGCCCTGGCTTCTGGGTGCAGGCCACGTAAGAGATATTTGTGTTGGAGATATTTTTGGGCCAAGCTCAGGAAAATGCTTACAAATTGGCAGATTCAGAATAGTAACAATTTATGTATAGCACACAATGTGGAAGGGTAAGCATTTGCACCTGCAGGTGTCTTTGAGGGACAGGAGACATGATTTACAGTGGTCCCATTGTTCCAGCTTCCTCCATATGGATTTAAAACTGGCACCAGATAAGCAACACTATTGTTTTCAAAGACTATTTCTGCAATCATAATACATTGTTTTCTGGTAAAGTGCCTAAAATTGCTGAAATAATTCATACTTAGTTTGTTACTGAAACAAATGCCACCTAATCTGTATCCCAGAGAAGCAAAAATAATTGCCAGAGTAAATTTTGTTTTTATTAATCCAGAATAAATAATGCCTTATAGACTTAGCAAACTTCATGACATCTTGGGTCAAAGAAGCTGACACATTGAAGGACCATCTTAGATACAATCAGGAGATAATAAAGAGAAATATTCCCTTATGTGAACTTCAGTTTTTTCTTGTACAAATTTCTGGGTTATGATGTGATATTGAGGCCAACACTGAAACATCCTCACAATTATTGTGTATATAAATCTGCGAAATTGTTATTTCTTCGATAACATGCTGAAAATCAATATTTGATTTGTTATTAAAATTTAATTCTATAAAAGGTATTGACTTGTATTAGACCAAGAATTTAAGAGAAGAAGTCTTGATATTACCTGTTGACCAATTTACAAAATTCCTTGTGCATAGTTAGATAATCGGACCAACATAAACAAAGCACATGGTAGGATTCTAAATTGAGTTCCTCCAACCTGGAATTCCTATGAGCCAGATCTGCCATCCCAACATTCAATTTTTCCTTTATGCAGGATAATTTTTGTATGATTTTGTAGCATTGAGGTTAGGTTTCATTTGGTTCAAAAATAATTGAGAATTATTTATTTTGTTCAGTGTTGTAATGATATCACATGTAAATATTGCATTGTTGCAAATCAGATATGAGTGATATTGCAGCTTAAGGAATGAAAATTGCTGTTCTAGAAATGGGTCTATAGTTTATTGGCCCAGGGAGTGGCATTCCAAAGACTGAAGATGGGCCCACAGTAGTTGCTGCTGAATAACCTTTATGACGTCCCGTCATTTGCTGCACCATTACAGAATGTAGAAAGAAGAGACCTTGCTAAGTCCAGAAATGAGAACAGATCCGGCTGCTTGAGGGGGAGAGCAAGTGAACAGTCAGGGGACAGGAATCAAGGCTTAGCATTGATTTATTTGGGACATAGAGTCAGGGCCTTGTGTTAGGATCAGAGACAGGGTCATGGAGCAGCTGGAACAAAGTTTATCTTGTCCTGGGTACATAGCATCAAATCAGCCTGGCCTATCTTCTCAGCAATGTTCCAAAGGAGGTAGCACAAGGAAAAACATTGTTCCATTAGCGACTCACGGGGAATTGCAGAGAATGTGTTTCTGCAATCACATCCTACCCATCCTAGTCTTGTGTAGAAAAGTTCATGGCAGGCTCTATTGGGTGGTGAGGAAAAGGCAAAACTGTATGGAAAACAGCCTGAGCTCCTGGCCATCTGCACACGGAGCTCAAACTGCTCATAATGTGATGGATTTATAAAATATGGTTTATCACAAACAGAAGGTCAGTTTAAACAAATATTAAAAATAGAATCAATTGTAATAGTGACTAGAAACTGGACAAATTAGCACTCATACTTTTTGTCACCAGTCACACAAAAATTAATTTTACTCAGAGTAGATCTTACTGGCCATCATTTTGCCCAATGCAAAAGTAGATTGGGCTTTTCTCAACCTGATCCATATCAATGTACCTGACCACTGCACAGCATCAGATGCACTTGAAATGGCCACATCTTCAGTATTGCACTTTTGAGCTTCTTTTGACTTTAGACATCAGGGGAATGGCTGTTGATGGACAGTCACATCAAAACAAGGAGCACAGCGCACTGATATCCCTAAAGAGTTGTAAATTAGATGATCTCTATTTCTGACTTTGATGTTTTGATCTCAGTATCTGATAGATAATTGGGAATAATAGTTTTATATTAATTGAGCATTCCTTAGAAGTTCCTTTATTGCCTTCCTATAAATATTTTTAACACAGGCATTCACCCAAGTGCATTTAAATAGAATGCAATCATGTTTGCAAACCACTGAAAAAATTTTATCATTCCAAATGTGGCATGATGAAATAGTATCATAGAATTATACAGCATGGAAAAACAATTGATGAAGTGTTTCGATCCCCCACAGATGCTTCATGACCTGCTGAGTTGTTCCAGCAAATTGTTTGTTGACCTAGGATAACAAGGTCAGGTGCTGGGGATTTATCCACCTTTATGTGCTTTAGGACACCATGAACACAAACAACCAGACTTGACAACCTTAACTGCAGTGATGTTGGCAACAAGATTCTTAAAGCTTCAATGGAATCAGTAAAATCATAAAAGTCACAGAATGGTTAATGGATGGATGGAAGTCATCTACCTCATGTCCAAACTGCCCAATGAAAGAGTAATCCAATTAGTCCCATTCATCACCCTTTTCAAAGACTTGAAAATTCTTGAG
>JARFYF010000112.1:69318281-69329482 GCA_030265395.1 Rhina ancylostomus | reverse complement strand
CCTTTCTTCATGTTATACTATCCTTAAATTCTCTGTTTAGCAATGGTTGTATCACATTTCTAGAGGATTTTTTATTCCTGTAGGGAAATTATATTTAATGATCATAAATTATGTCTTTAAATATTTGCTACATTCATTTACTATATATCTTTTAATCTAATTTCCTTGTATACTTCAGCCAGGCTGCCTCTCATATCCCATAAGAGAATTTGTTTAAATTCAAGATGCTAATTTTGAACAAGCAGAATATTGTTTAATTTAAAATGTAATTCTATCAATATGATTGTTATCCCAGATGATCTTTTATTGTAAGTACTTTTAATTCACTCTATCTCACCACACAATATAAGATCAATGCTACACCTGGTTCCTCAAAATATTGTTCTGGAAACCTATTACAAATGCTTTCCATGAATTTTTACTCCAATCTAATTTGGCTATTTGATTTACCCAGTCTGTGAGGAATAAATATCTCAGGACTATTGCATTATCCCCGTAACTAGATCCACTAATTTGCTAGCTTAAACAATGGTACTGTTAGAGACCAAAAGAATACTTACTCCTGGTTCCAGCCCTTCATTGTTTCTTAGCTCTACCCAAATTGATTCTGTATCCTGATTTTCTCAACTAAAATGTCAACTGTCCATTTCCCACCATAGATGCAGCCCGACCCGTTGAGTTCAAGCTTTTTGTCTGTTGCTCCAGATTCCAGCATCTGCAGTCTTTTGTGTCTCCTGATTTTCTGATCCAGGTTCCTTTTCCACTTCTGCCTTGACCTCATCTTAATTATCAAGGCTACCTCAATTCCTTTCCTATTTTACATGCCTTTTCTAAAAGTCAATCAGCCTGGAATACTTAATGCCCAATTTTGATTGCCATGGTAGCTCCCTCCACAACTACCAGAACATCCTACATAATTTGCCTCCTCTCTATTTTTTCAGATGTTGAAATGAAAGCACATATAAGAATTATTGTGCAGTGTAATCCAGGTATGAATCATGAATCTGAGAATTGTTGTCATGGTGACGCCCTTCCCAACTTTATTGAACTCACATTTATATGAATTTCTTTGTGGTAAAGTTATACTGAAGTAAAGTAGTAAGAATCTGTGGCTCCAATATGGGATGTGAATTTGTAATTTATTTTTTGCAAGTTGCTTGGAACCCAGTATTTTGTCTTATCAAGCTGTGCTGAAACATTTTGAATTTCATTTATTTTAAATTACTTTGCTTAAGCTTTTGGGCCTCTGTCAATTCAAAGTTTATTATTCATTTTGTCAACAATTTAGCAGTAACACTGTTGAAAGTGGAGCATATATTTTCTACATTACTAAGTCGAGAAACCAAATAGGAAACAAACTATTGTAATTTAGCACTATGCAATGAGAAAGGGTTTATTAATAATCTTGTTGTTGGGGAGGGGGGCTTTACAGAAAAATGGTCATGTTTATATTAAGACTGAAAGTGATTTAGTTTAATCCAAAATAAGGATCTTAAATCTAAACACAGCAAATTGCAAAGGTATGACGTCTGAGATAGCTATGATAGATTGATGATAAATAAATAATGGTTAACTTTTGCAGAATTAACACATTTTACAACAAGTATATGTCCCTTTAAGACACAAAACCCAAACAAGAAAAGTGGCTTAAAGTGTGGTTATCAAGATAATACCAGATAAGAGAAATAGACTTACAAGAGCAGAAAGCCTGAGGACTGGAACATTTTCAGAATTCAACAAGAAAGTAAGAAATTGATAAGGAAAGGAAAAGTAGAATACTAATCTACTGAGAAACAGAAAAATAGACTAAAAGTTTCCATAGATACTTAGAAAGGAAGATATTAGCAACATTTAATGTGGATCCCACACAGACTGAGAGAGTGAAAGTAAATTGGTTCAAAAGGAAATCACAGAATAATTGAACAGATGTTTTGAGTCTATCTTCACAAAAGACACATCAAATCTCACAGAAATAATGGAAAACAATAGCCTAGAGCACATACTAAGATGAAATAAATTAACATTGAAGAAAAAGAATTTAGGAAATAAATGGGCCTGAAATGAAATAAATCACCAAGAGCTCACTAAGATGGCTTTTAAAATGTTGGGCACACTGGGTGACATCTTCCAAAATTCCATGTATTTGACAATGGTTTCACAGATTAAAAGGTAGCAAACGTACCCATTACTTAAGAAAGAAATGATAGATAAAATGGGGGACTACCCACCTGCTAATCTGACATCACTAGCACAAAAATGCTAGAATCTATGATTAAGGAATTGGTAACGGGCACTTGAAAATAATAATAGCATTGGGGAGAGTCAACATGAAAAAGAAATCTTATTTGTCAAATCTGTTAGAGATTTATAAGGTTGTAACTACCAGAATAGATAAGAAGAAACTGATGAAGGTGGTGTATTTAGAATATTGGGAGGTTTTCAGTATAGTGAAACAAAAGAGATTATTAAAGAACATTAGAGTGGATTGTTTTGGGGGTGTTATAATAATGTGGTTTAAGCATAGGTCAATGGACAGAAAATGAAGAGTATCAATAGATGGGTTATTTTGGTTTGCAAGGTTGTGACCAGTGGGGCGCAGCGAAGGGGTGCGGGCTGTTCACAATCAACGTCATTGATTTGGAAAAAGGGACCAAGTGTAATATATCCATAAATGTGAGTAGCAGTGTAAGTTGTAACAAGGAAGCAGAGAAACTTTAAGTGGATGGGTGAGAAAGTGGTAGATGGAATGTAAAGTGGAAAAACATGAAGTTATCCATTTTGCTAGAAAAATTGAAACAGCATTATTTCTGGAACAATGAGAACCTGAATAGTGTTGATGTTCAGAGGAACCTGGATGTCCTTGTGGATAAATTACCAAAATGTAATAAGCTTGTACAGAAAGCAATTAAGAAAGTAAATGAAATATTGACCTTCATTGCAAGAGGATTTGAGTACAAGAGTGAAGTCATCTTGCAGTATTATCTGGGACCCTGATGAGGCTGTAGTTGATATACTGTGCACAGATATGGTCTTTCTACCGAAGGAGATGTACTTGCAATAGAGAAAATGCAATGAAGGTTTACCAAATTAATTTCCTGGATGTGTGGATTGTTCTATAAAGCAACATTAAGTAGACTGGGGTATACGCTTTTGAGGTCAGAAAAAAGAAAGTTAATAAGTTGAAAAATGCTAATTTTTTTATGGGATTATGTTTCCCCCAGTTGGATGTCTGGAGCCAAGTGCAAGTCTTAAAGTCAGAGATGGCCAGTTAGGACAGAAATGAGAAGAAATTTCTACTACCAGAAGCTTTGAAATGCTTTCCCCAAGAGTGCTGTGGATATGCAGTTGCTGAATTTGTTCAAGACAGAAATGTTTGGATATTGAAGGAATCAAGAGTTATGGGCTAGTACAGGAACGTGGAATGGGTAGAAGACCAGCAATTATTTTATTATGTGGTAGCGCAGGCATGAAGAGCTGAATGGCCTGCTCCCATTCTATTTCATGTTCTTAACTACTTAAAGCTATTGATTACCTATTCCATTGTTTATTAATTATTATTTTTAAGACCCTAATCCTTTCTTCTATCACCATTGATATCTAAAATATCCTTATAACCCATCAAACACTTCCAGCTCATGCTACTTGGAATTGAAACAGTAGTGCAGGTAATAGAACCACTGCTTTACAGTTTCACAGCTCCACTCACCCGGGTTCAATCCTGGCCTCTGGTGTCATCTGTGTGGAATTTGCATGTTTTCTGTATGACCATGTGGGTTTCCTCCTTATGTTCCAGTTTCTTCCCACACCCCAGAGAGGCTCAGGTTGATAGGTTAACATCCACATTAATTACCCCTAGTGCATAGGTGAGCTATAAAATCTGGTGGAACAAGGCATGGGGAAATTAGGAGAACAATAGGGGATTAGATTAGGATTAGTTTAAATGGGAGTTTAATGGTCGGCACAGACTCATGGCCAAAGGGCCTGCTTCCATTTTGTACCTTTCTATGGTTGTATGAATGGTTGCTCACCGGTTATTTTTATCTTAACCTGTAGCAAATTAGATTTGTACTGTAAACTTGTTGAAATGGCATATTCATTTGGCCTGCTGTATCCAATTTACATCTTAATGCACTTTTACCAGTTGCAACAAATCTCTCCGTTTTGCTGGATTTACTAGTTTTGGATCCACACTAAATCCCTCAAATCACTTATAGAACCTGTTTTTGATTTTTCTGGTAACAAGTTCTAGAAAATTTACAAATTAATTTCACTTTTCGCTTTCCAAATGCAAAGGAATTTTTGAGCCTTTGCTCATTGTTTTTCTCCCACTCTTTCACTCTTTTAACTTATATGGGTGCATTTTGGACCCTTTATTTGATTTGTCCTCACACACAGCTACCAAAATGATAGAGTCATAGAGTCATGCAGGCCTTTCAGCCCACCAGGTCCGTGTCACCAATCAAGCACCCATTTACACTAATCCCATTATATTCTCCCCATATTCCCATCACCTCACCCACTCACCACATCCCACCAAGTATCTACCGCTCACATGAGGGGCACTTTACAGTGATCAATTAAAATATCAACCTGCTCGTCTTTGGGATGTAAAAGGAAACTGGAGCACCATACAAAAACTATGTGATCAGAGAGAGAATGTGCAAACTTCACTGAGGCAGCATTGGAGGACAAGGTTGAACCTTGGTCACTGAGGTTGTGAGGCAGTACCTTACCAGTTGTGCCGCAGTATTGTAACATAATGTGGAAAGCTATACAAATAAGGACTTTGATTCCAATGATTCACTTGTGTAAACTAGTTGGAAGCAGAGTTCAGTATGCTCTATCATTTCCTTTTTGATGATTACTTGAGTTGTCCCATTTGTTTTTTCCAGTGCAGCCTGCCTCAGTCTAATGATTGTAATTACATACTGGTGTATGTGCTGTTTGCCCTCACAGCAGTTTTCATTCAGCAGGACTATTCAAAACTCTTTGGTAATTTCCACAACACATTTCCAGGGTGGCAATCATATTGAGGCAGAAAATTACAGAAAATGAATACATGAGTCTATCTGGAGTTTCCATTGATCTTCCACCAAAGTTACGGAAGTTAGTCAGGAGACCCCTGAAAAACCTTACTAATCATGTGATCACATTTTCCTTAATAGCATTTGCTGCTAATTTTGATGACAGTGTCTTATGTAAGACCTAACTAAATGGTTCCTGAAAATCCATTCAAACCACATTAATTGCAACTTCTTTGCATGTCACCTCCGTTATTTCTTCAATGAAGCTGTAAAGCAGGAACTTTCTTTTATTAATCCATTTTAAATAGTTTCAATTAAAATATATTCCTCCAAGTACTCAGTGAGTTCATTCCCATTTTATCAACTCCAGCAATTTATTTAAGACTGCTGGTCTATAATTGGTTTATAAAACATTTCCAATGTTCTACAGATTTTCCATATTAATTGGTAATTGGTATATTATTGTCACATGTATAGAAATACAGTGAAAAAGATGAAGGTTGCAAAATCTCCTTTTTAATTTGACTTAATTGTACAGTGTGATTATTTTAAAATGAGTATTGCATTCCACCACTGATCAAAGAAAAACTTGATAAAGATTTTTTTAAAATATTAAACAGCTGACAAAATTTGAAACAAAACATATAGAACTCCATTTTCAGTAATTTGGCTAGGGCAGTCTTAGACCAGTAACTTAATAGGAAGATTGTCAGAAAGTGATTTGTAAGGGATCACTTCTAATTTGTATTCTCACTGTTCTGAGGTACAGTACACACATCTACCAAAGTAAAGGAATACTGAAAAATTACATAAGCATTAGTTATCGAATAAAAATCCTCAGGAAACTCTTAGTCCATGATCACTTCCCGCAATTATGTTCTGAAAGCTCTGAATAGCTCACTTGGGCCATTGAAAGCTAATCATTCCTGATTAACCAAATTTCCAATTAACATTTCATAAACTGCAGTAAACAGCACACAGCAGGCACCCATTTTAAATATTCCCAAACTAGAGCAGGATATACTGTAAATAGCACATTTTTACAAAATCAGAACTAAACATGGATAAACATCCTCTTTCTTGGTAAACACCTTAATTCATTGAGAACAAAATGACCAACAAGCATACCATGATTTGATGATGAAGTAAATATTTCCGTTTGGTTCTCTGGATCTTATACAGGTGTTATTTAGAAACATTTCTAATTCAATTTCTCCAGTGTGTTGTTCTGTGTCCTAGATAGAGATATTCATCAGCAAGTTATTATACATACAAGGGGACTGCTTTGCTTCCACTTCAGCTCTCTTTGTTCAATAGCAAAGAATTAACTGCACCAAAGTACTCACACATGTGGGACTGCTCCCGGGAAACACAATTCCAGTCTTAATTGCCCACAGAAGCCATTTATTCTGAAGCTCAGTGGACTGTGAATCTTCTTTGTGCCTTTTCCAACATTTGTCTACCCCAAAAAATTAGGCTAGGTCAAAGTCACCAGTCACCAGATGACTTATTTTAGTGTAGTATAGTGCTCCTAATCTAAAATTTCCCATCCCACCCATTACATTATGCTGAAATCTTATGGAGAACATTGAAAGTCTGAGCAGCATGCAAAAAATGCTGGAGGAACTCAGCAGGTCAGGCAGCATCTATGGAGGGAAATGAATAGCCCTTTTATTCTGGCTTCTACCCTGCTTCTTTCCAGTCCTAATGAAGGGTCTCGACCCAAAACATCGACTGTTTATTTCCCTCCACAGATGCTGCCTGATCTGTTGAGTTCTTCCAGCATTTTTTTTTGTGTTGCTGCAGATTTCAAGCATCTGTAGTCTTTCTTGTGTCTCCATTGAAAATCTGAGTTGTAGAATCATTGACATATCGAAAGGGAAGTAAAGTGTTTCTGTAAAGGTGTGAAAATGTTTACGACAAAGGACAACTTTTTTTCTGTAGATAGCATGTAGCTCATCAACTCATACATGACATCCCAGTCCACCTATCATATGGAAGATAAACAACGACATGTACTGAATGAATACATGCAGACATCATTAAATAAGTAAAGCATACAAAGAATTGCACAGATAAAAAGAGGCCACTCAGCATTACTAGACACTCCTCTAAGTGACTCCCCTCCCTTTTCCACCTCTTTCCAGCCATTGAACATAATTTTTTTTGTTCAAAATTATAGAATTTGGCAGATTTCTATAATGGTTGGATTAGAGGGCATGTGCTATAAGGAGAGTCTGGACAAACTAGGGTTGTTTCCTCTGGAGCGGCAGAGGCTGAGGGGAGATCTAATAGAAGTTTATAAAATTATGAGAGGCCTAGATAGAGTAGACCACCATTATCTTTTTCCCAGGGTTGAAATCTCTAATACCAGTGGTCATGCATTTAAGATGAGTGGGGCAGGATTTTATTTTACACACACAGGGAGTACTGTGTGCCTGGAATGGATGGAGGTGAATGCAGATACAATAGAGGTGTTTAAGAGGCTCTCAGATAGGCATACGAATATGCAGAGAATGGAGGGATATGAACCATGTGCAGATAGAAAGGATGAGGAGTCATTAGCTTAATTAGTTCAGCAGAACATCATGGGCTAAAGTTCCTGTGCTGTACTGTTCTATATTCTATGTCCACTTACTGTATAGATGCACCTGAGCTACCTGCTGCAACCATATCTAGGGCACACCTTACAAACTGCCAACTCACTCCCCACCCCATCCATCCCTCACCATCACCACCACCTGCCCCAATTGTGGAAGGACTGCATTTCCCACATTGGCCAGATTAGCTCAGAACTCACAAAACCAGAGTGAAAGCAAATAGGACCGCTGAGAAAGAAAATCTCCTTATTTACCCATTGGATTTGTGAGGAACTACTTTGTGAAAATGGTTCCTCATTATGGATTCTTGCATTCAGATCACATTACTTCTAGCCATCCCATTCATTCTTCCAATGACCTTTCTCAAATCAATGACCATTCTCTTCAGGAAAAAGTCTTCACTCATTTAGTCTTTCCCGATAGCATTCATTGCTGAGTTCTGATGGCACATTTTAATTTCTTTTTGTGTTTTTTGTGGTCTTCTTTTAAATTATGCAGTCTAACCTGACCAGAATCCTACCTAACTTTTGAACTCTATCCCACTAGAAATAAAGCCAACTGCTAAGTTAATTTTGCTGACCCACATTGCTGTGTTTAATGGTTTGTTCACTGTATCCTTCAATCCTTGAGCTCTTCTACCAGATTCAGTTTCCTACTTTCTAAAAGGATGCAGGTGATATGTCCATTTTCAGGCTGTATATGTTTATGTTAAGATACGTTTGCCAGAATTGCCTAGGCAAAGCTTTTGTATTGTCTTGCATGTTTCCTCTGCATTAGGTGTTCATCAACCATCAACGTACATCCAGCACCAACCTACAACGCACACGTGCACCCCTACCTCTCCATCACCCACCCCGCCACTCCAGTTTGGCAATATCTGCAAACTATAATGTGGTTACCAGTTTCAGTCCAAATTCAGAGTAAATTATCAGCAGTGCTGATCCAGCACTGATCCCAGTGAAATCAATTTGCTATCTTTCTCTGATCTGAATAACTAATCCCTACACTCAGGATTCTATTCTTTAACCCAGTTGCTATCTATTCTGTAAATCCACAATCAGCAGGAAAGATTAGCCACTTTATCTAATCTCCTCTTCCAGAAATTGTTGCACACAACAGATTAAGAATCATCGGGCATCCACAAAGCAATACTACATATGTAGGCCTAGACGTATGTGCACAGAAACCCAACAGTGAAATTCAGTTGTGCACAAAGCTCAAGGCAATACGTGCAAGGCAGCAGAATCTGCACACTTTTTGCAAAGAAAGGTCTTTCCTCCAGTATTCATAGGAGGAAGCCATTTACACAATGAATCTCAATTGGATTGGGAGAGTAAGATGATCTGATGAGGTCAGGGAGAAGAAAACGAGAATATTGCATATAGAGAGGATCACACTGGGGTGAATTGGAGAAGGAAGCAAAAACTGGATCCAGAAGCAATTAAGAGCTAGGGGTTAGGGATCAGGATCAGAGGTGACCAGGGGACTGAAACAATGACTGGGATGGGTGGTGAGTAGATGAGAAGTGTGCTTGGTGTTGGGAATAAACACTAAAAGAGAACTAGGCAGAAGGTCATAGACACCTCAAACACTCCAGCAACACACTAGGCAAGTCCTGGACACTATAACTGATCCATCACAGTTCTCAACCTTATGATTAAGGCCAGTTTCAATGTGCAATGCCCTTGTTGTTTGTGGCCTTGTGCATAAAGAGGAATTTCGTATGAGAAATTTCAAGGCGTTCAGTTGCACACCATCTAACATTAACACACTTGCCTGGAAGCCTCAAGGCTTAAACACATCACATGCACTGAAGGCCAAGAATCAATTTCTGGAAGTTGTCTAAGTTTTAGAAAATACGCCATTTCATATTGCACAAAAACATTGTGCTACACATTAGAATTTCTAGGGCAGCATACCTAATTGTGCATTCAACCAGACCCATTAAATCTTATGAGAAAATGTTCTTCATAAATATTCTGGGAGAGAACTTCCAAGTTCTCAGTTTCCTGCTGTAACTTTGACAATATGTTTGGAAATATATCATAAACAGATGTTTTTAGCTATTTGCGCTGTTCCCCCAGGGTTCTGATGGTCTTCTGCCAAAGGAACAGCAGTAGAATCAGGAAAAACATAACAAATGCTCGAGGGCCTGCACTCCCCAGTCAAAATCCTAGAGTATCCATCTCTCCCCATAGCTCAGCTGTGTGACTGTTTTTCCATTAACAGTAATCCCATTTTTCTAAAGGTGAAACGTTGCAGATGTTGCACATTTGAAATTAAAAAATGAAAATACTGGAAATACTCAGGTCAGGCAGCATCTGTGAAGAGAGAAACAAAGTTAATGCTTCAGTCATGGTCTTTCACCAGAACCAGGGAGAAGAATAATTTAAAGTTGCAGAGAAAGTGGGATTGAGCAGAGAGAGTAAAGGAAGGTTTGTGAACAAGATAAAAGAGGTAAATGAAAATCCCATATTAATAATACATAATACTGGCTCCTAAAATCACTGACCACTGTCTCATGTCATTTCACATCAATTGAATTATTACTTACCCATGCTGCTTTAATTTTGGTTCCAGTCAGACATGGATTCAGTTTTTCTCAGTAAGTGTTTATTGACATGGCAGAATTAGCTTGTGAGAGGGACTAACAGCCCAACCAAAACAAAATAGCTCCACAGACAGCAGACACCACAAGTAGTTGCAGTTACTTTCAGTGATGCTTGTAATTGAAAGCAAGAAGTGGATTAAACTTACAAGATCTTTTTCTATGCTCTTTCAAAAATGTGTACATGATTTTGTTTATAAGCTTGGACTCCTTTGTGTACAACAGTTATAGAACATGACAGAATTTAATTTTCCCCTAAAATTAAATTTGGGAACATTTATAGGACATGATCTAGAAAAATAAATGGCAAAAGGATTTACTGAAAGGATACCAGGAGCATCTCAAAAAATACATTGTGTTTGCTCTCACTGTTTTACCAATACTCCATTCATTTCTACGGAGTTTCAAATCTGGATTCATCTGAGTTGATCTCATTAGGGCAGAGAGAATATTGGTTCGAGGGGCCGAATGAACCAGTGAACCTGCAATCTATTATTCTCTTCTTTGATGTGATAGCCATGCAACAGCATTTCTAACCAAGGGCATATTTGACAGGATGGAAGTGACTGTGATCTCCCTCTAGGCATCACATATTTTTATCACCAACAAATGATCTTGCACTGAAGGTCAAAGAGTTCTTGCTAACAGTCATTCAGTCCCTTTAAGTTATTCCCTCAGCAGAAAAAAAAGGTATTTATTTCTTAATATGTAGTCAAAAATATTTCAAATTACTTTTTGCTTTTACACATAAAGAAAGGAATTTATTAGACTCTCCGGTCACAACTTGGCATGCAGGAAATTATTTAAGTGAAGACTTGCGCTTCACCGGTTTATGGTAACTGCACAACATCCATCAGAATATTAAGGGTGATTTAGATTCTTTCTTTGTGATGTTGTCCCTTTCAGTCCCAAAAGTAACGAATATATTCCATGGCACCAATCACTCTGGTCAGTAACTCTAGAAGCCAC
>JARFYF010000112.1:69264352-69278844 GCA_030265395.1 Rhina ancylostomus | reverse complement strand
TATAGCACCTATTGTTATTCATCAGTAAAAAATTCAACAACCTTTGGTGAAGAACAGATCCAAAATTAAATATGAATATCCCAGAACTTGTCTCTGCTATTAGCATCCCACTATTTTTTTGGAATTGTGTTGTCCATTAATTATCCTATAGCTCACCACAGATAATTAAGTCTCATCATAACAATGTGATCAATATTAATGATTCACAATCAACCTCTCTGGGACTGAAAATAAACTACTAAAAGCATGGACTCTCATGATCTCAGGATGTTGAATTTTTTTGCAAGATTTTAAATTTAACATTTTAATTACTTTGCTTTTTTTCCTCTTGTTCCCTTAATCTAGTCATTTTTTTCATTCTCTTTATTTGACAGGTTTGCCTAAAAATTGTATGTGTCCTTATGGGACATGCTAGTTGGGCACAGCAGTGCCATCACAATGAATGCACCAGTCATTGGCCCTTTACTGCCCCAGCTTCACTCAGGGCACTGAGCATTGTATGCCTTTGACACGGGCTAATTTTAGACACTGGGCTCAGCATGGCTGGTGGCTGGGAAATAACCAGGGTTGGAGAGAACCAGCGCCAAACAGTTTGAAGGCTGGTGAAGGGAAAGGGGTCAAGACCAGTTGTTTGAATACTAGCAGGATAGTGGAGTTAGGTGGGATGTCCAATCCAAGCCTGTGACTCAGGTAAACAGGGCAAGATTGGGGGTTGGGGAGGGAAAGAACAACTTTATGCAGTTGAATTTATGAGCAAGAAATTCCCTTCTAATTTGTCTCCTTGTCAGCCTTGCCCTGTTCTCATCACATTCAGTTCTCACATTCTGCAACCTCATGGCAAAATGTTATGAGCTGGAGGATAGAACAAATTATGTAATGACACGATCTAAGATTTCCACAAGGAGAATTGCTTGAAGCACCTATGTCTGCCTTCCTGTGCTTTAGTGAAGAATATGAGAACATCTGTAATATATAACATTCATCTTCCAGGCAGGTGAGGAATGTTAGAGAATCAGCACTTGGCATCTTCCCATTGAAACTTGAAATAATCTCTCTGTTACCCCTCTGTTGTCCCATATGACCTCAATCCCTCCATTTTATATTTAGCTGGCATCTTCTGCAGAAAAGACTCTGTTCAGTTTTACACAAAACTGCTGCAAATGCTATCTATTTATCTTAACTGAAAAGCTTGTCAATTGGTAAATTATATTTGAATGTATTTATGCTCTGGTTCATCAGAATTTATAAAATATAATAATTGACCTTTTAGGTACCTTCATTTAATCAAACATATAACATTTATCCTGTCACAGGATCACAGATTTCCCAACTGCTCCTTCACACCCCAGTTCCATTGTTCCTTCTAATAGTTCAGATGATAATTGCAAAGTCCAGATCAGTACTGCTGCTGAGAAATCAGAAAGTTCCAGGGCTGAGTCGACCATCTGTGCTGAGATAGTTGAGCTGCTATAGTCTGATTCAGTGAGCCTGGGAAGGGAAATGTTCCCTCCTTGACCAGCAAGTAAGTGTGTGGGTATCAGGTGAACACAGCTCCAATTTTGGTTGTAATACCTGCAATGACTGAATGGGCACATTGATGAAGAATGCCGAGTGGGGAAGTTGTGGGTGAGCCCAGGACACAGAACCAAAAACAAAGTAATGGTGCTTAAGTTGTACTTTTCACAACTCTGGATGTCCAAAAGTGCTCCACAGACAATGAAGTATTTTGAAGTCCAGTCATGCTTGTAAATTAGGAAACATAGCAAACAGTTGTCACATAACAAAGGCCCATACCATGATGATGGCCAGAAAATATTTTATTCACAATATTGGGAAGAGCTCTCCTCTTCTTCTTCAAAATAGTTCCACATCTTTTAAATAAACCTGAGGGCAGAAAACATTACCTACCTAATATCTAATTTGGAAGGTGACACTATTCACACTGGACTGAAGTGTCAAACTTAGACTACGCACTGTAGTTTCCAGAGAAGTGCTCAAACCCCTGACCTCTTTATTTCAAGGCAAGGGTGGCTGCCAGAACAAGTGGAATAGGAGAACATGAGAGGAAAAGAATAAAGCAGCCTCTTAAATGTTATTATCCAGGGGTAAAAAGATATATTTTTGTGGCATTGCTCCAGCTAATTGCTGAAAGCAGCAGAATCACTTTAAAATCCAGATTACTAAGAGCTTTCCACCCTGGTTTAAGTGGACGGTGTGAAACCATGCAGAGCAGCAAGAAAATTTCATTTGTTTTTTTTCACTAGCCAGAGTTTTTCCAGACAGTTGGATAATAACACAAAGAATGTTGGTGCTTCCTACAGAGCTGGAACTAGGAAAAGGCAATCAGTCGAGGGTGGGAGTATACTCGCAGCCCAGCCAACTGCCGCGAAGCGGCTTTTTAATTGATCCCAGCTGCCTGTGAGATGAAAGTCATTCTGGCAGCTCGAGTCATATATCCCCTGGGAAGCTGGTCGCTGAGCACTGGGCTGTGTATCTCTCCTCTCGCCTTGCCATTTGCTGCTGAGTTTGAAGGGAGGGAGTTGTGTGGGTGACTCGAGTAGAGTGAATGAGCACAGTTTGAAAAGCTCTTGCACAGAGAGACTGGAGCACAGGAAGGGAACTGGGCTTCACTCACATTGCTGTAAGCTAAGCAACGGAAAAGAAGGAGATACACAGAGGTAAACACAGACTGTTGACAAGGAATGTGAACACTGATGAATGGAAGGTAAGAAATAAAGAACGGAGAAAGCTTTGTTACTGCCTATGAGAAATACCTTATACTGCTTTGAAGGCATATTAAAGATGTAGTTAATGGGCTTGCCCAGAATCACTCTGAATTACTTTAGTGAACTTAGAAATATTTTCTGAAATACATTTACGTTGGCAAGAAGTTTAATAAAAGCACACATTTTTACATTTCCTCAGCTTAGATTTTTTGCATGAAAAGCTGGGAAATTGATACTGAGGCACCGTGAAATTTTTAGTTTCTCCGCGCCAGTAAAGACGTTTATCAAGAGATGCAGGATGTTTGAAGGACAGGTTGTTTTCCGGATTTAAATTGCATGCTGTCGCCTTAGTTTCAGATCTGTATGATGACCGACTTTCTATGCAGCTGGTGCAAGGTGTTTCTGCTGCTAACAGATTGTGTGTTGCTGGTAGAAAAATGTGTTCATTTTATAATCAGGGCAATTATAATCTTATAGAATGTGTTTTATATTATCTGTTTTTATTGTATTTTATTCCCTCCTTTTAACAATATCTTCTTTAAAAGAGTCTGATGCTCAGTTAGAAGTACCTTAGCAACCACATTCCCCTCCCCCCGCACCTCCCCCAAGCTGCTAAAGTTAGTAGCAAGAGGAATGTATGTAATTAAGGACAGATTTTGATGCCCTCACAGTCAAATAGTCTGCCAGCATTCTATTTAGGCTCACCCATTGTGAATTGGGTGAGGTTCTGGAAGATTGTCACACCTGTTGAACTATCCCACAATGAAAGCCTACACATCTGGAAAGGTGCAGGGAAAATGAAAGAAAGGTTTGGCGTGGTGGGAGCAGAAAGGCACTTGTTCATCAAACCAGGACAGAAGTGACTGAACCATGTGGGCTCCACTTATTAATGATTTTGTGAGATCATTTAACAAAAGCTGTGTTAAACCCTGGCGCAAGATTTTGCTGATTCAATTATTCCTTCCCAGGGTAGCAGTATGATTTGGGAGATGTTATTTATTTCAACAAGTTCCACCAATTTGACAAGCTAACTCAGAATGAAAGAGAATAACTTTGGGTGTGAATTGAGGCTGGGTCTTTGCTGAAAGAATTCCTCCTGCAATTATCCATTGCACAGAGTAAAAGCTGAGGCTTCCTGTAAACAAACATTTCCACTTCAGACCTTGAGAGGCAAAGGAAATTGTGTCACATTGGAATAAAAAGTGGAAAAAAAAGTTTTGCAGAAGTTACAAATGAAAATCAGATGAGGCCCATTTGAAATCAGCAACGAGATAAATGGACAATGAGACAAGATTGGAGAGGAAAGGAGAGGAAAGATGTTGATGTTTTGGAAACATTTACTTCAGCTGTTATATTTATTGACTGTGAGATGGTGAAACTAGCAGATTTAATTTGAGATGATTGAAGTGCTGGGGGATTTTGGTGAAGTGATTCATGGGGATAAAGGTTCATCAAATGGTAACTATCCAACTACAGCATGTGAAATCCTCCTCTAAGTTATTGATATTCAGGTGTGTTTTATGATGGATGAGGGGAGAACAAGCTGAGGACAGAACATCTTGGGGCAACTCTGAAATATTAAAGACAGGTTGGGCAGAATAAGAAACATTTTGCACAATGACTATTCAGAGTGGGAGGAAAATTTTTTGATTTATTCATCAGTCTAATCCAACAATATGTAATAATGGGTAAGTATGGCAGGTTTTTGAACAAAATCAAGCAATCCATTGTGTGGCAAGGAGAAAGACTGCCTTTTTGTAATTTACAACTTACTTATGCTGATGGGGGAATCATTTGGAAGAGCTAGCTGGGTCCTGAATTTCCTCACTGCCTACCACATACAGTCTGTTAAAGGTTTGTAACTGCATTATAAAAATCTGTAAAACTTTTGTATTAAGTGCTTGAATGTTTCATTTGTAAGTTTGCTCAATTTTCTTTGCCAAACTTTATAGCCTCTTGTCTAAGCCTGAATGGCTTTATTATGTACTAGCACCTCCCAGCTGGTAGTGCTGTGACTAAGAATCTCCTGTTTCTGTGTGGCATATGCATACCCTCCTATTCTAGCCTCCACATGGCACTAGGTCTGTGGCTCCAGTAAAGTTTATAGATGCAGACAAAGCAGGAGGATCATTCCTCTTGAAGACATGGTCAGTGCTAGGACAAATACTTCTATCTGAATGAATCCATGCTATTTGTCTAATCTACTTAATATAACAGATTGTACTGCATGTGTGTGGCAGCACAAAACCAATTGTCAGTCCTTGCACACATGTATTGAACTATAGTTCTTTGATTAGCCCAATTAGTCTTCTGCAATTGACTAAAGATGGGCAAACTTAAATCAATTTTATCAGAACTGGATACACCCACACACAGATATTTGAGCAATATCACTGAGAGGAGCAATCAGTGATATTTTGTTGGAATGCCAAGTAAACCTACATACAGTTATGCACCAGTAAGCAAGTCCCAGCCTTGCCCCTGCTACTCACCTGAACAGACTGGAAGCAAATTCTCTCTGCAATTTGCCAGTTATTGAATTGTAAATCTTCTACATCCAAAAGAAAACACACTTTTGTTCAATGGAGTTGTTCAACTGGTAAATGGACTGTTCAACATGATATTAACTCTGCAGATGAGAGGAATGGTTTGTCCATTTGTCTCTGTGCAGTTAATTGATTCCATTTAAGTAACCGGGGCATTCTTATTGGCTTTGGTATTGAGTTGATGCTGGAAGAATAAATGGTGTTGCTGATCCTGAACATGACTCACTGCTTCGTGCCATAAATTACTTATGAGGAAAGAATAGAAAATGCTGTGATGGTCCTCACAGCTTCATGTTATTATCACATTTACTGTTTAGCCTTACACTATGGGATGGTGACTAGAGAGAAACCTGCTAAAGGGATAATAGGAAAAAAACAGCCAAAACATCAAGGAAACATTTATACAACTTTTTTGACCAATTTCATCGGATATCCTAAAGGTGACAGAGGTTGGTCACCTATGTTCTGACTGATGCTTTCAGGGATGGCAGTTTGGAAACTTTTTTTTGATCCATTCCCAGTTCAAAGTTATTGTTGAAGTCAGAGTCTCAATAACAATGAACCAATTTTAACTTTTCTTTGCAGTGGAAGTGGTAGTGTTTAATGTTTAAATCTGGGCTAATTGCTCCTTCCAGTGCCCTATGCCTGTTATTTCATAAAGCTTTAAGCAATTCTGGGATCCAATAACTTTTAAAGCTGGCAATAAGCAGGATCAAAGCAAGAAGAGTCATACCTGTGCTCTGAGGTTCAAATCATCTAAGCATGCACAATATTGGCACCGTAGTATTACGCCTGCAGAAGTGAAACTTGAAGGTGCATTTGAAATGGATAGAGAGAGAGGTTTCAGATACCATCCATGGCACTGTGAGTTCTATCGCTTAATATAAATATGTGATATCTTTTCAAACTAACACAGGATCATTTGATGAGTTGTGTCGGCTTTCATCACTAATGGGGAATTTAGCCAATCCTATCTAATGAGCATGGGTACTATGGGTGTGCCTTATGGCTGTTATGCATTACTGGCATGAACCTTGTTTTGCTCCCTAACCATCATGAGACATTGTTAAGATGCAGGTGGATACCCTTGCTGCTGATTCAAACAGCGGGGTCCAGTTGAAGATGATAAGATCCTGGGAGGGCATTGGTGGAAGTTACCTGGTTGATTTTAAATTTTTTTCCCCTTTCAGGTAGGGGTTAGGGGCATAGGTGATGATAATCCATCTTAGGGTCAAAAAATAGAATTGTGCCTTGGTCCCAGAGCTGGAAATGCTCAGTCTGGTCATTGGGGAATGGTGTTGATATTTATAGATGTTAAGAATAATAGTACATATAACTTGGGTCTGAGAATAAAAAGGAGACTTCCAGTGTTGTTGCCCTCTGTTGTGGCCCAAGTTTGCTGGGTCAGTGAAAGTTCAGCCTGTTTACGTAACCTTGTCTTGGGTGACTTCTGAAGATTGCTGAATACTCTACAATCAATCCCAGGTACACCTGCTCTGGGTGTAAATGCTTAGACCACACTTCTCAACTTCTTTCCCAATCCTCCTCCCTCCCTCCCTTCTTCTCCTTCATGCCATCACCCCATCCTAAGTGTCCATCAAATCCCTGAGGGAATGGTAGAGGCTCCCTTTAAAACAGAGCTCTGCAGAATGAAGTAAGCAAAAGTAAGATCTATGTATCCAGGCTTCAACTTGATTTTCAACCATCCTAACTTCTCCAATCAACTATTCACATTTTTGGGTCCTTAAATCTAAACTGGATTTTTTATTCTATATGCTCACTGTCCTTAAAAGTGACAACTTTCACCTTTGTACAATTGCTCATCTGCTGTTGGAAGTCCTACATGGTTTGATCAACACCTAATATACATCCTTCATTAACTTCAATTTCCTCAGAATTGTAGTCTCTAGACATGATCCTATTTGCCTGTCATCAGTTCCCCAAAGCTTGTTGGACCGGATCATTGCAGATCTGCTCATCTTTCCAAACCCACTGTCCGTGTTGCTTACCTAACTGTTCTTCCTGATGCAGAAGGCCAGCTGAACAGACCCTGGATGATATTTGATTGTCAAAGGCATGTAAAAGCTGTTAAACTAGACTTAAGCAATTAACAATAAAAAATACAAATACAACTAAGTAAAAAAAAATTTAAGTCACCTTAAAGTGTAAGAAAATAATTGAAAACATTAAGATAACTAAGATTCAGGGTTAGCAACCCCACTCAATTGAATGTATTAGTTCTGCCAATTGTGCAGTAAAGCTGAGGAGCCTAATGTTTGGTACATCTGTGTTCCACTGCTGGACACACTGGCAAGTTCACCAGCAGAGCAGGAGGTCAGATGTACTAGTAATTGACCTCCAACTCACCTTCAACTCTCACATTTCAACATGCAATGGCAGAAGTTGGAGACAAGCTTAAGAGTGAGTAGCAGACAGCCAATGATCCTCTATCTCTCCATCAATGTTCTCAACCTATTTTGTCTTCATAAATTCCCAAATTTTACAAACCATTATCTAAACTTGTTATTCTTTACTCTTGACTATTTGTGCAATAGGCCTATCCTTTACCCTATGATTGACAACTGTGTTTTCAGCTGCCTCAAATCCAGTATGACACTCTCTCCCTTTGCATTTTTCTCATGTTGCTCAAGAGCCTCATTAAACCTTCATCTCTCTGGATATTGTTGGTTTGGTATCTGTTTTTTGTTACATTGCTGTGAAGCACTTCGAGGATGTTTTTCCACATTAATGTGTTAAGTTAATGTAATGGAGAAGGTTGCTGGATTATCTGCCTGAGTGCAATGACCTATTCATACTACCTACATGGGCAGTTTACAGCAGAATTCATTGGTTATAGTTAAGATGAAAGCTTTGGTTGATTTTGTCCTCTCTAGCCCAAGGCCACAATAGCCTATTTAGCACACTGCATCCATTCCTGTTGAGATACTTTGTAAATGCAGTTTAAACATCAAATAATAAATCCTACTGACTTTCATTAATTAGCTGTTCAGTGCATATATCAGCTAAGAATGAATTTTTTTTGTTCATCTAAATTTTTGTTTTAGACAATATCAAAACTTATAAAGCATATTACTGGACAATCACAGATTTCTTTGAAATCCACATGCCTAATGTAAGAGCTGTTTCAGAAGTCATCCAGGGATGTACAATCCATCACTATATTAAGCTTAAGGGTCTTTAACTGTCACATTGAATTGATTTAAAGCAGGCCCTTTTGCAGAATTGGAAAAGAAATTTATTAGAAGCAGCCATGTAGAAAAATCTGTTACCTTGACTATTATATCTATAGATCTGAGGCCTCAGATACTCTGCTAGGAGCGGTAGTGCTGTAGTCACTGAGATCAAACCCGGCTACTGGAACTTTGAGTCAAAAATTAAAATTAGAGTCACTGGAAATGTGCAGATCCAAAGGATAATAATGGTGCAGATTATTAATATAACTTCATGGTATATTGCTCATTAATGTGAAAGTGGGTGCCTGATTGGTGCAGAGTCGATAGGCCAAAGGGCTTGTTTCTGTACTGTATGATTCGATTTTCACACTATTACGTTGCCTTGCCATGCCCAGAGGTGTCCCAACTAGTCTACTGTACATTAGCACTAAATGGTCAGTCCCCTTACTGACAACATTGTGACATAAGTGCATTGGCTATTCCAGATTAATCTCTCTGCAAAACTATAACTTTTTCATAATGATAAGTTATCAATAAAAACACTAGTTAGAGTTGTGAGTTTGGGATATAAATACGGAACAGATGAAATTATGATAAGTACTTTAATTGACTGTGCTTTCTGAATGCACCTTTTTTTTTTGCTTATTAGTGTGATTTACATGCTTTAAGATGTGCTGACTCATTAGTGAATGTTCATTACTAGTGTTGTACTGAGTGGAGTCACATCAGATTGCAACAGGATTATATTAGTAGTTAGATGGGCCATGAAATGCAAAAGTTGCATATCTGCTCCCAATGACAGCCAGAGCTAACTAACAGCAAATGCAAAAGGGTATCATTTATACATCGTCTTGTAGTGTGCAGACTTTCTAGTTAGATATCAATCAGAATTCTAAGACATTCAAATTGGGCAGCCTTTCATGTAAAACATAAGTCTGTTGCTTGACATCATAGCTTAGTTAATACAAACTGTATCATATATTACCAGTTCCCCTGATGCCTTAATTATAAATGCACTACATTGGAACCTCAGGCTATGCAGCTCAGGAAGGTTCCTTGTTCATAGTTTCAGCTGAGCCAGATAACTGGTGATTCAAATCGGAGTGCAGTATGCATTTCTAGGTTTGATGAAAGGAAAACAAAGATCAGGTATATTTTTTGCCACTATTCCTTATCTAGTCAGTAACATGGAAGATTTACATGCTTGACATAGACTGAGTGCAGGGGCTGGTTCAACAGCAGTACTTTTCCTGTCAAGGGATTGTCTTGCTATGGGTCACTGAAAATGGCAACGGTCACTTGGGTGAAATAACAGATGACTGTCATAACCTGAGGAGCTGTTGCACCACAGGAATCAGCCCTATGGGTTTGCAGTCTGTATCAGCATTGCCAAATATAAATGCAATTTGAAAAGTTCTGTCACAAATGGCTCCATTATTTTCAATTGGGTAGGAGGCAAATAAATTATGGATTGAGAACACTTGCTTCATCGATTAAAAAAGAGTATCGCTGGGAGGGAGTTTAAAGCAGGGAAAGTGATTCCTTTGATTCAAAGCTGCCTAGAGTAAAGTGGTTTTGCACATTCCAGTGATTTCAGGGTCAACTTGCATTCCCAGTGAGCTTTGTCAGTGAGTTCATGTGACAAATCTTCTACAAAAAATCATGTTGTTTCTGCTGGAGGTGACATATTAACATTTTGGAATTAATGTTGCTATGTTAACTTCTAAAATTTCTTAGTAACTTCTGAAGATTCCCTTTATACACTTCAATTTTATCTCTCCTTTCAGTTCTCCAATGGTTTAACAACAGGTGTAGAAATCACTTACAACAGAAATATAAATAATTATTCCATTAATTTTGATTTAATTGACTTTTAATAAGCTTGCTACAACCAGCGGAATAGTTGAGATTAATAAAATAAACAAAGCATGATTTCCCTGAGAACCAAATATAGAAAATATAGGCAAATGTTCTATTGCAGCTATTATTAACATCAGTCTTCTGTGACTTCCATCTCTCCTTCTGCACTTCAGATTCAGCCTCATAACTTGATATCTGTTTGTTCAGACTGAAT
The DNA here is from genome assembly GCA_030265395.1 of Rhina ancylostomus. Lineage (NCBI taxonomy): Eukaryota > Metazoa > Chordata > Chondrichthyes > Rhinopristiformes > Rhinidae > Rhina > Rhina ancylostomus. Next base: position 69,268,304 of record JARFYF010000112.1, on the reverse strand, counting down.
TTAATTAAAGGGCCACAGATACTGTTATTGTACCCAAAAAAGGTCTAGGCTAGAGTCTGGGAACTTCGACAAAATTCTGCTGCTCTGACTTAAGGTTTCTCCCAGATTTCACCTGATATGGTTTACAACAAGATTGAATCAACACCATTCAACTGTTTTTATTAAATTTGCCGGGCTAAACAGCTTTCAAATGAAAGTTTTCCCTCAGTTTGCCCTTCTCCAGACCTTCTTAATATACCACCAACATCTCTTCAAATATCAATACTTCATTTAAAAACAATCAAACTCCAGAAATGTGTCCAGCTCACAGCATTGCTGTCAGGCACTCAGTGGGGAAAAATACATATGGTGCATTTAAGGTTACGTGGAAATTGATTTCTTTCCCTCTCTTTTTCAGAAGGCAATCTGAGGTAAATTTTGATGTAGAAAATTTTACCCAAGAGATTCTATGTCTGTCACTTAAACTGTCAAACCACGGGGAACAAATCACAATTAAATCCAATTGTTATTGGAACCATGGCTATACCTTACTACGTTCACATTGAAGATGTCTGGAAGAATATCACCTCATCTCACTTAAAAGCTGTTTGAAATTTAAATCAAAACACTCCAGAGCCTAATACACCTTGTGGATACAGATGGCAGTGCCTTACCTGGACTGAGAATAGAATTAAATGAATGATTCTACTGGGTCCTAAATATGTTCAACCAGGTGAAAATTAAACCAGGGGCAAACGCTTGTGATTTGAGGTAAACTGTGAAAATATGGGATTTTCCTGATGAAAACAGGCATAGGAGAGGACCTTAAACTCATCTAATTAGATGGTGATCTTGATTGAGAAACTATGGGGGAGAAATTGGACAGTGCTTGAAAATGTGTACTAGAGTTTATTCTACAACTAACCAACACCTACTTGATTTGATGCAAACCACACATAAGATTCATGCTCCCAACTCATTAATATGATTGTAGAAACCAGCTACCTATTTACAGTATTAGTTTAGTTTATGTCCACGAGTTACAGTTTGAGTGGGTTAGTTTCAGTGGTACGTCCTGATGGTATCAGCTGGAGGCATGACTGCTGGAAGTCATTCCACAGGGTTGAGAAGATGTTTGGAAGCCATGACAGAACTGGAGAGAGAGCAGACATCCTGATTTTCTGATTTGGCTTTGGATGCCTTGGTAGGAAAGTTGGAGAAAATGAACGAGATTCTGTCAGCATGTGAAGCTGGGAATCCATCAATATCAATAATGAAGCTGCAGTGAAAGGAGGTATAGCATTAGGATAATGTTGGGATTGAAATACCCTGGACATCAGAGCTGATAAATGGTCAAGGTCAGCAGAGTCATCATCAACTCTCATCTTCCAATAACTGGCACCACTAGACTCTCTCACTGTTCCATTCATTAATGTCCTCATCACAATCTAATATCTCCTACAATCACAACAACTGCTTGATATTCATATACTTCACCATACCTTTGCACACTTACCACTACACCAAAACTCTTACCCTCATCTTACAACTGGCATTCTCAGCCATACAACCATGGCAGGCATATCACCAAGACAAAGTACAAGACACTCACTCACCCAGAGAAGGTGGCACACAATCAGCATCAGCAGCAGCAGACCAGATTTTATTCCATAAAGGTGTCTTTTCTGAAATAAAGGGCCATCATAAGATTTCTTTTAAAGAGACTGTTATGTTGTCAATCATCGTTATTAAGTGTTCCAGTGAGAAGAATCTCTTAATAAAGAAGATCCTACATTAGCAGTCTCTATGAAACACTATTGAGCATTAATCTCTTATAACTGATTACAATGCAATGCTTCAGTCCCTAACAGCATTATACTAAAGGCAATTATTCTCGGAAGTGAATAGGACTAGAAAGAGTCTAACTATTCTGAGGAGTCAAAACCACCAAACACTTGCCTCAGGACTCAGAATCAATCTTTGAAAACATCTGTGCGTGCTCACTGTGAGTCAATTTGTTAAGTTTCAGCCATCTCCCTCCAGGATGTGACCTTGTGGACAGAAAACCCAAGGCAGACCAGTAATTACATTTTTAGCCTTGAGCACAAGTAAGCTGCAGCACCACTGGGTATTCTATGACTGATGACATTTGTATGGTTTTATTAAAGCAATTGCCCACTGCCTCCAAATAAAAAGCATTAACTGAAGATTTCAATCTTATTTCATCAGAGTCCTAATTAAAAATAGAAATGGAATTCTTACATTAGTCCTTTGGCATGCTACTCTTCAATAAATGTTTTAATGAGCAAGTTAAATATTTTTTAAACATGAAAATAACAAGTGAGAGAAGTTGCAAGGATTAAACAAAGAGAACAAATACAATATACTTCTGCATCAATCAACTTGTTCAATGAATAATCAGTTCAGCATAATTTAAGCAGGATTTGAGCTGATCTAGTAGAGCAGGTTGAGATCAATTCAACAGAGGCTCATTGTCCATGGGGTGCTGTGTCAGGATCTCAAGGGGAGTGAAATGGAATAATATTGGGAACAATGATTTGGTAGCAACTGATTTCATGAAGGGTGAGGAGTTGGTCAGAATGGATTACCATGGGGAGAGATTGGGGAAGGGAATCAGGATATTTCTCAAGTTGGGGAGGTCTAAAGCTCGGGGAACATGACCCAAAAATTATATCAACATATTACAGAAGTGAAGCTGGGAAACACATCCACAAGCAATAGTTAACACTGGGTCAAGTGTTCATTTTAAGTCAGCTAACCCAAAGGTATTAAGGGATGTGGGAAAAACCATATGAAGTTAGTTCACAGGTTAGTTAAGAATTAACTGAATGACAGATCAGGCTTAAAGAACTAAATGGTTATCTCCTGTCTCCATGTTTCTATACTGACAGGAAGTGGAAAGCATTTTGTTTTCTATGATTACAGCCAAATGTGGGAAAATCAATTCATATTCTTACAATGTTTTGAAATGGCTGTTACCATATTAGCATCAGTACTCTCAAATTCAAAATTCTAATTTTATATCTATTAAAGGAAGCATCCTTCTCAGTGACCTTGAAGGAGGGGCTCTGAGGAATTGTCTGTCATATTAAGTGAGCATGTCATCAATTTACACCAACATCCCTGATATAAACTCACTCCAGACTAAGTGCAGAAAGAAGCATGAAAAGACTCAGCACTATTTCTAATAAGAATATATTTGCAGCACAAAACTGCAGCATTATATACTTTCACAAAGTAACAGTAAAGATATATGTAGAAAATGAAAATGCCAAGACACCACTTTATGTTTTCATAGTCCACGTTGGGAACCACACTCAGACAGAATGCTGGATTCCAATATTCAAGCATGCCGGACAAGGTCTCTGTATTTACTTTACTGGGATTGTTGGTTTTAATGTGACAGGGCAATCAATTGCCCAATATGTCTGAGGTTCTAAAGATAGTTTCCAGAAGATTGGTTTGTTTACACATCCTAATCTGCCTTGATCCTTTAGTGTAAGAACATCTTTTATAGGAGGATTTTCACTACCTGGCAGCATCTTGGTCCATTGATTGATGATGCAGGAGCAGACCAAAAAGTTAGTATTAAAATGTATATAAATATACAGATGCACAGAAGTTTGTGTCAGAAATTTATCCCAATGTGGGCAATTCACTATGCAGTTGTGAGGCACACACATCTTAAGAGTAAGAAGTTTAATAAAGCACATCTTAGGCATGTCACCAGCAGATTATATTCTTCTTTTGAGCTGCTGCTGACTACTGACTAGAGATTTGCTATTGGTATTTGCTATTGGTATTTGCTATTTCTTGCATAACGATGGTACAGATCACAGTGCAGTTACATTGAGTTAGTACAGAGCGCATTGTTATAGTACAGGTAAAAACATTAACAGTACAGAGTAAAGTGTCACAGCTACAGAGAAAGTGCAGTGCAATAAGGTGCAAG
>JARFYF010000112.1:69230729-69241820 GCA_030265395.1 Rhina ancylostomus | reverse complement strand
GGTAATATGAATACTTTGTTGCAACAGATGCAGCACATAAAATCTTTGTCAGTGCATTACAGTTTGGGCTGAATTAAGCTGAGAGCACTGCATGCACTACCCACACTGGGTACTATCATGTATACTGTCCATTATTTCTTTTGGTATATGTTATGCTTGTTGTGCTGAGTAATTCCAGTGTTCAAGAAAAGGACACTTTCCCTTTTTAGCACACATAGCAATGTCATTCTCGTCAATAGTCAGACAAGGTCATTTAAATATTCTCTCTACCAAAAGAAAGCATACTGACCCAACGATGTCTCCTAGAAAGATTGCACTGTTGTGAATCTCTTCCCATCTTTGCTCTCTATCCTGCTCTACCAGTAGGCAGAAATTTGCCAGAATATTCTCCTGCCAAGCCATTATAAACAATGCATAAAATTCACACTAATCCATACAGACACTGCAAGATGCTCTGCCTTTCTGTGTTTCTAATCTGAATGTTCATGCAGAGATCTTTTACAGTAACTATGTGGTGCATAAAGTCTGAGATAGTCAGAGACGATGGAAAGCCATTCTAGAAGTACTTGTATGCATGATTTTATGTGCATGAAAGGGGTCACAAGAAGTACTTTGTGACAATACAATCTTTGCTGAGCATTATCCTTTTTGGTAAATAGCATATTCGTTTCTTTTAAATTCTCACCTCAGAAGACAATACAGGCCATCCCTGAAAATGAATGGGTTCTGTTTTTACAGACCTCTATATCAATTATGCCCATAAATTGAAAAACACACTAAAATTACTCAATATGGTACACCGTACCTCCACAGTATTGTAATGAATGGCATCAAAAGCATATAAGACCGGTAAGAAAGAACAATTAATAAAAGTGGAGAGAGAGGAAACTAATTCTACAGCTCATAGGAATGAGCATATGTAGATATGTTGAAAAATTTGGGAGCTTGATTCCAATCAAGTGATCAGTGTTAGTCAGCCCTCCCCCCTCCACTCCCAAAGCACATCACCACTGACCCTAATCTAATTCCTACTAAAAGAATGCATATGCATAAAAAGGAGAATGGAATCAAAAGAAAACATGAAAAATTGGAGCTGGATTCCAGTGGCTTTAGGAAAAGGAATAAGAAAATGTGTTGACAAAAATAGTCCAGTGCATCCTGACAGCCCAATTTTCCTATCCTGGCAGCACAATGTTCCTGTCTGAAGCACTGATCAACTCCTCCTCCTCTTCACTATCTCCAAAATTACTGACACAGACATCCTACATCCCACTTCAGCTGTGCAGAAAGTGGTAGCTCTTAATATGGAGCCAAGTAATGGATATACCTCTCATAATCTTATTAATTTCTATCAGGTCTCCCCTGAGCCTCCAGCATTCCAGAGAAAACAACCCAAATTTGCCTAACCTCTCCTTATACCTCATGCCCTCTAATCCAGGCAATATCCTAGTAAACTTCTCCTGCATCCTCTCCAAAGTATCCACATCCTTCCTACAATGGGGTGACCAGAATTGAATGCAATACTCCAGATGTGGTCTAATCAGAATTTTATAAAGCTGCAACATAACTTCCTAACTCTTGAACTCATTGCCTTGACTAATAAAGGCAAGCATGCCACCTTCTTTACCACCCTATCAACCTGCGCAGCAACTTTCAGGGAGCTATGGACTTAGACCCCAAGATCCTTCTGTACATTAACACTGTTAAGGGTCCTGCCATTAATTCTGTACTGTCCCTTTACATCGGCCCCTACCCTCTGTCTTCTATGGGCAAGTCTATTCAGAATCCAAACGGCCAAGTCACCATGGATCCCATGAGTGGGGATGATGGCTAGAACCCAAAGTTTGAACCACATGCTCTTGAGTAAGTTACCAATATATGACTTGCTTGATTTCTGCATGACCAATAGAGGAAATGAATTGACAGGATTCACTTGAGGCCTTGTCATTAGTAGATTATGCCTCAATTATTCATTCCCCAATTATTTTCCAAATCCCATTCAAAAATGTAATAGGTAGCCAATGCATGTCGAAATATAACAGGATTAACAATTACTTCAACACAATTTAGCAAAGATATTTTGTCTTTCTGTTTGCTAACTTATGCATAATGATCCAGTGCAATTTTACATGCAGAATCATGAATATCAACCAAAAATAAAATGGCATTTAACATTCCACTCATAGATGAAGGAATGGATACAAATAGTTCAATGCCTACAGTATTTTTAAACATATTTATCTCCTAAGTTACGTTGCTATTTTATAATATTGGCTATTTGGTTATTACAGGGATTTCAAATCAATCTTTTCATTGATACTGAGGGCCACATTTAAATTTTTTTTGTCTTCCACACAGTTTAACTGTAGTATTATAAGTATGGAAGTATATTGATCAGGATTACAATGCAATTTTCACTTATTTCCCATATAATGGAATTGGCAATATAATAGTTGCTCAATATCAACGGATTACCACATCTCTGTGGATGGCAGCCAGGGACCACCGTGTATAGTTTTCTGCCATGTCAGACTGTCACGTGGCAATTTTGTTTGTGGAAAATCTGTATGCCTATCTGCAGAGCAGAAAGGGTGGTGGTCTGGTGTACCGTGTAGGGGGACCCGGGGATAAAGATGGACAAAGCAGAGGGGCAACAAAGCAAGGAATGAGCTACAGCACTTGGCCACAGGGTGAAACGGGGGAGCAGCGTGATGGGAAGTGGACAGCAGAAGGTGAAGAGGTGCAGGGTGATCAGCCAGTGCAACAGGTAGGGGGAGACATGAACAGTCTGAGAAGATGGCGCAAAGCAAGTGTGAACTTCGAGGACACAGAGGTGGCGGGCGGCAAGGGAAGGCGCAGAGGCAGCAGGCTGATCCAGAGTAGAAATAGCAAACGGGGAGCAGACCCAGCAGGGTGGAGCTCAGGCGGACCAGAAAGGGTGGTGACCCAGGGACCAGGAGCAGTGATGGACAGAATGAGGGAGCAATTAAGCAATGAATATGCAACAGTAATCGGCCGCAGGGTGAAGCAAGGAGACTGGAAGGTGTAGGGTGGTGATCCAGCCTACCAAGTAGGAGGACAGTCCAAATGGCAAACTTGGAGTGGACCCAGCTCAGGTGGAGCTAAAGCGGACGTGAAAGGGAGAAGTCAGGGTGTGGCTTAGGCGGACCTGAAAGGAAGACAGCAGGGTCGAACTCGGTTGGACTTGCAAGGGTGTTGGCCTAGCAGACCATGTAGGGTATAGGGATGGATGGAGTGAAGAGGAAACTGAGCAAAAAAAAGCGCACCAGTAATTGGCTGCAGGGTGACTGGAAATGGATGAAAAACACTGTGATGCCGAAGGAACTCAGCAGGCCAAGCAGCATCCGAGGAGAAAAGCAGGCGGTCAACGTTTTGGGTCAGGACCCTTCTTCAAGACGGGACTGGAAGTGGACCATGGGAAATGAAGAGAAGGAGGGTGATGAGCCAGCGCACCAGGTGGCAGCACGAACAGTCTGAGAAGGCAGAGCAAAGCGAAAGTGAACTTCAAGGGTGCAGAGGCAGCAGGATGATCCAGAATGGAAATGGCAAACTGGGAGTGGACCCAGAAAGGTGGAGCTTAGGAGAACTATAAAGGGAGAAAGCAGGGTGTGGCTCAAGCGAAGCTGAAAGGACGGTGGCCTGGCAGACGGTGTAGGGACAGGACTGGACAGAGCGAAGGGGCAACTAAGCAAGGAATACGCGATAGCAATCAGCCACAGGGTGAATGGAAGTGGACTGGGAAATGGGAAAAGGGAGCGGACACAGCAGGGTGAAGCACAAATCGATGCAGGTAAATGGGATTAGTGTAGAGGGGTGCAAGGGCGACATAGACAATTTGGACGATATAGACCTGTTTCTGTGCTGTGTGACACTGTAGTTCTGTGATGCTATAGGTTTATTGGTCTTATATTGAGCTTCAGGGGATCTGAAAAGGACAGTGTTCCATAGCTTCAAGTTCAAGAGACTGTTAGATTGGTACATGGAGCTAAGTAAAATAGAGGGCTATGGGTAAGCGTAGTGATTTCTGGGGTAGGGACATGTTAGGCATTGCTTTGTGGGCCAAAGGTCCTGAATTGTGCCGTAGTTTTTCTATGATTTTATGTTTCTATGTTTCATCAACACATTACATTAGATTGGAGAACATTACATATGAATTATAACTTTTTTTATTCATTCACAAGATATGGATTTTACTGGCAAGACAAATATTGATTGCCTCTCAACTAATTGCCATTAAGTTGAATGGTTTGCTGATCAGCTCAAAGGACAATTAAGAGCCAATTTGACTATTGTGGGAATGGAGTTATATATGAGTGGATCACAGCAACAGAAATGGCCACAGTATTAGGATGAATTTTGGGTTGACATCAATTGTCACTTGATAACCTGCAAGAATCACCGAATAGTGGGGAAAAGATGTGGACTCAATTGTTCTTCCTTCTAATGGTCTGAGATCAGCTGTTGCCAGTAAATTAAACAAAGATTCCAAATCCTGCTGATGACCCCGAAATCTTCTAATGAGCATAATCACAAAGTGTGGTGGATTTACCTACAAGCAGATAAATAGAAATCTTTCTTCTAGCACTGCTGTTCATTTGTGTGCCTAATCGCAGAAGATAAGAGCTTAGAGAACTAGAGCTGTCCATGATCTTCACATGGCCAATCACCCACATCAAGGATATTTTCCTTTTTTGATTCATTATTAGGATCACTGATATCGAGTGAACAGCCAACCTCTTTTTTATTCTTGACTTCCCATGTAATTCTACATGCTGACACAAGAGAATGCAGATGCTGTAGTCTGGAACAAACTGCTGGAGGAACTCAGCAGGTCAGGCAGTATCTGTCGAGACAAAAGGGATAGTTGATGTTTTGCGTTGGGACCCTACATCAGGACTGATCGCCACAGATGCTGCTCAACCTGCTGAGTTCCTCCAGCAGTTTGTTTTTTATTACACGCTACCTTGGTAGGTATTGTTCTTTCACACTCAGCGCATCAGGAACATGGTAGAAATGGGCCAGATATCCTCATTAAAAAAGAAAGTACTTGGGCTTGTATGTTTAGAATTGGAATTCTGCTGTTACAAGTGAAAAATGAGATTCTACAAGAAGGGTCAGAGGAAGCCCTGACCACGTTTGGAAGGAGAGAAATCTACAAATTCAGAGCACCAATAAGGATTATTTTCAATATCTAAAGTTAATCCTTACAAAGACAAGCTGTGGTTATAAATGTCCGAGAGGTATCTTTGGTAGGATTGTTTCTGCATTCTTCATCTGGTAATGAGCTTTCCCTGCCTTCATATTCATAATGTCGCCACAAGAATTTGCATTTGAATTCCTGCCATTCACTACAGCTTATCAGAAATTGTAGTGGGCAACATAGTCAACGAAATAGTTTTGATTTCAATTTGAACACCAGCTTTTATATATATTCACATATATAGATACATATACAGAATGTCATTTTCATCTGATTTCTTTTCTCCTGAAAGAATTGGCCTCTAGTTTCAAAAGCATTGCTCACCTTTTTGTTTATTGCCATTATTTATATCTAAGACATCACAACAAAGGTTAGCGTACTAACTGACCATGATGAATATGGCAAACAATCCTGATACATATCCAAAGTTTAAGTATGCACACTTCCATAAGGAATTACTCTTTGGATAATTGGAGTGGAAAGCCTGCTTGATGTTTCTTTCTCTCTCACAGAATCCACTGAATATCTAGACTGCAACCTTACTTCAAGTCACTTAACTCAAAACAGGGATCAATTTTGGAATCATACTGCTCTTTATGGCTTAGCAGCTCACTGAATGAGCATGTTAAACCACTGGGGGAATGGTCCAGCATGACTTGATGTTAAATGAATGTGCTTGATGTCACTCATCATTTCTGCTTAATCGACACTGTAAGTTATACTCCCTTCAATGTTAGATCACAATGATTACTGGATATTATTGAGAGCATGCAATTTGCCTCTGATAATAATTGGGAGTCAGTGGACTCTCGGTCTGTGCACATGACAACTGAAATTTCTGCTTCTCATCTCACCTTTAATCATCCTCTTTCTATCTACCAGGGTTCAGTGAATCCAATTAAGTTGTCTCATTCTGAGACCTGAAGCCACCAAAGGAAATCATGTTACATTTACAGAAGTGCAGCTGTCAACGCCATTCCATCCTACAACCCATCATCCAGCAAGCATTCGATAGATAAGGCCACTGTAGCATTCAACCAAATCCCAACGTAATTAATACAAGAACATTCCATTGTTGAACTAGAACATTCACATGCAGATGGCACTCAGATTAATTATGGATAATTATGGGAGAAGTAAAGACATTGCAACAGGAGAGCTGTGACGATCATGCATTTCAGACAATCATCCCGAATGAGGGGGATGCGTGAGGGTCTTTAGCTGACTGTAGACTCGCAGGAGTCTCCTGGATGAGCAGGGAATTTTATAGCTTCAGCAATGCCTCTTTTTATCTGTTTGCTATGCTGTTTGCCCGTTCTGATTTTTCACTAATTTTCCCTGATTATATGTGAGGTCCTTTCTCAGAACAAGTAGTACTCAAATCTCGTCTCCTTTTATTTCTGGGTCTGGGCTCTATGAAAAGAGCATATTAATCTTTGGGTAATATATTTTATCATATTCAGAACCATAGCAATATCTGGCAAGAACTTGTCCTGCATTTTACTTTTTAATTCCAATCTCAGGAGAATGATGTCCTGGTCCAACAGTTTCCTTTTACACTTTGCTTATCTCTTTACAATAGCCGGGCTACACACTGAGCCAACTGTCACAGAGTGCCAACTCAAATCTGCTCATGGATTTTCATTTCCCTGTAAATCCCATTGTTTTCTCTTCTACTTTGTTTTTATTATGTTCGTTTCTATGTGGTTATCTTGGTGATATTCGAAAACCAATAAATTCATTGCAAATCTGAGCTTTTCCAGAAAAATCCAGCAAATTAATACAAACCCTTGGGTTACTGGAAGTATGAGGATATCCTTGTCTCCTGAAACCAGATAGTTTCAATTATCCAGCTTGTGTGATATGACACTGAAATAAACCTTAATATTATTGGCCTGAGTTTGGTTGCCAATTGTGAAACAACTTTGCTTATCATTAACCCCACAGAAAGATGTCCATGAAATATGGCAATTTTTATTGTGTAAACTGCAATTTCTCTAAAATCAGTTGCTGTGCAGATTCAAGTGATCCCTGATAGCCAGTAACCATGACATAATTAAATTTATGAATCCTCACAGACAACAAACCAAAAAAGCAGACACAAGAGATTCTCCGGATGCTGGAATTTGGAGCAACATACACAAAATTTTGGATGAACTCAGCAGGTCAGGCAGCATCTATGGAGGGAAATAAACAGTTGATGTTTCGAGTCAAGACCCTTCGTCAGGACTGGAAAAAAAGAGGGCAGAAGCCAGAATGAGAAGGTCAAGGGAGGGGAGGAGCACAAGCTGGTCTGATAGGTGAGTCCAGGTGAGGGGTTAAGGTAGGTGGGTGAGGGAGGGGGGGATGAAAGGGAGTAATGTGAGAAGCTGGGAGGTGATAATGTTCCATGGTCTACTGTCGTCTCCTATCAGATTCCTTCTTCAGCCCATTGTCTCTTCTACCTATCATCTTCTATCTGCCTAGTGACTCTATCTGCCTAGTGTGCACTCAGCAACTGAGTGCCTAGTGTGCACTCAGCCTCCTAGGATAGAGAACTACAAAGATTCACCACCTTCTGAGTTAAGCAACTTTTTCTCATCTCTGTCCAGAATTGCCGGCCCCTTATTTTGAGATTGTGACACCTTTGCCAGCAGAATTGTCAGCTCCCACCTACCCTGTCAAGCCTATAAGAGTGTTGTACATTTTGGTGAGATCACTATTCATTAGCCTAAACTCAAGAGAGTTGTTGCCAGGACTGAAAATAATTTTGCTTTGGGGAAAGATTAGTTAGGCTGGGGTTGCTTCCATTGGCAGAGAAGCAGGCAGGGGAGAGATTGAATCAGAGTTTCCAGAATTAGGAGGGATCTAAATAGAGTGGATGGGGTGGATATATTTTTCCTTTGCAGAGTAGTTAATAACAAACAGCATAGCTCAAAGTTAATTGGTAGAAGAACTACAAGGGATTGGGGCCATGGTTTCACCAGAAGCTGGTTATTCTCACCAGCCAAAAGAATGGTGAAAGCAGAAACCCTTATCTCCTTTCAAATACTTGAGTAAAGTCAGTCCCCAGATTACGACAGGGTTCCGATCCTGACAACTGTTTGTGAGTCAGAAATGAATGAAGCAGTGTACTGAGAGGATTACAGTAACAGTTGTGAGGGGAGAGTGAGCAGGCAACCTCACTGACTCAGTGAGTGAGCAAGTGAGTGTGCTGAACGCACCCAGCTCTGATCTGCTCGACTCAGCCCCTGATTGTTGCGGCTCATGGGGGGGGTATGGGTGGGGGAGAAGGCATGCAGAAATACCCCATTGCCACCCAGCAGAAGATGCCTGCAGCTACCAGCAAATCCAACCCATGGGTCTCCTAAATGCTTGTTCATATGTACAGTTTATAAATCACTTGGGGAGGACCTATATGCATTTGAAGTACTTAACATACAAAACCTAAGAAATGGAATTAATCTGTACAATAGTGTTGATGTACAGAGGGATCTTGGGGTCCAAGTCCATAGCTCCCTGAAAGTGGCTACACAGGTTGATAGGGTGGTAAAGGCAGCATATGGCATGCTATATTTTGCCAGCAGAAGGGATTAGTTTAGTTAGGGATTCAATTAATAGTTTAATTAGTTCAGCACAACATTGTGGGCCAAAGAGCCTGTTCCTGTGTTGTCCTGCTTTATGTTTATGTAACTTTTTTTAACAGTGCAAACACAAAAGCTGAGTTGCCACCTTCTTTGTCATTAATTTCTACAATTTCACAATGACAGTGCTGCAGGAGAGTAAAGCCCTCTAATGTATATTCAGTCTTTATTAACAATCCTAAATTATTTATTCCCAGAATTAATTGAATTGAATAAGTTGTCCTTCACCTTATCATGAATCTCTGTATTTATTCAGCTTGTGAATTTGGGTAATGCCACCAAATGTTTCCAAGGTCATTAGTTTGGAAATATTGCTCATGGTAAAATAAAGCTTTTCTCATGTTTAGTAGGTCATGTGCATTTCTCTGTAAATATTCTACTGTAATAGTTTGACATTACTTTCACATGTTGATTTTCACTGTCCAACATAAAGTGAAACATTTGTTCCAACATTTTGAACCAACCCATCCTTTTTTGCACTATTTATTTATCTTGTAATTTATAGTAATTTTATGTCTTTGCACTGTACTGTTGCCGCAAAACAACAAATTTCATGACATATAAGTCAGTGATAATAAATCTGATTCTGAACTGTGCCAACCTTCAATACATCAAATAATTTTGTATTTATGCTTTATGCTGTATTTACTCTCTTACATTGTTTTAACAGTATTGATTGGATTAAATCAAAGATATAAGGGCATTCAAAAACCTAATGTTTCAGCCCATCATCAACAAGAAAAGCAGCATTTGGTTACATTAAGTCCAATATTCCTCTTTCCTTTTTTCAATAATGAAGGCTTGACAATTTCCAAACCTACTACAAAACTGTGGGAACATTGGAATTATTGGAATATACAGATCTTGAAAACTACTATTGGTAATGGCAAGGAAAAGCCAGTGTTTAATCATGATGCAGTTCTAATTAATACTTTAAAGCTAATCCAGTAACTAATGAACCATTTAGCTATTTATGAATTCCACTGTGCCACAAGCAGCATCTGAAGAATAGATTGGTTCATTGGCAGTGAGAAAAAGGAAATGTAGTCATTAAAGCCTGTGGCTGCTGGTAAAAATAGCATGATATATACAGATTAAATATGAAGATATGGCCAATGTGACTTTGGAAAGAAAGAGTTGAAGACTATGTTGAAAGACAAACAGGCGGGTGCTTGCAATCATTTGCAGAGGTTGAAAAACAGTGCACAAAACAAGGAAAGTGTCATAAAAATGACTCAAAAGCATTCAAATGACACATAGTCTGGCAAGCAAGGAAAAATGGCAGAGGTAGAATGGGTATAAAAATTAGATTACTCATGTCAAGTACTGTGCATGATTTCCCTGGTCTGTGAAAGTATAGCATGTTGCAAGACGACATTTGGGTGAACAGATACAATTCATTCTATGTATATAAAAATATTGTGCTTGACTGATGAAAACATCTGAAAGGTTTCAAAACGGTAAGGACAACCCAGTCTTCTACAAGGTACAAATGAGCACCTGACTCCATTTTGAATCAGTACAGATAAGCATTTGACAAGCAGTGTTGTTGAGACAACAAGGGATATTGAGCCAGCAGAAGTGGTGGGTGGAACTGTGGTGTGCTATTTGCCACTCCAACTTAAGAGTGAGAAATCAAAAGATAAGAGCAAGAGTAGGCCACTTGGCCTCTCAAGTCTGCCCCACATTCAATATGATTATAGTTGACTTTCCCCAGATGTTGTCTGTTCTGTACCAGTTCCCCATAGCCATCAGTTCCTTGAACTATCAAGCATTTATCTACTTCTTCTTTAAATACCCAGAATGATCTAGCCTTCACAACCCTCCAGGATAGAGAACTCTAGAGATTCACTCTCTGTGAGAAGTTCCTATGCAACCAAGTTTTGCATGACTGACTCCTAATCTTATAACTGTGTACACTTGATCAAGATTGTCCAACTAGTAGAAACCTTTCAACATCTATCCTGTCATGCCCACTTATGGTGTTATGACCTGACATGTTTCAGTACAGTGGATTATACATCATATTTAATGTTGTAAAATACCTCAAAGTGTTTCAGAGGACCACCAGAAGACAAGACCCATGGAAAGACATACAAGGCAAATGATTAAAAGCTTGATCAAAGGGATGGATTGAAAGGAGTGGCATGAATGAAGAAGGAGGTGATGGTAGAGATTCAGGGAAAGAATTCCACAATGCAGTCTTAGCAGCTGAAGTCACTGCCTCCAATACTGGAACCATTAAAC
>JARFYF010000112.1:69160888-69176079 GCA_030265395.1 Rhina ancylostomus | reverse complement strand
ATGGCCTCAGAGAGGGTCCAGTGCCAGTTCTGTGAGCAAGAGCCACCACGGGATGCAGTCAAGACCTGCGTGACCTGTGAGGTCTCCTACTGTGACCGATGCCTCAGGGCCACCCATCCTAACAAAAAACCATTTACTGGCCACCGGCTGATTGAGCCAACCCCGGACTCCCACCTGCGTGGCCTAATGTGTCTGGAGCATGAAGATGAAAAGGTGAATATGTACTGTGTCACGGATGATCAGCTGATCTGTGCCTTATGCAAACTTGTAGGACGTCACCGGGAGCATCAGGTTTCCTCACTGAGTGATAGATATGACAAGCTTAAGGTACAGTATATGGAGCTTCACTATGAATGACCAGGCTATTTGGTCTATTTAATCTCATCCTTTCTTGCAGAATTTTAACCCTCCCATTTCATCTCTTATTGGCCACTGAAATAAGTAGGTTGGACCTTGATTAAGTATCCTATGCTGAATGATGGTCAATCCAATAATGCAGGACTTCAAATTACTGCATTGCAGTATCAGCCTAAGTAATGTAGCCAAGTTCTGGCATTGGGTACTTAGATGACTGGGTCAATTGTTGCCGTTAATTGAAATGCTTTTTCAACAGAATTGCTAGAGTGCCAGCAACTGGACATTATAGATAATTAGGAAAATGAAGCAGTGAACTGCTGAAATATTTATTTTTACTTCAGTCCAGAAAGAATGCTGAAATCAGATTCCACAGGTATTTTCTAGAGGGAATCGGAAAAACTTGGAGCTTTTTGAAAGAGTTAACACAGCAGCACAGCAGTTATGTTGCTGTTTCTCAGCTCCAGCAACACAGGTTCAATCCTGACCTTCAGTGCTGTCTCTGTGAAGTTTGTACATTCTCCCTATGACCATGTGGGCTTCCTATGGATGCTCCAGTTTCCTCCCATATCCCAAAAACATAGCAATTGGTAGATTAATTGGTTACTTTAAATTACCCGTACCATAAGTGGGTGGCAGATGAATCAGGATTTAAAAGGATGTGAGAGAGAATGAGAGAAATAAGTGGGGGCAGGAGATTGATTAGATTGCTCTGAGAGCCAGTATGGATTCAATGAGAAAAATGGCATCTTCCTATGTTGAAGAGAAATATGAGATACATGAGATTTGGGAATGGTTATTTGAATTGTAGTAATATGACAGCTGTTGCAAAAAGCCAACACAGACATGAAAGAATAACAGGCTTTCTCCAGAGTTTTACATGATTCTAGGACTTTGCAAAGATTATAAATATAGATTGAGATAGGGGTTGGAATAACAAATGGTAACATTCCAAATGTCTGTTTGCTGATGAATATTAATTGAACTTTAATAATAGTCTACCTCATAAGATTAAACAGAAAAATAAAAACTTAGCCAATATTTATTAAAAATAAAAATATATCTTGGCCTACAATGAAATTGGATTGTATGATGCAGTATCAAACAGATGGAAATTCTGTTTTCAAAGATGGGAAACGTAGCCAATTTACAGATCGCTTTTCATGGTTTAACTGAGCTTTACAGCCTGAGTTCAAAACAAGCCTTCTGACTATTTCAGCAAGTTAGTAAGTAGAATTGACAAAACACAACAGTGTCTGCAGCAGATTATATATTAATCATTTTACATTTATAAATATCACTTTGCTGTATTTTTTGTGAAAAATAGTTTTTAATATCTGAATGATTCATGATTTCTCATTCCCCACCCTTGACTCCATTTCTTTAACACAGTCCAAGAATGACAAGCACTAATAAAAAGCACATTTGTTTATTGTACTTCACTAATGCCGAAGGCCTTAATGGGGCAGAGTGGGGTGGGCATGGGTGTTGACCTATGTAGCATGGTACTCAAGTAACAAATGAGGGAAGAAAAACTATGCAATCAAAACTGCAGCACTGTGTACTGTATTATTTACTTGAATTATAACTAAGATCAAAAAGCTTAAGTTGTACATGGTGCGCTCTAACTTGCATTGAATTGTGAAGATTACTAGGCAGAGAATTGTACGTTTCTATATTTATTTGTAAAACCACATGGTGTCGAACAGTCATTAAGTGCTGTTGAATGGTCATTAACCACATTTTGAGTGCTAATTAACTGCATTTTTTCCCCTAATGATGCCTGAGAAAAAACAGGAGGGATTTATAAAACCAAAACATTTTGTTAAATTGCCATGCAAATTTCCCAAAAGATCGGAAGTTTGTAAAATAGAAATTACTCATATGTTTGCTCTTTTAATGGTTACAATGGGAGTCAGTATTAGAGGTAAATATCACATACTCTGAGAATGCTTGAAGGGCTCTTAGTTCAATAAGGGGCTTAACTTTTTTTTGTTTTCTCAGATCCTGCCTAAAACAAGTATTGGGCCCTGGTATATGCATACCTGAAAGCAGAAAATAGCTATTCATTTTTCAAGCCTGCTGTGCCATTCAATAAGATAATTTACCTCAATTTTTCTTCTCTACTTTATCCCAGTAATTTCAATCCCCATAGCATGGCAGATTCCAAAAGTTCATAACCCTTCAAGAAGCTTTTCTTTACCTCAGTCCTAATTAAGCATACCCCTTAATTCTTACGACTGTTCTGCCTGGTTCTAGACTTCACTCCCAGTATCAAATAAATCATGCCTTTCAACCTTTTTATATGTTTCAAACATATGACGTCTAATTTTTCTAATATTTGGGAAGAAAAGGCCTAATCTACTCCATTGCTCTCTCATTGGCAATAGGTAAACTTCAGAAATCAACTCAGTAAACCTTTGTTGCACCCCCATTAAGACAAGTACATCCTTTATTAGGTAGTAGATCAAACTTGTGCACAGAACTCCAGTATGGCTTCACCAAGGCCCATCGCAATTGGAATGAAACTTCTTCATTCTTTTACTCAAATCCATCTATGATCAAGGCGACTCTACCATTTGTGTTCCAAGTTGCTTTCGTAATTTGCATGTTAACTTTGTTATTAATGTAAAGTTACACCCAGCACTCTCTGAACACCAACTTGCACAACCTCCTGTGCAATCCAATAAAACAAAATTCTACTTATTTCCTTACCAATACAGATAACATCACATCTAAATGCCATCAAAGGCATTCTTGCGCATTCATTTTTCATGTCTCTATCCCTTTGATGCCTCCTCACAGTTTATTTCCCCACTTACCCATGCATTATCAGTAAACTTGGGCTACATTTTTCCTCTCTTCCATGTCATTAATACAGGTTCTCCAAAATTGAGGTCTAGGTACAGATCCTTGCAGTACCCTACCAGATGCAGTCCACCATCCCAAAATTATTTGTTTATTCCCTAAAGTAATCCTGAATCACGGTTACTTTGAGCCTAAATCCCGAGTACCTTATGCAGCTCCTTTCTTGAATACTTTTTAAAATCAAAGTACTCTGTATGTTCTGTTTCTTCCTCATTTACTTACAACTCATATTGTTATTTATATACATTATATTATGTTATATTTATATACGAGTTATTTATAACTCGTATATAAAGTTCTGGCAGCTTAATCAGACACCCTTTGCCTTTCATAAATTTAGGTTGTCTCTACTAAGCATCTTATATCTTCATGCTCAACCAATGCATACATACACTGATCCGCTCCTTTTAATTTAATAGTATCTCTAGCTTTCCTTCTTAGCGATGATTGAACTGGTTTTTCCACCATGTGTTTTATTCCTCATAGGATTTGCTACAAATTATGAGGAAGCTAGCACCAGTTTTAGAGCCTTATGGTGAAGCTTGCAATTAATTTATTTTAGCTAACACTGCAAACTTAACAAATGATTAAAAAAATTATTGCGAACTAGAAAAAACACGAGTGCTCCCTGGCATAACAGTATCCCTTGTCTCTCATTCCGTTCTCCCTACCTCTGGCTTTTGCCTTGTGGCTGGTAGAGCCATGATGTTCATCTCATTAAAGTGGCCTGTGGGATTGCTGCCTTTAAGCAGCAATAATCCATTTGATTAGGGTTGAGTCCTAAGTTTTGGCTGGCTTCACGCCTACCAATGTGGTCTTCAATCATACTTGCCTGAAAACTGGCCACAACCAATTTTACCCCTTCACTTTTAATGCAAGAGCAACAGTCGACATTTTTCCTCCAAAAAAATTGGAAGTGCTGCACAAGAAAACAGTAAATATAATTTTGTCAAATGCCAAAGGAACTTTGTTCGAACCTACAGTTCAAGGAGTTCAATAAACTGGTGCCACACTGTCTTCAATTCCACAGCTGATCCACAGGATAGCTGTCTTCAATTCTATCTGATCAGATAAAACAAAAACACAAGTGTTCTGCTATTGGCTGCAAGGGTGGATGAAGATGCCAAACATTTTGCCAGTCTACATTAATCCTATTGGTCCTTGAGATGAGGAGAGGCACACTGGTGCAGCCAATGGAGTTGCTGCCTCACAACGCCAAAGACCCAAGTTCAATCCTAACCTCAGATGCTACCTGTGCAAAGTTTGCACATTCTCCCTGTGACCGCATGGTTTCCTCTTAGTGCTCTGGTTTCCTCCTATGTCCCAATATGTGCTGTTGGTAGGTTAATTGGTGACTGTAAATTGCCTCTTGTGTGTAGTTGAATAGTAGAATCTGGAGATAGTTGATGAGAATGTGGGGAAAATAAAATGAGTTTAGTGTAAATGGGTGCTTGATGGTCAGTGTAGACACTGTGCTGAAGACTCTATTTCCATGTTCTATGACAACAGTTACAAGGATAGATTGGGAAGTTGTTTTCTTTGGAGAAGAGATGGCTAGGGGAGATTTAACAGTGATATACAAAATGATGAGGAGTCTAGACAGAGTGGGCTCTTCCCATTCATGGAGTGGTCAAGGACCTGTGTTCACAACTACAAAATAAAGGGGGAAGATAATTAAGAGGAAAAATCTTTTTACGCAGCATGTGGTTATAAGCTGAAATGCATGGCCTCTGGTTAAGATGAAGATAGGTTTCATTGTGGTCTTCAAAAGGGAAATGAATAAATACAAGGTGGAAAAAAATTTGCAAGACCATGGAGAAAGGGCCATTGGCTGGAACTAGAGAGTTGGTGTGGTAGAGAACTAACAAGGACATGATGGGCCAAGTGGCCTCCTTTTGAGCTGTAATCATTCTATGATTCCATCATGATTGGCTCATTATGGCAGAGGCTCACTCGCATGCAAGCACATGGAGCTTGGAGCTTCAAGATGTTTGTGAAGAGGGCAAGTGAGCTCCAGTGATGATCAGTGAGTAAGTTTGCTACCCAGATATAGTTGGCTTTGCAGACCAGGAAAGAAATAGTGCTGATTCCTGCCCTGTGCTAATTTAGCTAGCATAAGTCAGAAGCTTGGAGTAAGTGCCTTTGAATGACAGAAGGAAGATAAACAGACGCAGTCAAGGTTCCCACATCTGATTGCTAATTAATAGAAAATATTTGGCCATTGGCACCAAATTTGCGCTAACCTGTGATGCCTACTTGTCCTTCCTCCACTTGAATAACCTTCTGGAATTTGGGCTGGGAATTTTGGAGCTAGGAAATTGCTAACATTGGTCTTTGGGCTCATGTACACCGGATGGCCTCTTGGCTGAAGTATAAGAAAGCGGAGGTGTTTACAGAATCCTCTTCCAGCAATTCAGCACTTTGAAGGAGAAAGGGAGGAAATTAGTAAGGGCATATTTTAAAAAGGGGGTGAATGGAGGTAAACATATTTCCTTCCAGATGAATTTATATTTCTTTGTGAAACAGTCCACACTGCAATAAATGATAATTGAGTCATTTTGCCACTCCAGTTTTAAACATAAAGTTATAAAAGTTATAAAATTTGTAGGTACAACAAAAAGCACATTATCTAACAAATTAAATGCATTTGCTCTAGTTATATTGTGCATCTGCTGCAGTTGCACTTTAAATCCCTACCTTGCCTGGTATGCTGGTGGTCAACTAACATTAACTCAAATGTTAAAAACCATACCAGAGTCATAGATTGAATCATGATAGTTAAATGTTCAGTAATGCAAGATTTATGAATGAGTTAAAATTCCCTTATTTTGCTGGAAAGATATCAACATATTAGTTATAAATCAAAGACTTGAAAATAAATCAAATTCACAAATTAAGATGTTTGCTGTTAAGAAGAGCTGATCACATCCTATTGAATTTAGAGGGATTTAAGATATGAAGTGGATTGAAATGATAAGATCTCTCCATAGGATGTTTTTCAGATAAGGAAGTGGGAAAGTTGAACTTCTAAAGATTTGTGACTACTAGGAGTTGGTTTGTTATTTAATCTGCTTAGAGCACAGATAATAAAAATATTGCACATTTTTTTTTAAATTCTGCATTGAACAATGAAGGAAAACAATTAACCCCTAAACTGGTTTCACAGCACCGTTTAACAATACAATAACAATTTCCAAATACCATCGGTTAAATGTATTGTCATAAAATAAAAAGTTAATAATAGATGTTGAAACATCCAGTTAGATTGACCTTAAAGTCTCACTATTCAGTACATCATTTAATGAAAATTTTATCTGGTATGGAGAACCAAATCTTAATTGGAGGGGTGGTGGTTGGGGTGTTGGTGCAGAGAGGTGGTGGTGAGTTGGTTAAATTATCTCTTCGCTATCTATATTTCACATCCAGCCTTTAGCTTATGATAACATAGTTTTGCTTACCCAAACTGAAGCAATGCCTAAACCTGAAAAACAGATCTTAAAAACCAGCCAGAGGGGGGAAAGATCCCTTTTGTTTATATACAAGTTAAAAATTAACTTTCTCCTTGCAGGTGAGAATAATGACAAACAGGAAATTGAGAAATGATTGTGCTTGGGTGGCAAATTATGCTCAATTTCCTGCTCCTAAAATATTCATGTGTATCCAAACAGAGCTGCAGAAATCCAGAGGCACAAACTGTTTTATTGGAAGCTGTTAGGGAAGAGTAAAACTACATTTAATCAAAGAAAGCAAATAATTTAAATTGCAATATTTGGGACTGACAAAAATATTTGCTTGACTGCTTCTCATTTTATCATGAGTCAGAATTGACAGTTACTGTAGTATAATGTGTTAAAACATTTGTCTTTTAGAATTTGCATTTGAATCTTATCCAGATTGATAGCAGGAAGATTATATTCATCTGTTGAGTGTAAATTGATGTGTTAAATTAGCTTTGGGTAGTGTCGATGCTTTTCCTAATCTCTCAACTGCCCGCAATACAAACCCATCACCAGAGTGTCAGTCTCACTCAGCATTCACAAGAATGGTTGACAAGTGAAATGGAAAAGGTCACACCCGTGCAGGAGGAGACATTTTTTTTCCCAGACTGGGGATATTGTTTCCATAGTTCACTCCAATTTTATCCTGTGGCTGTCTGAAACCAAAGCAAGGCACGAAAAGTAGAAAATATCACCATTTCCACACATAAAGTTCCTTAAGTTACAACACAACACATAATGTGTTAATGTATATTTAATGAACATAAAAAGATACAAAAAGAACACATCTCTGAATTAACTCTGAAATAAAAATAGAATTGCAAGAGAAACTTAGCAGGAGAGTGAGAAAACAGAGTGAACTCTTTAGATTAATGGCCTTTCATCTGATGAAATGTTAACAATGTCATCTCCATAAATGCTGCTTGACTTGTTAAGTATTTCTAGCACTTTCAGATTTCCAGATCTGAAGTGTTTTGCTCTCTGGATAAATTCTGATGTCCTTGGTGTATGGACATGAAACCTATGGTTTTATAGGCTTTCAAAATTACTTTGGACCATTTAACCAAAGCTAAGATAAAAAAGAGGAACTTGCAAACTACATAGGATTAATAACTTTAAAATGTTCAACCTATTTGCACTGAATGCTATTCTCCTTACAAAGTGAAATTAATCTACTGTTAAACAAAAGTTGTGACATTCAAGAACTCTGCAGTTCCATCAAGAATTATTCCGGTACACAGAATAGGATTCCTTATCAGTTATAAATCAGGGAGTGGAAGATGGTTATCTCCCAGAATTATTTCTAGCTGTACCTTGTGTGGTAATATCATATCAAATTGCAATCAGTTGCATTTATTATGAGCTAAATATCCAGTTAAGCTGCGTGAGTAATATATTTCACCCCGGCATCAGAAGACTGGCCATTGCTGCCACTGTGTGACAGTTCCATTTGCCACACCATCTCCATTTATGCTGCATAGTAAGGACTTTCATGTTGTGAGCTTCATGCTGATTAGAATCTATGTCTCGACTGTCCAGATGTGTTACATTTGGAACCTTAGCAGTCACGCAAAGGTCAAAGACTTTCATCCCATTATTCTGGTCTGGACTGGAGCCATATCTTAGAGATGAAAGGACACTGTTTTAATTGATTGACCCATTCAGTCCCAGAAATGGTTTCTGATGGGCTGAGACATTCCAATTTGTTATAGCATTAACAGCCTGGCAAAATAATCTGAGTTTACAATAACATTAAAAGGATAAATATTTGAGCAAAAGGAACTTGCATTTATATAGCAGCTTTTAGAGCCTAAGAAAGCCCAAAAGCACTTTATAACCAATGAACCAATGAACACTATTGAAGTCTAGACACTCTAGTAATGTAATCCATCATCAAACATCTTCAATCACTTTATTTAATGTATGGTTTTTGAGAAGCCGTAATTTTGGGTTTGTGGGAAAACTGCTTTACATAAACAAGCTTATTATTATTAGTATTGACAGAAAGATCTTTATTACCATACATGCCCATGTTCTTTTTGCTTTTGTGGTAGTTCCAAAACAAAATTAGTACCTCAGGCAGAATTGTTTCCTGTCCATTTCATTTAGCTTTCTGTGTGGTATCTTAGTATCAATCAAAAGCTACTTATCATATGTCACCAGACCATAATGTCACAGTGATGGAAAAGGCAAATATCTCTGCTGACATGATCTTTTTTTCCCTTGCCTGCTCCCAAGAATTTTTGTGCGAAGACTCTGGTCTTTTAAACTTGAAGTTACTATATTAAAATCCTCCTAAAATTATATACCACCCATTTGAACCATGGTGCTCACTAATGAGTGACTTATTGTTCAGATTCTTGTGACTCTGATGATAGGGATCATTGTTGCTGGTCACCTCAAGGAAGGTAATGTTTCAGCCTTACTGTTTGTATGGATGTGATTGACATGGGGAATGGCCACATTGGATATCTGATGTTTGCTTCCAGCAGTGCAAAGTCGAATCACATCATTGTGTTATTGATTGCATCTAGCGGCAAACATTTCCCTCCTGCAGTTTTAATGAACTAAACCATGTATGACACAGTGCAATGTATTTGTGTAATAGCAGCAATTTGGGTTTCATCTAGCACAATGCATATTATGTGCCGAATTGGAAGGAGAGGGCTTTTGGAACAGAATAATCTTTTGCCATTCTCACCACCTTTTGCCTTGCATTATAATCTTTTGTCACTTAATCATCTCCATCCCTCTTTTTATCAAAGACCTTCCTGTTTGTCCTCACCTTACCCACCTCCCAACCCACATCTCCAATCATGAGACACATAATTTTCCCTGCATCTACATTTAAAAGCTGGAAAGCCTTCTAACATCTTCCTATTCTGGTGGAGGGTCATATACCCCATCGCTCCCTCTGATGCTGCCTGACCTGCTAGTATTTGTGCATTTTCTGCTTTCTTATTGGCATAACATCCAGAGACAGAAATGCACCTGCAGCAGCTGCTTATTGTCAGTACATTGTTTGTTCTACAATAATTTAAGTAATGGGCTACCCATTGTAAAGGTATGAATACCCATGAAAGGTCAGAGATTACCTGAAAGTATTACTAAAATTTTATTTTAGAAGTTGCAGCAGCCATAATGTGAAGTTTATTTTGAAAGGGAATGGTGAGGAGATATATTCTTGGAACAGAGGAATTCCCAACTCTGACAAAGGAGGCAACCACCAGATCTTCCTGTACCCAGCCTGCTATCTAGAGTCACCATCTGTCCAGACTGACTCAGCCCAGATACAGAGAGTTGATTTTACTGAACTCTGCACCCTGGAGTTGAGGGGTTAGGTCTCAGTGGTGACTCGGTTCAGGCAGACGACTGCTGATGCCCTGCCCCAGAGTGCCCTGACAGATTTTGACAGAAGGCTGAGCTGACAGCAGACCCCAGCCTTCTGTTACAATATAAAACCAAAGTAAGGTAGCTTAAAAATAAATTAACTTGCCTTACCCTTCACTTAATCCATGGGCTAAATATACCTAATGAAATGAATGGGATCTCCAGTGCCACTCTGGATCTGACCTGGAGAAGGATCACAGGGGTGATTCCCCAGTGTAATGTTAACTCTAGTTCAGCAACAAAGCATGGTAACAGATGTGGAGCCATCTGTCATTCAGTAGGCCTTGGGTTTACAGAAGACCTGCATTAGGGATTTGCTTCCATTTGAATGGGTGAATGCCTGTGGCTCTCCTCATGGCCATAGGAGGAAGATTTGCTCTGCTGTTGGTCATTGGTGCCATTTGTGTAGGAACACCATCTTATTAAGTTCATTTATCCTTTTCATTCTTAATTTTGTAAAGAACATTCAATTTTAAAGCTCTGCAGTGGAAGAGGTGCTGAAGCCAGCAGGGTTACCAGGGTTCCCTCTCTTGAAGTAAACTTCAACTTCTAGATGAAGGTACTAACTGTACCTGCATGAGTTAATGAGTTATTTTTATTTTATGCAGTTTTAATTGCCATCATATCACTGTAGACAAGAAATACACCGAGCAGTACCACACAAAATTTACCATGTTTATAAGTGAAGTCAATGAATAGAAAATTTAGCTTTCACTGTATTAGTTGTGTTTATAGCACATGTCATTTGGCCCTGCTGGATTATGTCAATGGTTAATACTCATAGCTCTCCACCTGCCTTCCTTCCATTTGTGGAACAAGAAATTTCATGACATACGTCAGTGATAATAAACCTGATTCTGATTGTATTCATTGCTCTCCAAGTACTTATCTATCTTTCCCTTAAATGCATTCATGCTATTCAGCTCAACTGTAACTTGTGGTAGCAGGTTCCATGTAACATGCGTGGCATTTGATAACGTGACACATCAAAGGTTATTGAAGAAAACAAAAGCTCATTGGAGGTAACATTTTGGCATGGATAGAAGATTGGCTGGCTAATAGAAAACAGGCGAGGCATAAGAAGGGATTTCTCCAGTTGGCAAGATGTAATGAATGGCATGCTACAAGAAACAGTCCTGTGGTCTCAGTGTTTTACAATTTATATAAATGATTTGAATCAAGATCCTGAGGAATGGTTGCTAACTTTGCTAATGACACAAAGTAGGCAGGAAAGTAAATTGTGAAAGAAGAAACAAGGAGACCACAGCAGGACATCTGAATGTCTTAGTCCATGGTCTGCATAATGCTAATACGCAGGTACAGTAGGTAATTGGGAAAGCTAACACATGTTATTCTTTATTGCAATCCAAAGTCAGAAGGTTATGCTTCAGTTGTACAGGCATTGATGAGACCACATTGTGACCACTGGATTATTATGTACACCAATGGTCTCCTGCTTGAAAGAAGAATGTTAATACATTGGAAGAAATTCAGAGAAGCTTTACCAGGCTCTTCCATGACATTAATGTAAATGGTAGACAGTAGCTATAGCACGCTCACTGTGTTCTCATCTTTTTCTGATTTCATAAGCTACTTTCAACCATTATGGAAAAGATTGGATTGAAAAGCTAGTCTTGCATTTACTGAAGTTTGGAAGAGTGTGAAAGGACTTAAATGAAATAAACAAGAGGGAGGTTTTGATGGGATGGATGTGAAGAAGCTGTTTTCTTTTGCAAGTGAATCTAAAAATAGGGGTTACTATTTGAAAATAAGAAGTTGCCCAATTAAGACAGAGATCAGGCAATGCTTTTGTTTCTCCCAGAAGGTCATTTGTCTTTGGAACTTTGATGCTCAAAGAGTCTTTAAGGCAGAGGGAGATACATTCTTGATAAGCAAGGTGGTGAAAGGTTACAGTGGGCAGGTGGAGTGCAGAATTAAGAACAGGCTCAAGGAGTTGACTTCCCTATTTGTCCAATTAATGACTCTTAATAAATATAACTCCCAATTTTAGTCTTGTCCACAAACAGAATCACTTTCTTCATTTCCGGCCTATCCAAGTTCTTCATTCACTCTCCCAATCCAGGTATGTGCATTGGGTTATCCTCCAATCTACACTTTATCATTAAAGGAATCCCCTTTGCCTCTTTAGATTTTTAAAATAGTCATTACATCTCACTTCTATTGTCATATTTCTGAATCTTAGACATGCATGTATCAGTACCTATATATTCTTCTGGGAAAACTGTAACATTCCCACTCACTTATGGGAATCCCTGGCCCACAACTATTCAGATTAGAGAAGGAGTATTCAGGATGGCACGGAGAACCTCAAACTCATTTGTCAGGAGCACACAAAAGCCAAGGATAAATGATGGAAGGAGTACACCATGTCAAGTACTAGCCACCTCATCAAGCATCCCATCTATGGCAGAATCAACGAATCCCTCATTGGCCATATCAGCCACCTCAGAACTGGAGTGGAAGTAGGCTAGTCACAATCTTAAGGGACTGCCTAAATGACAAAGAGCTTTTTATTTTAAGTATGAGTCCAAAACTGTGAGCAGTCCTCAAAATCCAGAATATCCCAAGTTGCTCTACAATTTTAATATAATTTCTTTGCTTTTCAATTCTCAGTCTCATTGAAATGAACCCCAGAAATCCTAGTGAGGAGGAATTTCTTCAGCCAGAGGGTGGTGAATCTGTGGAACTCATTGCCACAGAAGGCTGTGGAGGCCAAATCATTAGGTGTATGTAAGGGAGAGAGTGATACATTCTGGATTGGTAAGGGGATTAATGGTTACAGAGAGAAGGTGGGAGAATGGGGTTGAGAAAAGAAAAAAATAATCAGCTATGATTGAATGGTAGAGCAGACTCAATGGGCAGAATGGCCTAATTCTCCTCCTATATGTTATGGAGGAGAATTGCTCAGTTTGTCTTAATAACTCACAATACTGGGTTTAGTGATCTTTGTCAAATCCCATTTTTACCATTTTGCAGTAATCTACGTGAAAACCTTTCTTCCTATTACACTCTTGCATTTGCATTCTTCCTTCCCATTAACTGCACCTCCCAATTTAGAGTCTTTCACAGATTTTCAAATGGTACTTCCGTTTCTCAAATTCATAACATTAATGTTAATGGTGGACTGTACTCCCAGCTGCGTTCTCATCTTTTTCTGATCTCGTAAGCTGCTTTCAGTCTCTAGTCCACTCAGCTACTTAGGCCTAGACACTGCAAGCACAGTCATTAGTCTAGTACATAATACTAAATGCATCATTCTTGTTTATATTTCAAAAAATTTCAGTGAGGTTGATCAAGCACAGCCTTCTCTATTAAAATTCAGGCTGTCTATTCTTTATCCAAGTTTTGATTTCTAGATGTTTTACTGTTACTCTAAACTAGCTGGTGTCTGGTTCCCTGGAGTTGTTTGATCATTCTTTTTAAATAAAGGGACAGACTTAACTATTCTGTTTCTTTGACCTTGTATCTTTTTTTCTATACTACGTCAGATCTCTTTTGCTGTGCTTCTTAATATACTAGTATGCAATTTATGCGGACTAAGGGTCTAATCCTTTCTAAGATCTGATCGTTTATTTTAAATGCCTATTATTAATCTCTCCTTCTGTTGTTGCAGTCACTTGGTCATTATCCCTAGTAAACATTGAGGCAAATTAACCTTTCAATATTTTTGCCATTTCTCTGTCTTTACTCATGAGCATGTCAGAAGAATTACCAGTTTACCTTTCCAAGTTCCATTTTTATCCTCTCATAGCTACCTTTCCCCCATGTGTTGCTTTGAACTTCACCTGTCTTTTTAAGCTTTATACTTTATTCTGTTCTGTTCAATGTTATCTTGGTGTTGCAAACATAATCCCTCCCTCCGTGCCTCCCACCTCCAACACTTTTATATCCGTTCTGACTTATTTCCCATCACTGTATGTAGCAGTGATTCCCTTCTTTTTGAATCCCAGTGCACAGCATTAAAGCTCTGTGCTTTTTTTTTTCTTTTTTCTGTCATGTCCTGTCAATTTATTTTAAGGGTAATTGCTTTTTTTCTTGATTATAGCTTGTTTTAAATTACTCATTCCTTAGATTTCCTCCTCCACCTCTCTTCCAGTGTTAGGAGGTCTGAAGAATACCCCATAAACATACCCAACCCTGTTTCTGTCTTGATCTTAGTTACCTTCTTTTGTTCTATTTCTATTAATGGTTTCTAACTAGCACAGCGACCTCAGCCACCCCTTTCTTTTCCTATTCTATTGGAAGACATTTTATCCAGCGATATTTAACTGATTCTTTATGTATCCATATTTCAATTATCCCAGTTAGTTCCACCTCCTCATTACAAATTATTGCTGCAGTCCCTCAGTTTTATTTCAGATGCTTTGCACAATATTGTTAAACTGTTTAGTTTGTTTTTGTTGCTGTCTTCACCTTTATATTTGAGTTAATTTGAAATTGTATCTATTGCAGTGTTTTTTCCTTAACCGTTTGCTACCCTTATTCTTTAGCTTGTTGTGACCTTTACAGTCATCTCCTATTTCATTTATCTTCCAGCTAGTGTTATTTTTCTCGGGTCCTTTCTCAGTTTCTTACCAGTTTAATATCCCACACACAGCCTAATTTATCTTTCCACTAGGAGACTGATCCCAATTCAATTCAAGTGGAGTCTTTCCAAGTGGTACAGCTATTTCCTGTCCCTGGACTGGTCATTCTCCCATGAAATGAAACCTCTTCTTCCCACAGCAGTCAAGCCGGATCTAACTATGGTAATTAGCACATGGCTTGTGTGGTAATCTTGGTAATCTTGTTTTAACTATTTATTTCTAAATCCTGATATTCCTTTAATAAGACCTACTCCATTTTCCTTATTTGTAGTTATCCAGATGACAGTGCACCTGGCAGGCATCTCACCATTCGAGACTCTCAGTCACACTGTAGAGAACATTACCCACTCCCTAATTATCGAATACCTGGTGACCAAAGCCTTTCTTTTCTGTGCAAGTCAAACACTTAGTTGGTATGGCAAAGAATGCATATTTGCTGCAGATGTGGTCAGCTGAGACAATTTCACTGTCCACA
>JARFYF010000112.1:69116523-69126822 GCA_030265395.1 Rhina ancylostomus | reverse complement strand
TGCTGTGCAAAGAACCACAGGGAAGCATTATTCCACAGTGCATCAGGTGTTATAATCAGGAATCCAGAGCTTTGTGCAGGTATCGCACATAAAATAGGTGATAGCCCAAAGTCTCCGCAATCAGGTGCCATGGCAAGTGCTCGTAAAGTGGAAAGCATCACCTCAGCTGGTGGAACTGCTTTAGGACAGAGTTGCCCCAAGATGGTGGGTGTGGAGCATGGCAGTGAAAACCTCATGGCCAGTTGCCTGAGGTTGGCAGCCAGGCTAAGAATTATGGTGTTTGAGCCTGTAGCAAAAACAAAAGGGAATTTGCTATCCAGAAAAACAATGCTAGGATCACCCCAGCGCAATGAAACAGTATCTCCACTGGATTCCCGGGAGTAACAAGACATTTAGTACTGATAACAGAGCAGCAACTTTTATTTAATATAGTGAAGGCTGCTTGATTGTGGATTGCATTACCACAATCTTGCAGCTGAATTCATGATCATTTTTCCTATATTAACCACAATAAATGATTAGATTCTCTTTCACCACAGTAGGATTTTAAAAGATCATCTTTATGTTAGCACGCCACTAGATTCCATAATCTCTACTTGTTGCAATGCCATTAGATTCACCAGGACCTCTGCAGTACATTGTGACAGCTTCTTTGTGAAATCTGGCTGCTTACTGGCAGCTATTCAACTTACCTAAAATATAGATAGGTAAAACTCAGAAGTTATTGCAGAATTTCTGCAGGTAATGGATAGGCTAATTTAACAATCAAGTATTTGCTCGATGCAAGTTAATACACAAGGCAATTAAAATTTAACTGGCAAGATTGTTGAAGATGCTTTGAATCAAAGTTCTGGGAGGTGAAAATTCAATGTATATGAATAGATGGAACATTTTTCTTAAGTAGAACCTGTAAGGATGCTACTTGAAATTGGATTTTAATACTACCAATCCAGTTCCCAGTACACATGTATCTGCAGAGTAAGAATGACACAATTTTCATCCCCAAATCTCTCCTTCAGGCCACAGGATGATTATTATAGGAAATTAATTATTGTCACACTGATATAGGAGAAGGGTATAAGACTTGACAAGTTTTTCTTACTGTGTGCTATAACTGAACAATGCTTGTATTGTGCAGCATTCACCTGAAGTATAGGGTAAAAGAATAATTGTGCTTTTCCAATTCAAGAAACATTATGCTTTGTGTGTAGAACTGCTCAGTACAAATGCTACCTGGCCCGAGCTGCATTTTTAAAAAAATTCGTTCAGGAACTGCACGTCAGTGTCCATTTATTTGTAGATGTTGGTAATGAGTCATCTGCACCATTTCACAGCATGTGGTAACATCATTGTTTGGTGGGAGCTTCCAGGATTTTGGTTCAGTGTTCAAGTAAGAACATTAATTGGCTTAAAGGGCAACTCAAATAATGTCATTTTGCACTTTGTGCCTTTGATCTTCTATGCGCTCTATAAGCAATCACAGGCTTGAGAGGTGTTGTCAAAAAGGGATAGCAAGTTGCTGCACAGTTTCATTATCATTGTCCAGGAATTAATATTTAAGCTAATCTAGGAGTACTGATCAAGTGGATTATTATGTTGTAAGTAAGTATTGAGCTCCAGGTGGTAATGGAGCTGAATCCTATCCAGCAAAGTGGTGATATCTCATCACACTCAAAAGGAACAATACACAGATAATACGTAAAGCATAGCAGCAGAACTGAATAATAGATATAAGCAGAGGTTATTGATCTACTTCCATCTTACCTCTGAGCTTGTAGCAAGGCCAAAAGTACCCGACTGAAAGTCAATGATTTCTATAAGAATGGATGATAAGAGCTCTACTGATACTTGCTGACAGGTTAACACCGCAATACAAGAGAACAAACTGAAAGAGGAATGCGATGAGCTGATGGACATTATCAGACAAAGGAAGCAGATCATTGCTGTGAAAATAAAAGAAGGAAAGGTAAGCTTTTTTCTGTGTGAATTGCCTAAATAAATATGTCAGAGGGCAGGCTATTGGTAATCAGACTGTTTCTTTCTAAGGATGAAAACAACACTCTTCAAATCAACACATGTTTACAGTGTAGTAAATGGAGCAGAGTTTATTCAGGATCATTTTGAGTGATCAGCTCAAGTAGACAAGAGGGACTTTTAGCTTTATTCTTTTCTCCAGGCCTTAAGAACTGTTGAATGTCAAGCCCACTTACACACCTTTATCAAAAAGCTGTGCATCACAACTACAGCCTCAAATCATATCTATTCCACTAATTCTATGAAAACAATTGTTTGTGTTTACTCCAAAACCATACCCATTAAACAAGATTTTCTTACCAAATCATTCCCAGGGTTTTAAAGAACAAACTGTATTTACAAATATTTTATATATCCACCAGCTAAAGAATTAACTATTACAGTAATAGATGATGCCATTACAGTAACATATTTCTTTGCAATAAGCACTTTTAGTATTGCTGTGTCTTTCTTTTTGCATTTCAATTCCTCCCATTTATCATGACCTGTTGCTCTACATATTAAGTTGTACCATTAATCCTAAAGTCTACAAGATGGCCAACATGCATCTCTACACTATATCCAGAACAATATTTAAAGTTCTCAAAAAAGTGACAAATACAGTAAGTATTGAGCCACTAAAGAGGAAATGTCAGTGAAAAAAAATCATAATGCCATTTTCATTAAAACTAGACACCTCGTCCACTGGTGAGAGAATGACTAATTATTGCTCAATGCATTGATGCTCTTGGTGTCACAGCATCTGCTGTTGCAGGTTGCAACGATGGAAAATGTTACAAGAGCTTTCCCTGCCTTTGAAAGAAAATAAGACTATTGATCGCAAACCTTAGTATTAAGTTACTCATGAAATTTACTAAGCCAGATGCACTCAGAGATAAAATACAAGGTAATTTTGGTTAGCAAGATGCAGATACATAACAGGTCTTTGGATTCTGCAGAAAATGGGACCTCAGAATTTTTATCCTTCACATCAACAGTTGAATTGGGATCATACAAATCCTCGATCCACAATGGAGTAAATACATCAGTTTGCCAATAAGGACATTTAGAAAATCTAGTTGATGCCCTCAAATAACATAATTGGTAGATTGGCATTCAGTGGTCAGGTTTTACTTTTGTATCTGATAGAATGAGTTGGACAGTATTCCAATTGCAAGACCTGGTCCATCTGATGGGCAGAGCCTTTTTGCTTAGGAGCAGCAGGGGGAAGGTGGGATAGGACCACCCTGGCATAAACTATAGAATGATATTTATGGAAAAAAGTTTCCTGTTTCTAAGGAAAAGCAGGAAGTTATTAAAATATGTATTGGCAAAATCCAAGCAATTCTGCTTCTTCAAGCCCCATCCCCAGATATGATGCTGTCATTAAAGGCTTGTGGCATGATCCTGTGGTGTTTAGGAATTGTGAATAAATCACCTCTAAGTTTCTGCAAACTGTTAATTCTGTAGCAACTGAATTTGTTATATTAATATCTAATTTGGTCAACAAAATATTTATTAATATTAGTCTCATCAATAAAGTATTCCAGAGATATAAGGAAAAGGCTAGATAAAGAAGTGAAATAGGAAGTTTTAGAAATAATTGAGGAGGCCTGTTGGAGCTTGGCGGAAGAAAAGCATTCATTAAATATTTGGGTATGGATTGACAGTTAACTTAGCACAGCACGGGGATCAAACCTGGCATCTTTACAGCAGCCCCCAACTGATGAGGATGGGGTGGACTTATCATAATTTTTAAAGAAGTGAGCAATAACCACCATTCCCACCATTGCCATTGGCTTGGTAGCATTACTTTACTCCTTAGAGGTCATGGGATCATGCAGCTCTTCAGCCCACTGAGTACATACCAACAATCAAGTATCCATTCACACTGATTCTACACCAATCCCATTTGGGCAGGCACGGTAGCATAGCGGTTAGCATAACACTTTACAATGCCAGTGACCCAGGTTCAATTCCAGCCATTGCCTGTAAGGAGTTTGTACGTTCTCCCCGTGTCTACATGGGTTTCCTCCAGGTGCTCCTGTTTCCTCCCACATTCCACAGACTTACGGGTTAGGAAGTTGTGGACATGCTGTGTTGGCGCCAGAAGCATGGCTACACTTGGGGGCTGCCGCCAAAATACTCTACGCACAGGATGCATTTCAGTGTGTTTTAATGTACATGTGACTAATAAAATTCTCCCCACATTCTCTCATCAGTAGCCCCATATTCTATTGGTCACCTACACACTAGGCAATTTACAATGACTAATTAATTTACCAACGCATGTCTGAAACGTGGAAGGAAACTACAGTACTCAGAGGAAACTCACACGGTCATGTGCAAACTCCACACAGACAGCACCAGCAAACTCCACACAGACAGGATTCAATCGGGTCGCTGGATCTTTGAGCCAGTAGTTCTACTAGCTGTGAACATTGTGTCTACTGGGCATCTGGAATGACTGAGTTGGGCCATTTAAAATGTTGTTCCCTACACAGAACCCAACTGGTATCTTTGGACTGAACCAATTGTGTTGTAATTTGTGACCATGGGTAATTTTAGTCTTGAATATACACATTACAATCTCCCAACAGGATTTTGACATACTGCACTGGAGTTTTCTTTTTACAATAATCCATATCTACCCCATCGTGAAGGGGCTGTTTAATGCAATAATGAAGCAATTACTTCAACAATACTGTAAAAAAAATTCTTTGACTTGCAGAAGTGTTCCCCCGAGAGCAAGAATCAATTACTGAAGTACATTAACCACTGCTTACGTACCCTTAAAAGACAGTAATTTAAGAACTATTACATTTGAAGTCTGTTACAGCAGTGAACTCAGATAATAAGCAGAATCTCTTTATGTTCAGCATCAGTGTCACTTGTTCTACAGCCAGGTGTGCAGATTAGTCCTC
This sequence comes from Rhina ancylostomus, assembly GCA_030265395.1. NCBI lineage: Eukaryota > Metazoa > Chordata > Chondrichthyes > Rhinopristiformes > Rhinidae > Rhina > Rhina ancylostomus. The sequence continues at coordinate 69,121,885 of JARFYF010000112.1, read as the reverse complement.
TTTTAATGGCAATTCTTTACAGGCAAATCCTACAAATTAATTACTTGCTCTCCAGAGTTGCTCACCCACTGCTGGCATTGCTTAATCTCCAACTGATTGACAGAGGTAGGTGCAAGGATCACTATTAAGTATGGCCATCATTTGCTCAGAAGTGTCAAGTCTGTCAAAATTCCTTTAAAACAGCTCTTTCAAGTCTAGAAGCCTCAAGACTAATTGTAGAGACTTTTAAATTAATTTATTACCTAATCTATTTCAGGACTGGTGATTTTTAACTTCCCATTTCAAATCATCAGATAGAGCTTTCAACTGTGCTCATGACCCATTGATTTCCCATCCAAACATTTTAATGGCTGGAAAATTTGAACATGCAGAATTTGAATTCACGCTTCTGTGGTTTTATAACAAACAGACTTTCAACATAAGCAATCAAAATATGAATAAAGTGCTGTGTGGCTTCTTCAGAAGCATATTATATGCCTTGATAAATGAACCTGCTTTCTTGACTTTTGAGACTCATATTTATTTTCTTTCTATCTGCTCCTGTTCAAGGTTATGAAGTTGAGGAAACTAGCACAGCAAATAGCAAACTGCCGGCAGTGCTTGGAGCGGTCAGGTTCTCTCATCAGTCAAGCGGAACAAAGCCTGAAGGAAAATGATCATGCGCGCTTCTTGCAAACAGCAAAAAATGTAACAGAAAGGTGAACCAGACATTACTAGAAATATTGGATATAGTTGATGTGAGATAGAATGAAAGTATTAAACAATAAACAACTCCCCATAGACATTAAAAAGCATAATTCCCCTCACTAGCTTCCCATCTCCTTTCTTGAAGAATGCAGTTGTGCTTTGTTACAGATCCACAGGCATCACCCATCCCTGATTATGTTACCCAAGTAGCCACTGAAGTGTCAGCTTAAATTGAGAACAACAGGAGGCTTAATTTTCTTTAGGGTGCATTAGAATCAAAATTAATGTTGCACCTACTTTCCCAAAATCAACTGAAGATGATCAGAAGGAGAAATCCTTGCTCGGACTTTTCCTTCCCTGGCTGAAAAGTATTGATGTCGATTACAACATCTTTAATCCAACCCCAACTGACATCTGTTAGTTCTGCTCAGGTCCGAGATTGATCCTTAGGCAGTGTCTCATCTTGGCTCATGTCCCATACTTAGCAATGCATAGCCATTGAGCTATTGGAAGAATTTCATACAAGATTTGTTTTGAAGGACTCATTTAATAAAAAGGTTTTCCAATATAAACCATCTCATGAATCTGCAGAGGGTTATAGAATGGAATAAATGGAATGGAATTTAGAATATGTAAGGATTAAATAACCTTTTAGGGACTTAATAATAATCAACTGATAGTTAGGTTATAAGATTAGGAAAGGAAATTTAACAGATAAGAGATCACAAAGAGCAACATAACCAACTTCAATTCTTCTGTAACAAAAGCAAAACTGGTGATACAGTTCTGATTGAATTGGTTACAACACATTTATTAATGATACCTTTATTTTTCTGTTTGTCCTTTCCCACTGATGGGAGTTAGTTCCACAAGTGTCAGTTGGCTAACAGTTTCATCCTTTAACTGATTCTTCTTATGTGGAGAGCTAGGAGTACATGTAACCCAAGATGTCATCTTTTCTGAATGAGGTCTGCCTTCTCCAAACACAGACAAAGCTGCAATTTTTAAATCAAGAGTGGAGTGATTTCAGGAGAGATATTCCTGGTATTAGTCTCAATTCTTCATGCACCCAGCAATAGTAAATGCTACCATTGCCAAGTGAGATCAGTTACTTTGGCCAAGACACATGACCCACTTGAAATTTAAAATGGTAATGGAAATTTAGGACATTACAAAAACACTCCACATCAAGTCTACTGCAGTATCAATCCCAAGTAGGCCAAGTGAATACAGCAAAGAATGTTTGGAATTAACCATTCCAGGAGTTGAAGGCGTCCTTAAAAGAAAAAGCAGTTGAAATGCCTATCGAAAAATTTGAACCTTTGGTTTTATGGGAAACTTTCTGTGAAAATTGAATAGTTTGTAGTTGATTAAATCAAGCAGACAGTATCTCAATAACTCAGGGACTGGGCTGCAGCAATGCTAATGCCTACAGGACAGACCGTCACTGAACAGAAAGGAACCATGATTTTTCCACCGCTTATGTATATAAGCAGCTCTAGAGAATTGACTTCAAAAACCTCCAGACCTGCTTGCATTCCTTAGCACTCAATGCTGGTTAGATTCCTCATTGAAGGGAATTATACCTCAGCTAGTGATTCTATAACCACAAAAAAATTCAGTAAAAAATAATTGCAAGGAAAGGTCTTCAGCTGGTTGAATTTAATATCTCCAGTATGCAATGCACCCATAACAGAATCCAATTCATTTGTCAATTTATCTTACCTTTATGCTTGTGCATTTATTATAAACATTTCATAATTAAATAACTTTTTAAAATCATACCAATTTAAAAATTTATATTTTACTAACCTTAATTTCTACTTAATTTGTGATAAACCAGAAATTAGAAGTAATACCCTGGTTACCTTATGGGATTTAATATATACCCCAGTTTGAATCAAAAAAAATTTCTGAACTGTAGTGCTTAGGTTTTCAAATGTCCTTTTAAAACAAAAATCACTTCCTTCACAACTGGAATCAGTCCCGAGTTTTTTTTTGTGTCTTGTGACCTGGTGAACAGGATCAAGCTTTTGCACTGATATGGTCTGACTCCCTTTGGCACATTTGTTGAAGGCATGAACTCCATTATTCCAGCATCCTATGACCTTCTAATAACCTTTGCACAAATGCAGGTAAATTCAGACAAGTACTGGTGCCTTGTTGAAAGATCTATTCCATTGAAAATGTTGCCTGCTAATATATGCAGGCTCCTCACAGTGTCTTGCTATGTTAATTCAGTTCCACATATGGAGAGTTGGTGGTACAAGTCTTACATTGCTGCATCCCAAAATAAGTCAATGTCCATGAGAGATGGAAAAATAGCAAACACAACTAACTGTCAGCAGTTGAAAATGCAATAATACTGGTTAGTTTTCTCATTATTGTGAAAAGGATAAAAACAGCAAGCATAAAATGTTATGCTGTGTTTTACATGAAAAAAATACTTGCTTTGTGTAAGATACTTTCAATATTATACAATTCTTGATGGTCTTTGTGTTTTGCAGGGTTGCTATGGCAACAGCATCATCTCAAGTCTTAATCCCAGATATCAATTTGAATGAAGCCTTTGAAAATTTTACTCTGGATTTTACAAGAGAAAAGAAGTTACTAGAGAGTCTTGACTATCTTACAGGTAACATTGTTAAAAGAATTTTTGTGGTATATTACCAACCCACAGGAAAAATATCCATCTTCCATTGACTCCATCTGAATGGGAGAAGATGACATGACAGCTTCATATATTGATGAGAGTTGACTTTGTCAAGCTTCATATAATTACACAAGCACTTCAGTCTCCTTCCTCATCTTTCCCAAGTACCTCCATAGTCTAACACAAGCAACCTAAATCCACTTGGATGTGCAATCACATCTCTTGTGACAGTGAATAACTGCTTGTTCTCCACACATATTTGTCAGGTTTGGTCACTATGCTCCTTTCTTCAGGCATTCCCTCAAACTCCCTGAAATCTTGTGTTAACCCTCTGCACTTGCTAACCCAGTTTTGCCAAACCCTTGGGTGTCTTTACTGATGGATCAAATCCTCTAACAGTAAAGACTCACAGCATATGCTCAACAGTATATAAAGAATACTTGAATTTTATAGAAGCGAACAGGCATCACCAGAGTGAAATATGTGAGATGAATTGCTTCTGTACAGTGAATCTTGTAATGTCTGCAACTAGCTCTGACCTGGTAGGAAGTCATTGCAGTAGTCATTACAGAAATAATATGCAAAATTCAATTTGGAGTCTTTACATCAGTGAACCTTGATGTTATGGTAATACAGCTGCTAACAAGTTGATACCACCTAAGCATGACATCACTCTGGCATTAATCCTCAACTCTATAATTATGATTCCCACTGTCCCTCGTGTCTCCAGGTAAAGTGGGATGTACATAGTTTATTTTCATTACAGGGCCGAGAACCAGCTTAACCAGGGACCCCTTTTGACGCTAAGCATTGTCAATCCTGCTGCAATTCCATTTCATAGGAGAGATGACAGATCCATATTTTTGTTTACAATGGACCCAAGCAAAATGTTCAGTTTAAATTGCAGCCTTAATCACCTTTTAAATTCCACATATGCTCATTGAGTGACTTCAGCTATTTCTTCAGTAGGCTGATAAAAATATGACAAGGACTTGATGCAGAAGAAATCCTTATGTCAGACAGATGGTGATAAATATGTACTCCCCTTCCCTCACTTATCCTGAGCTCTGAAAGGGAAAAGTGTGCTAATGGACCATTAATTTTGTGGGACAGTAAATTAAAAGTGAAAATAACTGATTTAATGTGAATAATTAAGCAACACAAATATAAAGTGACTGATAATAGATCACAGAAGTACATATTTACACAGAATTTAAGAGGAGACAAATTCCTGGGATTTGTGGAGCTGTTGCATATGTTCAAAGTGGAATTGAGAACATCCTCAAGTCTTTTCCTCCGCCCATTCATTATCTCTTCCTGTGATGGAGCTCAGAAAAGAATTAGAATTGGTTTATTATGGTCACATGCACCAAGGTACAGTGAAAAGCTTGTCTTGCATACCGTTCATACAGATAAATTGATTACACTGTGCATCAAGGTAGCACAAGGTAAAACAATAACAGAATGCAAAAAAAATGTAACAGCTACAGAAAAAGTGCAGTGCAGGTAGACAATAAGATGCAAAGCCATAAGGAAGTAGATTGTGAGGTCAAGAGTCCATCTTATTGTACTACAGAACTGTTCCATAGTCTTATCACTGCTGGGTAGAAGCTGTCCTTGAGCCTGGTGGTGTGCTTTCAGGTTTTTGTATCTTCTGCCTGATGGGAGAGGAGAGAACAGAGAATGTCCAGGGTGGGTTGAGTCTTTGATTTTGCTGACTGCTTTAACCGAGGCAGCGAGAAGTATAGGCAGAGTCCATGGAGGGGAGGCTGGTTTTCGTGATGTGCTGAGCTGTGTCCATAACTCTCTGCAGTGTCTTGCAGTCACAGGCAGAGCAGTTGCCATACCAAGCTGTGATGCATCCAGATAGGATGCTTTGTATGGTGCATTGATAAAAATTGGTGAGGGTCGACAGGGACATGCCATATTTCTTTAGCGTCTTAAGGAAGTAGAGGCGTTGGTGAGCTTTCTTGACCATGGCGCTTATGTGGTTGGACAAGAGCACAACTCTTTTTGTTCCTA